>CM038144.1:59525886-60056238 GCA_021437245.1 Aegilops speltoides | reverse complement strand
TGTTTTCCTTAGCATTTTGAGGGTCCACATCATCGGTCATTGCCATACCCATATCATTGAACTTTCTGAAATATTCTCAAGAAATAGTTAGTTCAATGATATATATGTTGTTATTAATTACCAAAACCACCGGGGATTAGTTGCACTTTCACTATGGGTCTCAAGGAAGAATTTGGTAGTGCGCACCTCCTCGAAGAAACTCAAGAGGGTCAAAGTTCCTCCTCTGGTGGCCAGCTCTTATTCTTCATCGCGTGACACTGATGAGAATGAAGATTTGGACGACACTGCGGCAAGCCCTGCTACAACAAACAACCCCGACAACACTGGCGCTCCTCCATCGACTTGAAATTCTTTAGGGGCGTTAGTCCTTAGTTTCAATCCTTTTGGTCATTTGATGACAAAGGGGGAGAAATCTGAGTTAGTCTTCAAGCGGGTCTATATTAAGGGAATTTTTTAAGTTACAACTCTCGTTCTTCTGAAACTTTTATTTGGATCGAGTTGTAATCTTAAACCAGATGGTGCGCTGATACTTTTGTTGCATTATGCTTTGCATGCTTATTCCTTGTTAATGACATTGCCGCATCTTTGAATCTCATCGAGCACCATATTTCATCATGCATTTCAAATTCTTCATATTATATATCAAATCGTGTATGAATTACAAGATATAGGGGAGATCTCCATGATTCAACTCTTCAAATGTGCATTGCCTCAAGCATAAATTCCTCACTATGCACATCTTGAGGGAGTTCTTCTATATCTTGCTATCAAATTCCTCAATATCGGTATTTACACTTCATACATTTATGCCGCTGAAAACTTAACCTATATTGTCATCAATCACCAAAGGGGGAGATTGTAAGTGCATCTAGTGCCCTTAGTGATTTTGGTGTATTGAAGACTTATAGGTTAAGGGACTAATCGTTTGTGAGTGTACACAGGTCTATAAGTCTATGAGGAGCTTGATATTCTGAGAGAAAATCGACCCTAAAAATGAAGTTCTTCATTGAAGACTTTGATACGAAGACTTTGAAAGTGAAGAAATTGGTGTGACCTTGAAGACTTGGTATTCATTTGTGGAACATGAAGCGTGAAGACTTTTGTTTTCGTAGTTTCATTTTCTCTTTCTTGAGTCATAGGAAACACCGTCTTTGTTAAAGGGGTTAGAAATACTAAGGAAAAATTTCCATGTGATGCTCAACTCAAAATCCTACACCTACCAATCCCTTGAGTGAAGCCTTTGGAAATCTCATACAGTTCAGTCACTTTCTTGATGTGAGAGATGAAGTTCTTACAGTCCTTGATGAATTTGTTACGGTGAGGAGTTAGAATTCGCCGGTCTTGAATTGCCTACGATGAGGAACATGATATACACGAGGAATTTGAGAGGCAAAATTTCCGACCATTCTTTGTCTTCTTGGCGCTTGCTGTCCCAAAATATCTTATCCACCTAACGGTCATATCAATTAAGGGCATTTATGTCTTATCATGTCGGGCTGCTCCTAGGCTATAAATAGCCGCCCCTACAACCACTAGCTGGTTGGCTGCTCGAAGAGAACTTGACACTTGTCATTTGAGAGCAACCCATCCTCAGGGACTTTGGTGAAAATCATCAGTGAGAAAACCCAAAACCAAACCCTACAAACCCAAAGTGATTGAGCATCTTGAAGAAATTGATCTGCGTGGATCCGGCCTTATTACCTTTGAAGGCCGTGCTTCTTCCAGACGGTTAGGCGTCATGGTCTAGAGCATCCAAGAGGAATTGTGGATCGCTTGGTGACCAAGTCATGTGAAGGTTTGGAAATCGCTTTGAAGACTTACCACGAGTGATTGGGCGAGTCATGTGACCTTAGTTCAAGGAGAATCTGGTGAGGACTGGGTGTCTGAGCTGCTTCTTTCGGCGGCAGGTGTCGGGGACTGTGTGTCCTCGAGTTTAAATACTCAGCCGCTCCAACAGACGTTACAAGCGAGATAGCAGTTGGAACTGGTCTACCAAATCATTGTCTTCACCAACCTAAGCTGGTTCTATTTCCTCAACCCTTTCATTTCCTCATTCTTGTGTTGAGTGTTTGTTCATATCTATGTTTGAAGACTTGATTGAAGACTTTCTCAATTTCCTCGAGATCAATTTCTTGATCTGTTTGTCTTCACCTTGTGTTATCTGTGATTACGCTCTCTCTTACTCGGTGCTTGTCTTCATTTCATCTTGATGACCATGCTTGTATTACATTATGCTTACTTACGAGTACTTATTCCGTTGCTAGTAGTTCTTAGCTAAGGAATTTCCTCACCGGCAAATTCCTCGATGAAGAATTCATAAAATCGCCTATTCACCCCGTCGATATAGCACTTTCACACCATCCTTATTGAAGTTCTTAGGGACCTCGGTGGCATAAGAGTCTTTGAGAAGAGAGTGGCGGTGCTGCGGCTCCTCCAGCCAGGCGAGGCGATGAGCTCTGGAGCATCAGGCGAGGCGGCGACTCTCACTAGGCGGGGGCGCCGAGTCGAGCCGAAGGCGTCGTGCTCCACCTAAGTTCCTCATTTCTTTACGCAAAAATCAGCGTAACACCGTGGTGTGAAGTGAAGGAAATATGCCCTAGAGGCAATAATAAAGTTATTATTTATTTCCTCATATCATGATAAATGTTTATTATTCATGCTAGAATTGTATTAACGGAAACATGATACATGTGTGAATACATAGACAAACATATAGTCACTAGTATGCCTCTACTTGACTAGCTCATTAATCAAAGATGGTTATGTTTCCTAACCATAGACATGTGTTGTCATTTGATTAAATGGGATCACATCATTAGGAGAATGATGTGATTGACATGACCCATCCGTTAGCTTAGCACTTGATCGTTTAGTATTACGCTATTGCTTTCTTCATGACTTATACATGTTCCGTAACTATGAGAATTATGCAACTCCGTTTACGGAGGAACACTTTGGGTACTACCAAGCGTCTGGCGTAAGCTGGGTGATTATAAAGGAGTACTACAGGTGTCTCCAAAGGTACATGTTGAGTTGGCATATTTCAAGATTAGGATTTGTCACTCCGATTGTGGGAGAGGTATCTCTGGGCCCTCTCGGTAATACTCATCACCTAAGCCTTGCAAGCATGTAACTAATGAGTTAGTTATGAGATGGCGTATTCAGAGCGAGTAAAGAGACTTGCGATAGCGAGATTGAACTAGGTATTGGATACCGAAGCGATCAAATCTCGGGCAAGTAACATACCGATGACAAAGGAACAACGTATGTTGTTGTGCGGTTTGACCGATAAAGATCTTCGTAGAATATGTAGGAACCAATATGGGCATCAGGTCCGCTATTGGTTATTGACCGAAGATGTGTCTCGGTCATGTCTACATTGTTCTCGAACCGTAGATCCTGCAGCAAGGTTTCGATAGCGGTTATATTATGAGTTTATGTATTTTGATGTACGAAGTTTGTTGAGTCCGGATGTGATCACGGACATGACGAGTCTCGAAATGGTCGAGACATAAAGATTGATATATTGGACGGATATATTTGGACACGGAAAGGTTTGGAAGAGTTTGGGAATATCTGGGAGCTCAGGGAGGTTACGGAACCCCGGTAAGTATATGGGCCTTATTGGGCCCTATTGGAAGGAGGAGAAGGAGCAAGGGAGGCGCCCCCAAGCCCAATCCGAATTGGGAAGGGGGCCGGCCCCCTTTCCTTCTCTCCTTCCCCCTCTTCCTTCCTACTACTACTCTCCTTCCTTCCCCTCCATCTTGGATTAGGAAAAGGAGGGGAAACCTACTTGGAGTAGGTTTCTCCCCCTATGGCGCCCCCCCTTGGGCGGCCACCTCCTCCCTCCCTCCTTTATATCACGGGGTAGGGGGCACCCTAGACACACAAGTTGATCATTGAGATCGTTCCTTAGCCGTGTGTGGTGCCCCCTCCACGATATTACACCTCGGTCATATTGTGGCGGTGCTTGGCGAAGCCTGCGGCGAGAGAACATCAAGATCGTCCTGCGCCGTCGTCTTGTGGAACTCCCCAGCGCCTCTGCTGGATCGGAGATCGGGGTGCGTCATCGAGTTGTCGTGTGTCAAGAACTTCGGAGGTGCGAATGCGGTGCTTGGATCGGTTGGACCGGGAGGGCGTCGACTACTTCCTCTACGTTGCGTCAGCGCTTCCGCCCGGTCTATGAAGTGCGTGACAACACTCTCCCCTCTCGTTGCTATGCATCACCATGATCTTGCGTGTGCGTAGGAAATTTTTGAAATTACTCGTTCCCCAATAGTGGCATCGAGCCTAGGTTTTATGCGTTGATGTTATATGCGAGTAGAACACAAGTGAGTTGTGGGCGATATAAGTCATATTGCCTACCGCATGTCATACTTTGGTTCAGCGGTATTGTGAGATGAAGCGGCCGGACCGACATTACAGCGTGCGCTTCTGCGAGGCTGGTTTCACCGTTCGAGCTTTTTCGTGCTTAAAGGTGGCTGGCGGGTGTCTGTCTCTCTCACTTTAGTTGAACCGAGTGTGGCTCGCCGGTCCTTGTGAAGGTTAAAATGGAGTCTATTTGACAAACTATCGTTGTGGTTTTGATGCGTAGGTAAACGGTTCTTGCTAAGCCCGTAGCAGCCACGTAAAATTTGCAACAACAAAGTAGAGGGCGTCTAACTTGTTTTGCGGGGCATGTTGTGATGTGATATGGTCAAGGCGTGATGCTATATTTTATTGTATGAGATGATCATGTTTTGTAACGAAGTTATCGGCAATGGCTGGAGCCATATGGTTGTCGCTTTATTGTATGAAATGCAAGCATACTGTAATTGCTTTACTTTATCACTAAGCGGTAGCGATAGTCGTAAAAGCAATAGATGGCGTAGCGACAACGATGCTACGATGGAGATCAAGGTGTCGCGCGGTGGCGATGGTGATCACGGCGGTGCTTTGGAGATGGAATCACAAGCACAAGATGATGATGGCCATATCATATCACTTATATTGATTGCATGTGATGTTTATCCTTTATGCATCTTATCTTGCTTTGATTGTGGTAGCATTTTAAGATGATCTCTCACTAATTATCAAGAAGTGTTCTCCACAGTATGCACCGTTGCGAAAGTTCTTCGTCTTTGAGACACCACGTGATGATCGGGTGTGATAGGCTCTACGTTCAAATACAGCGGGTGCAAAACAGTTGCACCGCGGAATACTCGAGTTATACTTGGCGAGCCTAGCATATACAAGATATGGCCTCGGAACACGGAGACCGAAAGGTCGGCGTGAATCATATAGTAGATATGATCAACATAGAGATGTTCACCATTGAAACTACTCCATCTCACGTGATGATCGGACATGGTTTAGTTGATTTGGATCACGTGATCACTTAGATGACTAAAGAGATGTCTGTCTAAGTGGGAGTTCTTTAGTAATATGATTAATTGAACTTAAATTTATCATGAACTTAGTACTGATAGTATTTTGCTTGTCTATGTTTGTTTGTAGATAGATGGCTCGTCTTTGTTGTTCGTTGAATTTTAATCGTTCCTTGAAAGCAAAGTTGAAAGATGATGGTAGCAATTACGGATTTGGGTCCGTAACTTTGAGATTATCCTCATTGCTGCCTGAAGAGTTCGTCTGGAAGCACCGCTGGGTGCGAACTTCTTCTTGATCTGGCGATGATGTTAGAGCGTCTGGCGAGCAAAGCGATGACTACTCTATAGTTCGATGTGCCATGCTACGGCTTAGAACCGGGTCTTCACAACGTTTTGAGCGTCATGGAGCATATGAGATGTTCGAGGAGTTGAAGTTAATATTTCAAGCAAATGCCGGATTGAGAGATATGAAGTCTCCAATAAGTTCTACAGCTGCAAGATGGAGGAGAACGATTACATCGGTGAGCATATACTCAAAATGTGCGGGTATAATAATCACTTGATTCAAGCTGGGAGTTAATCTTCGGATGATAGCGTCATTGACGAATTCTCCAATCACGCCACCAAGCTACAAGAGCTTTGTGATGAACTATAATATGCAAGGGATGAACAAGACTATTCGAGCTCTTAGCGATCTTTGAAAGCAGGAGGTAGAAATCAGAAGGAGCATCAAGTGTTGATGGTCGACAAGACCACTAGTTTCAAGAAGAAGGGCAAAGGGAAGAAGAAGGGAACTTCAAAAGAACGACAAGCAAGTTGCTGCTCAAGAAAAAACCAAGAAATGCGGACCTAAGCACAGCCCGAGTGCTTCTCTGCAAGCGGTGGACCTTTGAAGCGGAACTGCCCCAAGTATTTGGCGGATAAGAAGGATGGCAAAGTGAACAAAGGTATATGTGATATACATGTTATTGATGTGTACCTTACTAATGCTCGCGTGCTAGCACAGGGTATTTGATCTTGGTTACATTGCTAATATTTGCAACTCGAAGCAGGGGACTACGGATTAGCGAAGATTAGCTAAGGGCGAGGTGGCGATGCGGCGTGGGAAATGGTTCCAAAGTCGATGTGATCGCGGTTGACGCGCTACCTCTACATCTACCATCGGGATTAGTTTTAGACCTGAATAATTGTTATTTGGTGCTGCGTTGAGCATGAACATTATATCTGGATCTTGTTTGATGCGAGGCGGTTATTCATTTAAATCAGAGAATAATGGTTGTTCTATTTATATGAGTAATATCTTTTATGGTCATGCACCCTTGAAGAGTGGTCTATTTTTATTGAATCTCGATAGTAGTGATACACATATTCATAATGTTGAAGCCAAAAGATGCGAGTTGATAATGATAGTGCAACATATTTGTGTACTTGCCGTTTAGGTCATATCGATTGTAAAGCATGAAGAAACTCCATCTTGATGGACTTACGGAATCACTTGATTATGAATCACTTGGTACTTGCGAACCGTGCCTCATGGGCAAGATGACTAAAACACCATTCTCCGGATCTATGGAGAAGCAACAGATTTGTTGGAAATCATACATCTGAGATGTATGTGGCCCGATGAATGTTGAGGCTCATGGCGGATATCGTTATTTTCTCACCTTCACGGATGATTTGAGCGAGATATGGGTATATCTACTTAATGAAGCACAAATCGAAACATTTGAAAAGTTCAAAGAATTTCAGAGTGAAGTAGAAAATCATCGTAACAAGAAAATAAAGTTTCTGATCGATCGTGGAGGAGAATATTTGAGTTCTGAGTTTGGTTTACATTTGAAACAATGCGGAATAGTTTAGCAACTCCGCCACGGAACACCACAACGAAATGGTGTGTCGAGCGTCGTGTCGTACTTTACTTGATATGATACGATCTATGATGTCTCTTACCGATTTACCGCTATCGTTTTGGGGTTATGCTTTAGAGGCGGCGCATTCACGTTAAATAGGGCACCATCAAAATCCGTTGAGGCGGCGCCTTATGAGCTGTGGTTTGGCAAGAAACCAAAGTTGTCGTTTCTTAAAGTTTGGGGCTGCGATGCTTATGTGAAGAAACTTCAACGGATAAGCTCGAACCCAAATCGAATGTGTCTTCATAGGATACCCAAAGGAGACTATTGGGTACACCTTCTATCACAGATCTGAGGGCAAGATTTTCGTTGCTAAATTCGGATCCTTTCTAGAAGGAGTTTCTCTCGAAAGAAGTGAGTGGGAGGAAAGTAGAACTTGATGAGATAAGCTGTATCTACTCCCTTATTGGAAGGTAGTTCATCACAAGAACCGGTTCTGTGACAACTACACCAATTAGTGAGGAAGCTAATGATATTGATCATGAAACTTGAGATCAAGTTTCTCTTGAACCTCGTAGGTCTACGAGTAAGATCCGCACAGTGAATGCGGTAATCCTATTACGGAAGTCATGTTACTTGACCATGATGAACCTCGAACTATGAGGCGATGATGAGCCCAGATTCCATAAAATGGCTAGAGGCCATGAAATCGAGATGGGATCCATGTATGAAAACAAAGTATGGACTTTGGTTGACTTGCCGATGATCGGCAAGCCATTGAGAATAAATGGATCTTTAAGAAGAAGGGCGGATGGTAATATTCTTTGTCTACAAAGCTCGACTTGTTGCGAAAGGTTTTCGACAAGTTCAAGGGGTTGACTACGATGAGACTTTCTCACCGTGGCGATGCTTAAGTCTGTCGAATCATGTTGGCTATTGCTGCATTTCATGATTATGAAATTTGGCGGATGGATGTCAAGACTGCATTCTTGAATGGATTTCTAGAAGAAGAGTTGTATATGATGCAGCGGAAGGTTTTGTTGATCCAAAAGGTCTTGACAAAGTTTGCAAGCTCGGCGTTCCATTTATGGTGGTGCAAGCATCTCGGAGTTGGAATAAGCGCTTTGACGTGTGATCAAAGCATATGGTTTTATCTGAGACTTTTGGAGAAGCTTTGTATTTACAAGAAAGTGAGTGGGAGCTCTGTAGCATTTCTAGTTTTATATGTTGATGACATATTATTAATTGGAAATGATATAGAATTTCTGGATAGCATAAAGGGATACTTGAATAAAAGTTTTTCAATGAAAGACCTCGGTGAAGCTGCTTATATATTGGGCATCAAGATCTATAGAGATAGATCAAGGCGGCTTAATAGGACTTTCACAAAGCACATACCTTGACAAAATTTTGAAAAAGTTCAAAATGGATCGAGGCAAAGAAAGGATTCTTGCACGTGCTACAAGGTGTGAAGTTGAGTCAAACTCAATGCCCGACCACGATGAGAAGATAGAGAAAAATGAAAGGTGTTCCTATGCTTGACCATAGGCTCTATCATGTATGCAATCTTGTGTACCAGACCTAACGTATGCCTAGCAATAAGCTTGGCGGGAAGGTACCAAAGTAATCGAGTGGATCACTGGACAGCGGTCAAGAACATCTGAAATACGAAAAGGACTAAGGATATGTTTCTCGTATATGGAGGTGACAAAGAGCTAGTCGTAAATGGTTACGTCGATGCAAGCTTTGACACTAATCCGGACGATTCTAAATCGCAAATCGGATCGTGTTTATATTAAGCGGTGGAGCTGTGAGTTGGTGCGATTCTAAACAAAGCGTCGTGGCGGGATCTACATGTGAAGCGGAGTATATAGCTGCTTACGAAGCGACAAATGAAGAATGCGGATGAAGGAGTTCATTTCGATCTAGGTGTCATACCTAGTGCATCGGGACCAATGAAGATCTTCGTGACAATCTTGGTGCAATTGCCTTGGCAAAGGAATCCAGATTTCACAAGAGGACCAAGCACATCAAGAGGCGCTTCAATTCCATTGGGACCAAGTCCAAGTGGGAGACATAGAAATTTGCAAGATACATACGGATCTGAATGTTGCGACCCGTTGACTAAGCCTCTCTCACGAGCAAAACATGATCAACACCAAGACTCCATGGGTGTTAGAATCATTACTATGTAATCTAGATTATTGACTCTAGTGCAAGTGGGAGGCTGAAGGAAATATGCCCTAGAGGCAATAATAAAGTTATTATTTATTTCCTCATATCATGATAAATGTTTATTATTCATGCTAGAATTGTATTAACGGAAACATAATACATGTGTGAATACATAGACAAACATATAGTCACTAGTATGCCTCTACTTGACTAGCTCATTAATCAAAGATGGTTATGTTTCCTAACCATAGACATGTGTTGTCATTTGATTAAATGGGATCACATCATTAGGAGAATGATGTGATTGACATAACCCATCCGTTAACAGCACTTGATCGTTTAGTATTCGCTATTGCTTTCTTCATGACTTATACATGTTCACGTAACTATGAGAATTATGCAACTCCGTTTACGGAGGAACACTTTGGGTACTACCAAACGTCTAGCGTGGCTGGGTGATTATAAAGAAGTACTACATGTGTCTCGAAGGTACATGTTGAGTTGGCATATTTCAAGATTAGGATTTGTCACTCCGATTGTCGGAGAGGTATCTCTGGGCCCTCTCGGTAATACTCATCACCTAAGCCTTGCAAGCATGTAACTAATGAGTTAGTTATGAGATGGCGTATTACGGAGCGAGTAAAGAGACTTGCGGTAATGAGATTGAACTAGGTATTGGATACAAGCGATCAAATCTCGGGCAAATAACATACCGATGACAAAGGGAACAACGTATGTTGTTGTGCGGTTTGACCGATAAAGATCTTCATAGAATATGTAGGAACCAATATGGGCATCTAGGTCCGCTATTGGTTATTGACGAAGGCGTGTCTCGGTCATGTCTACATTGTTCTCGAACCGTAGAGTCCCTTGCGCAAGGTTTCGATGGCGGTTATATTATGAGTTTATGTATTTTGATGTGCGAAGTTTGTTGAGTCCGGATGTGATCACGGACATGATGAGGAGTCTCGAAATGGTCGAGACATAAAGATTGATATATTGGGCGGATATATTTGGACAGGAAAGGTTAGGAAGAGTTTGGGAATATCTAGGAGCTCAGGAGGTTACGGAACCCCGGTAAGTATATGGGCCTTATTGGGCCCTATTGGAAGGGAGGGAGAAGGAGCAAGGGAGGGGGCGCGCCCCCCAAGCCCAATCCGAATTGGGAAGGGGGCCGGCCCCCCTTTCCTTCTCTCCTTCCCCCTCTTCCTTCCTACTACTACTCCTTCCTTCCCCCTCCATCTTGGATTAGGAAAAGGAGGGGAAACCTACTTGGAGTAGGTTTCTCCCCCCTATGGCGCGCCTCCCCCTTGGGCCGGCCACCTCCTCCCTCCCTCCTTTATATACGGGGGTAAGGGGGCACCCTAGACACACAAGTTGATCATTGAGATCGTTCCTTAGCCGTGTCGGTGCCCCCCCGCGATATTACACCTCGGTCATATTGTGGCGGTGCTTAGGCGAAGCCTGCTGACGAGAGAACATCAAGATCGTCCTGCGCCGTCGTCTTGTGGAACTCCCCCAGCGCCTCTGCTGGATCGGAGATCGGGGTGCGTCATCGAGCTGTCGTGTGTCAAGAACTTCGGAGGTGCGAATGCGGTGCTTGGATCGGTTGGACCGGGAGGGCGTCGACTACTTCCTCTCGTTGTGTCAGCGCTTCCGCTTGGTCTCAGAGTACGTAGACAACACTCTCCCCTCTCGTTGCTATGCATCACCATGATCTTGCGTGTGCGTAGGAATTTTTGAAATTACTCGTTCCCCAACATGCATGCAACTATAACTTGACTCAGCAACTACCTTCTTGATCTTTGAAGCTCACAAAGTTCATCGATCTTGCCAACTCATCTTGTGTCAAGGTGCTTGAGTAGTGTCGGGTGGCAAGGGAGCTTAGTAATTGCTACTAGCTGAGTTGACAAGAGAGTAAATCGTGCATCTGGTGGTCTTGTGGAATGTGTGCATAACAACTTCTGATTGTCTCTGCTTGTTTGGTGGCAGCTTTGTTTTCTGTTGGCATACGCAGCTCATGTAGCATGAGATACCACATTTGTAGAATTTTCATTGGACTTTGACCTTCTATTGCACCATCGGTGCCAGTGAGAATCTGCAGTTCTTCCGCTTCCCATTCCTGTCATCGTGCGTGTTGCTTCCTCTTTCTACGTGCCATATTAAGTCAAGCCGACAAGATAAGCGAATAACAATTTAGTTCTTGAACAAATTGATGTGTAATCTGAACGAACTTAGACAACCACATGATAGGAGGATGTAATATGTCACGAAAAGCGGACGACATGAGATAACTTGAGAACTATGTTGTGTAAACTAAGCGAAGACATTTCACTAAATTAGAAGCAATGCAATGGAAGGTAGACACCATATGAAAGATGCTACAAATATTGCTACTTGCCAAGTTAACAGTGTCTCATCATAAATGGGCGTTTAAACAAATGTGAAGCGAGTACAAGAAATAAAGCATATGCAAGATGCAAAATCACACTACCAAGTTAGAGGCCTCTAGTCATTAGTGCCATTGCATATTCACAGCATTGCATATTCACGACATGATGATGTGTAAACTAAGGAGAAGGCATTCAACAAATTAGAAGCAATGAAAGCTAGACACCATATGAAAGATGCTGCGAATATCACTCTACCAAATTAAAGCGTCTCATCATAAGTGCCATTTCAACGAATTAGTAGTACAAGCTAGAAAGAGAATAAAGATGTAACCTATATCACACTCCCAAGTCAAACATGTCTTATGGTAAGTGATTGTTGCGGGTTACTGCAGTAATAATTTGATGTAAGAGCATGGTGTGATGAGCCAGATATTGTATGTTCTAGAAATAGGAACCCGTCTCTTATTCACAAGTATAATGTGTAAATTAAGCGGATGGAATTCAACAAAATTAGAAGCAAGACAAGATAGACATCATACATAACATGCGACCACATATAATAGTGCCAAGTTGGAGGGAGCACTGTGATGGTGCACTAGGGAGGCGTCCTCATCATCGACACAACTACGTTGAGTGTCTATGCATGTGTTGTCTTGCAAATCATCTTCTTGAGGGATGGAGGAGTAGAATCATAGAGGCCCTCCGTTTGGAAGGAGCACCTTTATCATGCCTTGCTAACTTCCGCTTTATTGATTTTGAATTGTCAAGTAAAACCGACAAGAAAAAGCAATAAAATTCTCTCTTGAGAACTCATTCGTGCATGATATTGACAATCACTACTTTGATGTAAAGGCAAACACATGATACCGGGATGGAATATATACGAAAAAGCAGAGACGGTGGCATATTCACAACTGTTTGTGTAAACTAATGAAACCATTCCAACAAATAGGAAGCAATGCAAGCTAGACACCACATGAAAGATGCAACCAATATGACTCTGCCAAGTTAAGCGTCCCACCATAAATGGCATTTCAACAAATTAGAAGCTGTGCATACTATAAATCATATGAAAGATGCAACTAATATCATACTTGCATATACTAAAGGTGTCTCGTCATATTGATTGATCACGGGATACAAAAAAATAGTTTTATGTAAGGACATGCTTGATGAGCGGATGTACTATGTACTAAAAACATGAAGGCATGTCACATTAACAGATATAATGTATAAACTAAGCGAATAGCACATGCAATTTACTTGAGATTGGAAGAATTACAATCTAGACACCATATGCAACATGCAACCACATATCAAGCTGCTGCCAAGTTAGAGCAAGCACCTGCGATGCTAGTGTAGGGAAATCGTGTAATCAACTCGAGAGATACATTCATTATCTTTATCTAGCCTTCTTTGTTTCTTGAGAATCATGTTGGGAGGTGACGATGCATTCTTTAAATGAGGATCTTTACTCATAGTAGTCCACTTGCTGTTGCCTCATCATAAGTGATTAACGAGGGATACACAAGAACATTAGTTTGATGTAAGAACATGGTTAATAGACAAATATACTAGTATGTACCAAAAGAAAGGCATGTCATATTCAAAGGTATAATGTGTAAGCTAAGCGAGATGCAATTTAACCAAATTGGAAACAATACAAGCTAGACATCCAATTTGAGTGGTGAGCATGATCATCTAGGACACGAGAGCATGGTGGGAGGCGGTACGTAGCCACCATCGTGGCTTTTTAGTTGGCTTCGGGTGATGCACATCTGTGTTGGGCTTGTCCTTTGGCAAACCGATTACCACGACTAACTATTTGTCTTACGGTGCTCAAGGGGTGGTGGTTCATGTAAAAATATCTTTCCTTATCTTAATAAAAAAGACTGACTTGGGCCTTTGAATACAAGCTAGATACCATATGGAACATGCAACCACATATGACACCCATGAAGTTAAAGCAAGCACACAGGATGGTGGTTCATTGCGGCGAGGTCATCAACTCGAGACTCGTTTACCATCTCCATCTGTGACCTACACCCTTTATAATGGTGAAGCGATGTACAGCCTATCAAGATGTAACATCTTTGGGCGACTTTTCTCTTTTATTTTTGCTTTTCTCATGGCGAGCACAAATACCCTGCATAAAAACACAATAGTGAGAGTAAGGAATTGAAGTGTATGCGAGAACTAGTTACGCCTTTGTAAAAGTACCGAGATATACGTCATTGAAAAATAAATGCGGAGACATATGATTGCTCTACAACATTGCATGGCAAACAAAATTAGATTCTACTCCGTATGATTTTGTAATATATGAGCACACGAAATGCAGGGTACTCCTCCGGCACCACCACCATGTGGTCATATCAAGATAACGATCGTTGAAAATAAATAGGTCGATGGAATTTTTTTATGAACCGTCAGATCTACAAGGAATGGGCATGGCCTTCATCTACCTCCCTTGATCCATTGTTGGCGATCTCGAACCACGAGACCACGGAGCCCAGACCCACCCCGCCGCCCCACCCTTCCCTCGACCTCACACCATGTCGTGCTTGGCGCCCAGTCCATCCCTTTAATCTCGGCCGACCTCCGGATCGAGGCGCCCGGCCTCTAGGCCCCACGCCCTAAGATAAACACGAGGCCTTTGCTTCCACAGGCGTAATAAGCGAGAATAAGCGCTGTTATGTCTGTAGAATGCTTAGTTAATTAGAGCGGCAACAGGAATTGAAATCCGAGGCGAAGGACCTCTAGCTAAGGTGAAATAGTATATGAGGAGAAACCTTGTGCATCATGAGTTACTAAGAACATCTAGTATCAAGAAGAAGCGGTCGACTAGTGCATTACATGGGATGAATACCGTGCAAGCGAACCAGTAAGATTTGCATGAATAAGGGAAGAGGAGTACCATTTCGGTTGCAGGTGTGGTCTCTTCCATATGTCGCGACGATCTTGTTTTCACAGGGAACCGGTGTTTTGGAGGACGGTGGAGCCTTGGGCGAACCCATAGCCAAATTGTTGGTATGTTGTGATCGTCTCCAACGTGTCTGCTTTTCCAAACACTTTTGCCCTTGTTTTGGACTCTAACTTGCATGATTTGAATGAAACTAACTTGGATACGACCTTTGTTTTTTAGCGAGAACTGCCATGTTGTTGTATTGTCTGAGAAAACAAAAGTCTCGGAATGACTGACAATCCATGGAGATAAATTTTGCAAAATATAAAAATCTTGGCAAAGAATCAAGGCAGGGGCCCACACCTGTCCATGAGGGTGGGGACGCCCCCTCCTGGGCGCCCCACATCTCATGGGCCCCCTGATGCTCCACCGACCTCAACTCCAACTCTATATATTCCGTTTGTGAAGAAAAAAATCAGAGAGAAAGTTTCATAGCCTTTTATGATACATAGCAGCACGTAAGCCTAGTCTCTCTCGGGAGGCTGATCGAGTCCGTTAGGGGCTCGGGAGAGATTAAATCGCCATAGTCATCATCAACCATCCTCCATCACCAATTTCATGATGCTCACCGCCGTCGCGAAGTAATTCCATCATAGACTTGCTGGGCGGTGATGGGTTGGATGAGATTTACCATGTAATCAAGTTAGTTTTGTTGAGGGTTTGATCCCTAGTATCCACTATGATACGAGATTGATGTTGCTATGACTTTGCTATGCTTAATGCTTATCACTAGGGCCCGAGTGCCATGATTTCAGATCTGAACCTATTATGTTTTCATGAATATATGTGAGTTTTGATCCTATCTTGCAAGTCTATAGTCACCTATTATGTGTTATGATCCGACAACACTGAGTGACAATAATAAGGATACTTCTGATGATGACCGTAGTTTGAGGTGTTCATGTATTCACTATGTGTTAATGTTTTGATGCAGTACTCTATTAAAAAGGCCTTAATATCCCTTAGTTTCCATTAGGACCCGGTGCCACGGGAGGGTAGGACAAAAATGTCATACAAGTTCTTTTCCATAAGCCGTGTATGACTATATTGAATACATGCCTACATTACATTGATGAACTGGAGCTAGTTACATGTCACCCTATGTTATAACTATTACATGAGGAATCACATCCGACATAATTATCCATCACTCATCCAATGCCTACTGAGCTTTTCACATATTGTGCTTCACTTATTTACTTTTCCGTTGATCTTTGTACAACTACTACAAAACTGTTATCATTACTTTTGCCATATTACCATTACTATCATACCACTTTGCTACTAAATACTGCTGCTGAGGTACTAAGTTATCCGGTGTGGTTGAATTGACAACTCAATTGCTAATACTTAAGAATATTCTTTGGCTCCCCTTGTGTCGAGTCAATAAATTTGGGTTCAATACTCTACCCTCGAAAACATTTGAGATCCCCTACACTTGTGGGTTATCAAGACTAATTTAAAGGCAGTTGCGGGAGCATAGCTCTATTCTTTGAGTCACTTGGGATTTATATCTGCTGATCACTATGAAGAACTTGAAGGCCAAAACCAAGATTTTCCCTCAACTATGAGGGGAGGAAGCTACCATCTAGCTGCACTAGATTCTCATACATTATGAGTAAACTTACGACGCCTAAACACTGCTACTACTATGAATTGATATGTCCCATGTTATTGATGATGCCATACGCTATGCATGATACTTATGATGAAACTACTTCTATGCTTGATACTCTTTGTGCCATTAGGTGAATATCTTGATGGACAACTTGCTAGGGTTAGAGAGAATGAAATTATTGATGATAGTGATGATGAAGGTTCTCCCCTAATTATGAATTACTGTTGTTCTGAGGATTATGTTATGAATGAAGAAGCTGCTAGAGCTATTTTTGCTTGCAATGATAGATATGATCTTAGGAAGTTATTAGCTAAATGGAAGCGACAATCTCTTAATGCTAGAATGAAACTGACCCGCTTTTGCAACTTCACTATATGTATTCTTGATAAAGGATTATGAATTCTCTGTTGATCTGAAATAATTTCTTTGGTTGAATCCAGTCCTTTTATGGCTATGAATCTGAAACTGTTGGCACATCTTACCAAGTTAAATGATATAGCCACCCTATTTACTAATGATGAGAAGTCTCGCTATTATTATATCCTTAAGATATTTCCGTTCTCATTAAAGGGTGATGCTAAAACTTGGTTTAATTCTCTTGATCCTGGTTGTGTGCGTAGTCCCGAGATATGATTTATTACTTCTCTTGCTAAATATTTCCCCTCTCATAAGAAACAAGCTGCCTTGAGAGAAATATATATTTTTTGCAAATCGAAGAGTCTCCCACAAGCTTGGGGAGGCTTCTCCGATATAATGCTTTTCACGATCATCCTCTTAAGAAAAATGAAATACTTGATATCTTTTATGACGGACTAGCCGATGCTTCCAAGGACTACTTGGATAGTTGTGTTGGTTGTGTTTTCAAGGAAAAACGGTCGACCAAGCTGAATTGTTATTGAATAATATGTTGACTAATGAAAATAATTGGACTCTTCACGAGCCAATTCTGAGAGCAATTCCTAAGCCGTAGAGGCAACTCTGAGCCCATTCCTATACCAACTCCGAAAAGAGGGTGTTCTATTTCTCGATCCACGAAGATATGCAAGAGGCAGAAATCAATAAGAAATAAAAAGGTATTAAAGCTGAAGATGTTAGAATTTACCTCCTATTGAAGAAATACATGGTCTCAATATACACTGTTGAAGAAACATATTGTCTTGATAACTTGAAACACGGTGGTGAAGGTAAATTCTCTCTATAGATATGACAAAGTTGAAATCTCGTCTACTAAATTTCATAGCCTGTGCTTAGATGAATTTGATGACTCTATGGCTGAACAAGAAAGTTTTAATGCTTATGTTGGTAGAAAATTAAAGAATAATGCTTTCGAGATGGGGCGCTTGAGTGATTATATGGCTAGAGTTAAAGCTGAACTTAAACTCATTGGCAAATATGCTTCTATGGTTACCACTCAAGCCGAGAGCAAGTACTTAAAGCTCAAAGTGAGTTGCTCAATGAATTAAATAATAAACATGATTTTCTTTGTTAGAGTGGCTACTAAATTTGTAGAATGACTCGGGAACCTTTATTATCTGAAGGCCACCCTAAGAGAATCGAGCAAGATTCTAGGAGAAATAATTAGAGGCACCAGTCCTTCTAAAAGAAGAAAAAAAGAAAATGATGGGACTTTGCATGCTTCTAGTGAACTGTTGTAGACACACAGAATCAATAATATGTAATACCCTCGATCGACTATATATCTCCCGTGTGAAGCGACTTAGAGGCATAACAGCATTGAAAGCAATGTCATGAAGTGAGGTAATCTTCACACAACCCATGTAATACATAAGGGAAAAAATACATAGTTGGCTTACAATCGCCACTTCACACAATTACATGAATAAAGCATTACATCATCCAGATACAATCAAGGTCCGACTCTGGAACCAAAATAAAAGAAGAACCCCAAATGCGACAAAGGACCTGATCGACCCCAAGCCAGGCTCCACTATTGATCGGCTAGAACAAAACAACACAAAGGAAAGATCTTCATCGAGCTCCTCCTTGAGCTTGGTTGCGTCAGCTGCTTTCATTAACATAGGCACTGCAAACTGGTTTGGAAGTATCTGGTGAGCATGAGGGACTCGGCAATCTACGCACCATGAGATCAAGACTATTAAGCTTATGGGTAAGGTAAAGGAAGGCATGAGGTGGAGCTGCCTGACGACGGCCATATATGGTGGCTAACATACATAAATGAGGCGAGAAAGAGAGAAAAGCCAGGTCGTCAAAAGTATGATCAAGAAGTGATCCTATAGCAACTGCTCGTCAAGCATAACTCAACATGTTCACTTCCGGACTCACATGGAAAGAGACCATCACGGTTACACACGGTTGATGTATTTTAATTAAAATCGACTTGGGTTTTCTAGCCGGACATTAACAAATTCCCATACTACACACATAACCATGAACACGGCTCTCGAAAGTTTATACCTGCGAGGTGTCACCAACAACTCATGACAAGCTCTCGCGATCAGCGAAGGAATAGACCTTCACCCAAGACACTCCGTCGGACTCGGTATCCCGTACATCAAGACATTTCGACAATGGTAAAACAAGACCAGCAAAGCCGCCCGAATGTGCCGACAAATCCGATAGGAGCTGCACATATCTACGTTCTCGAGGGCTGCCGGATTGTCAAACTTAAGTAAACCCAGCTAGATTGCCCACAGTGGCCTGCCGTGGTGACGGAGTTTGGACCAACACTCTAGCGAGCAGCGGCCCGGGGGTAAATAAAGATGACCCTTGGGCTCCGAAACCAAGGAAAAAAGAGGCTAAATTGAGGCAAATGGTAAAACCAAGGTTGGGCCTTCTTTGGACAAGTTTTATTCAAAGCGATGTCAAGGGTCCCATAAATCACCCGCGACAGCGTAAAGGAGCATAAAATCCGAGAACATAACACGGTATGGAGAAACTAAGTGACAAGAGTGGAACAAAACACAGAGGCATAAGGCGAGCCTTCCACCCTTTACCAAATATATAGATGCATTAATAATATAAGAGATATTGTGATATCCCAACAAGTAAACATGTTCCAAAGATGAACATCTCCATGTTCAACAAGGAACAATCTTCAATCTTCACCGCAACTAACAACGCTATAAGAGGGGCTGAGCAAAGTGGTAACATAGCCAAACAATGGTTTGCTAGGAATGGTGTCAAAGGTTAGAGGGTTTGACATGGCAATTTGGGAGGTGACAAGCAAATGGTAGCATCGTAGCATAGGCATAGCAAAAAGAGCAAACTAGCATAGCAAAGATAGTAGTGATTTCGAGGGTATGATCATCTTGCACGAAATCCATAGGAAATCAGCGAGTCCATGAAGAAGACAAGCGGACGAAGGCGAGCGAATCCTCACAACTTCAGGGCAAACAAGAAGCTAACGAGGAGGAGCAAACCGGAAAGAAACAAACAACATAGTAAACAACCATCCTTAACCATGGCATGATCACATGAAACAAGTATGATGCATGTCCGGTTTAATGAGGCATGGCATGGCAAAGTGCAACACACAAAACTACGGATTAAGTGGAGCTCAATATGCAGCGAGTTGCATATTATTGAACTCACATCATTATTTAGTTCAGATCTCGGTTATGCTATCAAACAATATTAAGTGTTGTTAAGCATGGCAAGAGGTGAAGCATAATTAAACTAACAATTTAGGCAAGAATTAATAGAGAGGCGGAACAACGAACAACAATTCGGAAAATCCCCATATGTCATTTAGCAATTAAAGCAAACAACAATTTTAAACATTTTAATTGTTGTTATCATGATCTTAGACGACATATGCAAGTTTTATGCAATTTTATATAAAATATTGCACGAGCATGTTATGAAGCATTTGGTCACCATAGGCGGAACAAAAAGGGTGCCACGGCAGCGATAACAAAAATGGTGCTGACCAGCGATAACGATGAAAATGGTGCCCGCGGCAGCGATAGCGAAAATGGTGCCGGCAGCGATAAAAAAAATGGTGCCACGGCAACAATCCGATTATCCGATAACTCATTGAGATACCGGTGCAAAAGATCAAGTGTCTGGATGTGCGGAACATGCAAAAGATGGTGGAATGATCCGGCAGCGGGTTCCACGGAGACGATGGCATGGCAATAGAGGCAGGCGTGCAAGACAATTGGGGACGCGTTAAGCGATGCATATCATACAAACATGCATTACGTTCACGGACGGATGCGTCTCGAGGTTATACCTTGAGCGTGCATTTTCGAGATGATTCGGTCGTCGAGAAGTAGTGGTACTCGTGCCGTGTAGTGGAAGTAGTTATTACCGCGGTGGCGATAGTTGTACGGTTACGTAGATGTTGGTCGTGATGAGATTCCGACGAGCGTGGAAGTAATCGTTCACAAGCGTTACACGGTCTTTAGCGTGGTAGTGGTACTCGCATGTAAACGAACTTGGCGAATCCATGTACTTGGCGTTCGAGGATGTAGATGTATTTTGTGCATCGAGGGTACTTGGCGGATGGCAACCGTAGTGGTGCTTGAGGAAAACTCCGGAGCGATGCTTGGCGGTCCTGGTGTGGTCTTGGCGTCCATGTAATCGATCTTGGCGCATCCTTGCAGTCAACGCAACAACACAAGGACCTCGGGATGCGGCAACAAGAGGCGATGGTGGTGGTCGTGGCAGAGATAGTGTCGGCTTGGCCAGAGGCCCGTGAGCCTGTTGAACCTGGCAGCGCAGCGAGTTGATCCGGAGACGAATCAGGCGCGAGTGGCGGGAAAGCGGTGGCGAGATCATAGGAGCTCTGTGCATCACGAGGCTCGCTCCGCGGAATCTTCTGCGGGAGGGCCTTGCGAGTCAGCAGGCCGAGAAGCGAGCTGGCATAAAGTAGAGGCAGAGCTCCTGCAGAGTCGCAGTGTGATAGAGAGTCGAGTGGCTCTGATCGCGTGACCGGGCAGACAGGGCAAGAACGGTGGCGGGAACTGACTGAGGAGTCGCTGTGAGGCCAGGCTGATCGTGCAGTGTGCTGAGGGCCTTCTTGGTGTGTGGTGGTCGAGGAGGAGCAGCTGGCAGGCTAAGCGCCCGGGCGGGTGACAGACTGAGGCAGAGGAGCTTAATGAGGGGCAGTGCAGAATGTGGCGGAGAGGGAGGGGATTGGCGAGGTCGATGGAGGTGGGGATCCAGACGGCGTGGCGGCTCCTCTCGTGTCTCGATCACGTGTCATGGTGGCGGTGGTGGGAGGAGCGAGAGGGCCAGTGAGAGGAGGATCGGGCTAGGTTAGGGAGCTGCAGGGCGGTTGGGCCTTGGTTGGAGGCCAGTGCTAGTTGGGCGGCTGGGGGCCGAGGCCAGGGGGGTGGCTCTGTTGGCTGCATTTCCTTTTTTAAGCGAAATAAACAGAAAAGCTCGGGAAGAAGAGGAGTTAGAGGATAAAAATATTCTCCAACTCTGGGAATTATCCACTATTTTAATAAATTGCATTGGGCATTTTTTAAAGGTAGAAAAATAAGACAAGTTTGAAATATTTTCAACTTGTGTCATTTTGAACGACCAAAACAACTTCAAATAAGGATATCTTTGGCGAGAGAGGTTTAGGGCAAGAGCAAGATTAACGAGGAGAGGATGAACATTAATGGAGAAGAATGGCACTTGCATAAAGGTAAAAGAAGAAGAGGAAGGAGAAGGTGATGGTGCATGGTGAAAAGATGAGGTTGGAGATAAGAAGAAGAGTTCACACAAGAACCGCATAATAAAAACTTAAATATGCAAGCCAAGGCATGATGATCATCGATGCAAATGACAAAATGACATGATGCAATGCAGATCTGATGAGATGAAAATGCATGACATGAACAAAATGCAAAAACAAAGACAAAAACCCAACCACGGAGGAAATATCATATCGCATCTCAGGAAAAGGCAAGAGTTGGAGTTCTGAATATAGAAAGTTATATCCGAGGCGTTACAACACTCCACCACTATGAGAGGATCTAGATCCAAGAGATCTAGGATGGCACTTAGGAGGAAAGGAAAAGGAAGAGGAAGGTAAAACAAAGTTGCTTCTTTGAGAAATGGGTGAAACCAAGAACCTTGAGAGGTTGAGCAAGATGAATGAAAGAAAACAACGAAGATGAACAAAGTTGAAAAACACTCCGTTAGAAAAGAGGAACAAGGGATCTGAGCGAGAACCAAGAGGTTTAGTGATAAGATGAATATTGAAACCACTCGGTTAAAACTAGATAGAGAAGGAATAAGATTGATATAATTTGGCGACACTCATTTGTAAATGGAAGAATTGAACATGAACTTGACAAGATGAGAGGATACATGATGAAATCAACAACACTGCACCTCGAAAGAGAATTGAAAGAATGGCACAAGGAGTAAGAAACATTACAAACCGCACTCACAGGTTGAGAAGGGAGGCAAAACTTGATAAGATGAGGAGAACTTGGCGAAGGGCATAACACTCCGTTAAATTGATAAGCATGAAAAGAACATGATCTTAGACAAACGAGATGATGGGTAGAGAAAAGGAACATCATAATGCCTCAGTAAGAAAGAATAGAAGATAGATCATTGGAATAACGAATGGAGAAGAAAATGACAACTTCTACCACAATTGAATTTGAAGAGCCTCCTTAAAGAAGGATTGAATGGAGTTGTTGGAAAATCAACAACGAAAAGAATAAGTTTGTAGTGGGCTTATGAAAACATCTCAACATTATGAGGTGACAACCCGATACTAACGACAATTGCTTGCTTAAGATTAACGAAGAGAATGAAAATTGCTTTTTCAGAGGATATGGGAGAAAACTTGGATCATTGATAAGCACCACAAAAGCAGCAACATTCCTTAGGGAAGGCTTTAAATTGAAATCTATACCAAGATAACTCCAATGAAGAGTTATTGAGTTGAAAAGATCTCTTGAGCGAGAGAAAATGATGGATTTAAATATACCTCATTCTTGACAACATATGAATCATGAAACATGAAGGAAATTGTCAAGAGTGACATAACACCATCTCAAAAGATAAGATAGAAAGAATCGCACTTTGGAATGCAAGATGAAGAATGCTTGAGCTCCTTAGGAAAGAATCTCGATGAAGACTTTGAGAAGGAATAAATCCTTGATGAACCATCATGTAGAACCTCCATGAAGAACTCCGGTAAACAAAAGGAATGAAAAGAAAGAAATTGAAAACACAAGGTGAAGCCTTGCAATGATTTAGATGGATCTCCGTGATAATTAGAGCTTGGAACTCCGGGAAAAGAAAAGATGAAACCACTGAAACCGAGAATTTATTCATCATGAACAAACTCCGAAAGAAGGAATTAATCACTTGGATGAAACAAGAACAAGAATTATGTTATCGTATCCTTCACCAATTTAAATTGATGAGAAGCCATGGATTTGGCATACTACTTATTCTCGTAGAAAGGATTAAGATAGATATGGCGAAGCTTAGGAAGGTCTTCAAACCGAACACGGTAGGATTGGAAAGAAACGAATGAATTAAATGATAGCGAAAGAGGTGAAATCTTGAGCGAACCACCGTAAAATTGAAATTGAGCGTAGCAAAGGCACAATTCACGGTAAGAGTTGGAAAAGCGAATGAAGATATTTGAGGGATTTAGATACATGAGAGAAGAAACATGAGGCTGATTAGAGGATATTTGAGCGATTCACGGTAAGATAGGAGAATGATAGCGGCATTGAGAATGAATAATTATGACATGATGGCCTTTGGAGGAAAGAAATGGAAACAACTCATGAAATGCTCGGGATGGGAAAAAAGAATTCTCACAATCGAAAACAAATATGAGAGGATGGCATCAAGCTAGAACCATGAATCTTGAAGAGAATGGAGCAAGATTAAAGAAAACTCTTCTTGATCTTCAAATGATGAGAATGATCATGAGAACCACCATGACAATTGTTGAGGCACTCAGGAATGAAAATTGGAAAGAGTTGAACCAACGATGAAAAGAATTTGAAAGATGTTGAGAAAGACATATGTTGATGATAACTCATTCTTACGTCAAACTTGGAGAAAAATTTAGGATAGCTACGGGAAAATAGAGCAGTCGGGTAAGATCACAGGAAAAGACACATGGGTTAGGGCCCTCAAAAGAAAACACCGTTGAAATGATTTAAAAGAGATGTTGCACGGTTGAATTAAATGACTTGAATGAGATAACAATCTCGAAGAGCTTGAGCGAATCACGAGTGGAAACACGAATCTTGAGATATCTTGAGCACTCCGGAATAACAAATAGCGAAGTAGAATGATAATGAGGTGCCCGGTATGAGAAGACATTGAAATGAGGAAAAGGTATGATCAACAAAATTGACTTGAATCACGGGAGAAGAAAAAAGAGCGAAGAATGATGAACTAGAAGCTTGAAAGCATCTTCATGCGAAATCACCGGATAAGAACATTGATTGAAAAGAATGAAGAGACTTCAAATGAATAAATGGATACTTGATTAAGAAAATCACATTGTCCTTACGGGAAAAAGGTGGGTGGGCGGGAAAAACAAGAGCAACTTGGAGACGGATGAAACAAAACACCGTTGAGAAGGAAGTAATAATCTTCTTGATGTTGAAGTGATCGGATCCACTTGAAGAAACCGCCGGTTGAAAATGGCGACATGACAAATCGATTGTCGATAAGGATTATTATTCACATGAATAAGAACACCATTTAGGAAAGGTATGGAATCAACACTTGACATTGAAGCAACTCGAATACCACAACTCAAAACAAAACAAAGGAACGCGAGAATAAGCGGAACAAACATATGATAAATTTAAATCAAAGTTTTAGGTGGTGGGGCCTAAGCTCAATCGTGCACCATCATGTACAAGCGTTGCACATGACATCTGAAGCGTCCCAGTCGGCATAGCCAAGGACTCTTTAAGACACAATGAGACCCTTTGTAAAACCAACCGTGAATAGGCGGACCACTGGGCGTGGGACCCCAATTTCATATCATACATCATTGGAAAGATATCCTAAGAGCTACTTGAATTCCCACCTATAAAACTCCAAAACTTTACGGTTATGCAATGCGGTGTTGGGGATACGGGGAAGCAATATATCTCATCAAACTAACAATCCCTACATCCGGTATATCCATCCGTCGACATAACAAAGAAACCTTGAAATCGTGTACCTCAACCTTGAAAGATTATCGAGTCATGGCAATACTCCGTACTCACCTCGATCTTTGGGTTAGCGGGGTTATCTCACCAACAACATAAAAGATTTTTGATGTCGGCATAAACTCGGTATTCAGAATAACGATAAAATTATGACAACTCGGAGCTCAACTCCGGGACACTGCCACAACCTAAATGTCGGAGGCACCAAGAACAATGTTGTCATCATAAAACCATCGGCGATTCTAAGATACCAGCGTGATCCTAAAAAAATTTAGTGAAATTTGAGAAGAGAAAGTCAAAACTCTCGTCGGAGACCTCACCGAGGCGGCGAAGAATGGCGGTAAAAAGAATTCCTAACTCTCCGATATATAACCCTAAATGACTCAAAACATTTTTCGACACAACTGGCCACTAAAAGCGATCAAGCGGTGGGGCTCCTAAGGTGGAAGGCTCGATTACCAACATTAGCGCCTCGATGCGACTATATCTCATGTGAAGCACGACTTAGAGGCATAACGCATTGAAAGCAATGTCGCAAGTGAGGTAATCTTCACACACCCATGTAATACATAAGGAAAAAAGATACATAGTTGGCACAATCGCCACTTCACACAATTACATGAATAAAGCATTACATCATCGGATACAATCAAGGTCCGACTCGGAACCAAAATAAAGAAGAACCCCAAATCGACAAAGGACCTGATCGACCCCATTGGGCTCCACTATTGATCAACTAAACGAAACAACACAAAGGAAAAGATCTTCATCGAGCTCCTCCTTGAGCTTGGTTAAATCAACTCTTTCATTAACAGGCACACCAAACTGGTTTGGAAGTATCTGGTGAGCCAGCAGGGGACAATCCTTGCCATGAGATCAAGACTATTAAGCTTATGGGTAAGGTAAAGGCATGAGGTGGAGCTGCGATGACAGACTAGCATATATGGTGGCTAACATACGCAAATGAGGAGGAGAGAAGGCAAAGCAGTGCGTCAAAGTATGATCAAGAAGTGATCCTATAGCAACTTCGTCAAGCATAACTCCACAAGTGTTCACTTCGGACTCGCGAAAGAGACCATCACGGTTACACACGGTTGATGTATTTTAATTAAAATTGACCGGGTTTCTACAGGACATTAACAAATTCCCATCGCTATCTCCCAATCTCCCTTAAACTCCCCCTAAATCTTCTCCCCCTTTGGCATCAAGTGCCGAAAAGGACAGTAAACTAGGAAGGTCAGGAATGATGGAAGGAAAGAAGTGGGATCTCCATTCTTCCTCCTCTAGATTTAGTTAACCTATCAAGCATTATCCCTGATGTTTGTTTCCTCTTGCGCCTAGTGCTAGTCCAACAACGAACATATACAGTGTTAGTGTACATCAAACTATGAGACTACATATAAAGAAGCATGCAACTATAACTTGACTCCAGCAACTACCTTCTTGATGCTGAAGCTCACAAAGTTCATCTGATCTTGCCAACTCATCTTGTGTCAAGAGTGCTTCGGAAGTAGTGTCAGGTGGCAAGGGAGCTTGGTAATTGCTACTAGCTGAGTTGACAAACGAGTAAATCGTGCATCTGGTGGTACTGTGGAATGTGTCGCAACAACTACGGTTGTCTCTGCTTGTTTGGTGGCAGCTATTTGTTTCTGTTTGGCTTGTTCTGCAGCTCATGTAGCATGAGATACCCTGTTTGTAGAATTTTCCGCTGGACTTTGACCTTCTATTGCACCATCAGTACCAGCAGAATCTGCAGGATTCTTCCGCTTCCCATTCCCTGTCATTCTGTGTTGCTTCCTCTTTCTCTGTGCCATGTTAAGTCAAGCCGACAAGATAAACGAATAACAATTTAGTTCTTCAGAACAAATTGATGTGTGATACAGACGAACTTAGACAACCACATGATAGGAGGATGTAATATGTACGAAAAACAGGACGACATGAGATAACCAGAACTATGTTGTGTAAACTAAGCAGAAGACATTTCACTAAATTAGAAGCAATGCAATGGAAGGTAGACACCATATGAAAGATGCTACAAATATTGCTCTGCCAAGTTAACAGTGTCTCATCATAAATGGCGTTTAAACAAATGTGAAGCAGTACAAGAAATAAAGCATATGCAAGATGCAAAATCACACTACCAAGTTAGAGGCCTCTCGTCATTAGTGCCATTGCATATTCACAGCATTGCATATTCACAGCTTATGATGTGTAAACTAAGGAGAAGGCATTTCAACAAATTAGAAGCAATGAAAGCTAGACACCATATGAAAGATGCAACGAATATCACTCTACCAAATTAAAACTGTCTCATCATAAGTGCCATTTCAACGAATTAGTAGTACAAGCTAGAAAAGAATGCGAGATGTAACCTATATCACACTCCCAAGTCAAACATGTCTTATGGTAAGTGATTGTTGCAGGTTACACAACAGTAATAATTTGATGTAAGAGCATGGTGTGATAGACAGATATTGTATGTTCTAGAAATAGGAACACGTCTCTTATTCACAAGTATAATGTGTAAATTAAGCAGATGGAATTCAACAAAATTAGAAGCAAGACAAGATAGACATCATACATAACATGCGACCACATATAATAGTGCCAAGTTGGAGGGAGCACCTGTGATGGTGCACTAGGGGAGACGTCCTCATCATCAACACAACTACGTTGAGTGTCTATGCATGTGTTGTCTTGCAAATCATCTTGCGGGGATGGAGGAGTAGAATCTGTAGAGGCCCTCCGTTTGGAAGGAGCACCTTTATCCGCTGCCTTGCTAACTTCCCGCTTTATTGATTTTGAATTGTCAAGTAAAACCGACAAGAAAAAGCAATAAAATTCTCTCTTCAGAACTCATTCGTGCATGATATTGACAATCACTACTTTGATGTAAGGCAAACACATGATACCAGGATGGAATATGTACGAAAAACAGGACAGGGTGGCATATTCACAACTGTTTGTGTAAACTAAGCAGAAACCATTCCAACAAATAGGAAGCAATGCAAGCTAGACACCACATGAAAGATGCAACCAATATGACTCTGCCAAGTTAAAAGCGTCCCACCATAAATGGCATTTCAACAAATTAGAAGCTGTGCATGCTATAAATCATATGAAAGATGCAACTAATATCGCACTGCATATACTAAAGGTGTCTCGTCATATTGATTGATGCGGGATACAAAAAAAAATAGTTTTATGTAAGGACATGCTTGATAGACAGATGTACTATGTACTAAAAACATGAAGGCATGTCACATTAACAGATATAATGTATAAACTAAGCAGAATAGCACATGCAATTTAACGAGATTGGAAGAATTACAATCTAGACACCATATGCAACATGCAACCACATATCACGCTGCCAAGTTAGAGCAAGCACCTGCGATGCTAGTGTAGGGGAAATGCGGTAATCAACTACAGAGATACATTCATTATCTTTATCTAGCCTTGCTGTTTCTTGAGAATCATGTTGGGAGGCTGACGATGCATTCTTTAAATGAGGATCTTTACTCATAGTAGTCCACTTGCCTGACTGCCTCATCATAAGTGATTAACGAGGGATACACAAGAACATTAGTTTGATGTAAGAACATGGTTAATAGACAAATATACTAGTATGTACCAAAAAGAGAAAGGCATGTCATATTCAAAGGTATAATGTGTAAGCTAAGCAGATGCAATTTAACCAAATTGGAAGCAATACAAGCTAGACATCCGGCTGGAGTGGTGAGCATGATCATCTAGGACCTGAGAGCATGGTGGGAGGCAGGCTGCTTCGCCACCATCGTGGCTTTTTAGTTGGCTTCCAGGTGATGCCTGTCTGTGTTGGGCTTGTCACTGGCTCGACCAGTGCCCTGACTAGCTATTTGTCTTCTGGTGCTCAAGGGGTGGTGGTTCATGTAAAAAATATCTTTCCTTATCTTAATAAAGACTGACTTGGGCCTTTCGAATACAAGCTAGATACCATATGGAACATGCAACCACATATGACACCGCGAAGTTAAAGCAAGCACCTGGGATGGTGGTTCATTGCGAGCGAGGTCATCAACTCCAGAGCTACGTTTACCATCTCCATCTGCTGACACTACACCCTTTATAATGGTGAAACGTGTCTGGCCTATCCGTGTAACATGCTGGAGCGACTTTTCTCTTTTATTTTTTGCTTTTCTCATGGCAGAGCCTGAAATACCCTTGCATAAAAACACAATAGTGAGAGTAAGGGTGAAGTGTGTGCAGAACTAGTGCACTGTAAAAGTACCAGATAGCACGTGGCTGAAAAATAAATGACAGGAGACATATGATTGCTCTACAACATTGCATGGCAAACAAAATTAGATTCTACTCCGTATGATTTTGTAATATATGAGCACAGGAAATGCAGGTACTCCTCCAGCACACCACCACATGTGGTCATATCAAGATAACAGTCGACTGAAAATAAATAGGTCAGTAGATTTTTTTATGAACCGTCCGATCTACAAGGAATGGGCATGGCCTTCATCTACCTCCCGCCAGTCACTGTTGACGATCTTTCTCGAACCACCAGAGACCACCGGCCCAGACCCCTGCCCCCGCCGCCCCACCCTTCCCTCGACCTCACACCACCGTCGTGCTTGGCAGCGCCCCCAGTCCATCCCTTTAATCTCGGCCGACCTCCAGATCAGGCGCCAGCAGCTCTAGGCCCCACACGCCCCTAAGATAAACACCGAGGCACTGCTTCCCTGGCGTAATAGGCAGAATAGCGCCTGTTACGCTGGGGAATGCTTCCGTTAATTGGGAATCAACTGACCAGGAATTGAAATCCAGGGGGCGAAGGACCTCTAGCTAAGGTGAAATAGTATATGAGGAGAAACCTTGTGCATCATGAGTTACTAGGAACATCTAGTATCAAGAAGAAGCGGTCAACTAGTGCCTTCTGTGGGATGAATACCGTGCAAGCAGACACGTAAGATTTGCATGAATAAGGGAAGAGGAGTACCATTTCCGGTTGCCAGTGTGGTCTCTTCCATATGTCGCGACGATCTTGTTTTTTCCTGGGGGAACCGATGTTTTGGAGGACGGTGGAGCCTTGGACGAACCCATGGCCAAATTGTTGACTGTGTTGTGATACGTCTCCAACGTATCTACTTTTCCAAACACTTTTGCCCTTGTTTTGGACTCTAACTTGCATGATTTGAATGAAACTAACCCGGACTGACACTGTTTTTAGCAGAACTGCCATGGTGTTGTTTATTGTGCAGAAAACAAAAGTCTCGGAATGACCTGAAAATCCATGGAGATAAATTTTGCAAAATATAAAAAATGCTGGCAAAAGAATCAAGGCCAGGGGGCCCACACCCTGTCCATGAGGGTGGGGGGCACGCCCCCTCCCCTGGACGCGCCCCCCTGTCTCATGGGCCCCCTGATGCTCCACCGACCTCAACTCCAACTCTATATATTCCGTTTTGTGAAGAAAAAAAATCAGAGAGAAAGTTTCATCGCCTTTTATGATACATAGCCGCCGCCAAGCCCTAGTCTCTCTCGGGAGGGCTGATCGGGAGTCCGTTCGGGGCTCCGGAGAGGGGGATTCGTCGCCATAGTCATCATCAACCATCCTCCATCACCAATTTCATGATGCTCACCGCCGTGCGTGAGTAATTCCATCATAGGCTTGCTGGACGGTGATGGGTTGGATGAGATTTACCATGTAATCAAGTTAGTTTTGTTAGGGTTTGATCCCTAGTATCCACTATGTTCTGAGATTGATGTTGCTATGACTTTGCTATGCTTAATGCTTATCACTAGGGCCCGAGTGCCATGATTTCAGATCTGAACCTATTATGTTTTCATGAATATATGTGAGTTTTGATCCTATCTTGCAAGTCTATAGTCACCTATTATGTGTTATGATCCGACAACCCTGAAGTGACAATAATCGGGATACTTCTCGGTGATGACCGTAGTTTGAGGTGTTCATGTATTCACTATGTGTTAATGTTTTGGTCTGGTACTCTATTAAAAGGAGGCCTTAATATCCCTTAGTTTCCATTAGGACCCCGGTGCCACGGGAGGGTAGGACAAAAGATGTCATACAAGTTCTTTTCCATAAGCACGTATGACTATATTCGGAATACATGCCTACATTACATTGATGAACTGGAGCTAGTTCTGTGTCACCCTATGTTATAACTATTACATGAGGAATCACATCCGACATAATTATCCATCACTCATCCAATGCCTACGAGCTTTTCACATATTGTGCTTCACTTATTTACTTTTCCGTTGATACTGTTACAACTACTACAAAACTGTTATCATTACTTTTGCCACTGTTACCATTACTATCATACCACTTTGCTACTAAATACTTTGCTGCAGGTACTAAGTTATCCAGGTGTGGTTGAATTGACAACTCAACTGCTAATACTTAAGAATATTCTTTGGCTCCCCTTGTGTCGAGTCAATAAATTTGGGTTCAATACTCTACCCTCGAAAGCTGTTGCGATCCCCTACACTTGTGGGTTATCAAGACTAATTTCTGGCGCCGTTGCCAGGGAGCATAGCTCTATTCTTTGAGTCACTTGGGATTTATATCTGCTGATCACTATGAAGAACTTGAAAGACGCAAGAACCAAGATTTTCCCCTCAACTATGAGGGGAGGTAAGGAACTACCATCTAGCTCTGCACTAGATTCTCCTTCTGTTATGAGTAAACTTGCGACGCCTAAACCTGCTACTGCTATGAATTCTGATATGTCCCATGTTATTGATGATGCCACTTCTGCTATGCATGATACTTATGATGAAACTACTTCTATGCTTGATACTACTGTGCCATTAGGTGAATATCTTGATGGACAACTTGCTAGGGTTAGAGAGAATGAAATTATTGATGATAGTGATGATGAAGGTTCTCCCCCTAATTATGAATTGCCTGTTGTTCCTGAGGATTATGTTATGGACGAAGAAGCTGCTAGAGCTATTTTTGCTTGCAATGATAGATATGATCTTAGGAAGTTATTAGCTAAATGGAAGCAGCAATCTCTTAATGCTAGAATGAAACCTGACCCCGCTTTTGCAACTTCACTATATGTGTTACTGATAAGGATTATGAATTCTCTGTTGATCCTGAAATAATTTCTTTGGTTGAATCTGATCCTTTTTATGGCTATGAATCTGAAACTGTTGTGGCACATCTTACCAAGTTAAATGATATAGCCACCCTATTTACTAATGATGAGAAGTCTCGCTATTATTATATCCTTAAGATATTTCCGTTCTCATTAAAGGGTGATGCTAAAACTTGGTTTAATTCTCTTGATCCTGGTTGTGTGCGTAGTCCCCAGGATATGATTTATTACTTCTCTGCTAAATATTTCCCCTCTCATAAGAAACAAGCTGCCTTGAGAGAAATATATAATTTTTTGCAAATCGAAGAAGAGAGTCTCCCACAAGCTTGGGGGAGGCTTCTCCGATTACTTAATGCTTTTCCTGATCATCCTCTTAAGAAAAATGAAATACTTGATATCTTTTATGACGGACTAACCGATGCTTCCAAGGACTACTTGGATAGTTGTGTTGGTTGTGTTTTCAAGGAAAGAACAGTCGACCAAGCTGAATTGTTATTGAATAATATGTTGACTAATGAAAATAATTGGACTCTTCCTGAGCCAATTCCTGAGGCAATTCCTAAGCCAGCTGAGGCAACTCCTGAGCCCATTCCTATACCAACTCCGAAAAAGAGGGGTGTTCTATTTCTCAGTCCTGAAGATATGCAAGAGGCAAAGAAATCAATGAAATAAAAAGGTATTAAAGCTGAAGATGTTAAGAATTTACCTCCTATTGAAGAAATACATGGTCTCAATATACCGCCTGTTGAAGAAACATATTGTCTTGATAACCCGACACAGGTAGTGAAGGTAAATTCTCTCTATAGACATGACAAAGTTGAAATCTCGTCTACTAAATTTCATAGCCTGTGCTTAGATGAATTTGATGACTCTATGGCTAGACAAGAAAGTTTTAATGCTTATGTTGGTAGAGAATTAAAGAATAATGCTTTCGAGATAGGACGCTTGAGTGATTATATGGCTAGAGTTAAAGCTGAACTTAAACTCATTGGCAAATATGCTTCTATGGTTACCACTCAAGCCGAGCAAGTACTTAAAGCTCAAAGTGAGTTGCTCAATGAATTAAATAATAAACATGATTTTGCTGTTAGAGTGGCTACTAGAACTGGTAGAATGACTCAGGAACCTTTGTATCCTGAAGGCCACCCTAAGAGAATCGAGCAAGATTCTCAGAGAAATAATTTAGAGGCACCCAGTCCTTCTAAAAAGAAGAAAAAGAAAAATGATGGGACTTTGCATGCTTCTAGTGAACCTGTTGTAGACACACCTGAGAATCCCAATAATATGTAATGCCCTCGATGCGACTATATCTCCCACGTGTCGAAGCACGACTTAGAGGCATAACCGCATTGAAAGCAATGTCGCAAGTGAGGTAATCTTCACACAACCCATGTAATACATAAGGGAAAAAGATACATAGTTGGCTTACAATCGCCACTTCACACAATTACATGAATAAAGCATTACATCATCCAGATACAATCAAGGTCCGACTACGGAACCAAAATAAAAGAAGAACCCCAAATGCGACAAAGGACCCTGATCGACCCCAACTGGGCTCCACTATTGATCAGCTAGAACAAAACAACACAAAGGGAAAGATCTTCATCGAGCTCCTCCTTGAGCTTGGTTGCGTCAACTGCTCGGTAACATAGGCACCTGCAAACTGGTTTGGAAGTATCTGGTGAGCCGCGGGGACTCAGCAATCTCGCACCCGCGAGATCAAGACTATTTAAGCTTATGGGTAAGGTAAAGGCATGAGGTGGAGCTGCAGCAAGCGACTAGCATATATGGTGGCTAACATACGCAAATGAGAGCGAGAAGAGAAGGCAAAGCACGGTCGTCAAAAGTATGATCAAGAAGTGATCCTATAGCAACCTGCGTCAAGCATAACTCCAACACCGTGTTCACTTCCCGGACTCCGCCGGAAAGAGACCATCACGGTTACACACACGGTTGATGTATTTTAATTAAGGTCAACTTCGGTTTTCTACAACCGACATTAACAAATTCCCATCTGCCACATAACCGCATGCACGGCTCTCGAAAGTTTATACCTGCAGGGTGTCCCAACTTAGCTCATGACAAGCTCTCGCGATCAACGAAGGAATAGACCTTCACCCAAGACACTCCGATCGACTCGGTATCCCGTACATCAAGACATTTCGACAATGGTAAAACAAGACCAGCAAAGCCGCCCGAATGTGCCGACAAATCCTGATAGGAGCTGCACATATCTCGTTCTCAGGGCACACCGGATTGTCCAAACTTCCGGTAGGCCAGCCCAGAGTTGCCCCTGGTACACCGCGGTCGACGGTTTGGACCAACACTCACAACGAGCACTGGCCCGGGGGGGGGTAAATAAAGATGACCCTTGGGCTCCGGAAACCCAAGGAAAAAAAGGGGCTAGGTGAGGCAAATGGTAAAACCAAGGTTGGGCCTTGCTGGACAAGTTTTATTCAAAGCGAACTGTCAGGGGGGTCCCATAAATCACCCGACCGCGTAAGGAACGCAAAATCCAGGAACATAACACCGGTATGACGGAAACTAGGGCGGCAAGAGTGGAACAAAACACCAGGCATAAGGCCGAGCCTTCCACCCTTTACCAAATATATAGATGCATTAATAATATAAGAGATATTGTGATATCCCAACAAGTAAACATGTTCCAACAAGGAACAACATCTCCATGTTCCAACAAGGAACAATCTTCAATCTTCACCTGCAACTAACAACGCTATAAGAGGGGCTGAGCAAGGCGGTAACATAGCCAAACAATGGTTTGCTAGGAATGGTGTCAAAGGTTAGAGGTTTGACATGGCAATTTGGGAGGCTGACAAGCAAATGGTAGGCATCGTAGCATAGGCATAGCAAAAGAGCGAGCAAACTAGCATAGCAAAGATAGTAGTGATTTCGAGGGTATGATCATCTTGCCTGAAATCCCGCAAGGAAGAAGTACGAGTCCATGAAGAAGACAAACGGACGAAGACGAACGAATCCTCACAACTCCGGAACGAAACCGAAGCTAACGAGAGGAGCAAACCGGAAAGAAACAAACAACATAGTAAACAACCATCACTTAACCATGGCATGATGCGCAAACAAGTATGATGCATGTCCGGTTTAATGAGGCATGGCATGGCAAAGTGCAACACACAAAACTACCAGTTAAGTGGAGCTCAATATGTAACGAGTTGCATATTGACTGAACACCACATCATTTATTTAGTTCGATCTCGGTTATGCTATCAAACAATATTAAGTGTTGTTAAGCATGGCAAGAGGTGAAGCATAATTAAACTAACAATTTAGGCAAGTTAAATGAGGCCGGAACAACGAACAACAATTCCGGAAAATCCCCATATGTCATTTAGCAATTAAAGCAAACAACAATTTTAAACATTTTAATTGTTGTTATCATGATGCGGACGACATATGCAAGTTTTATGCAATTTTTATAAAAATATTGGCACGAGCATGTTATGAAGCATTTGGTCACCATGGCGGAACAAAAAGGGTGCCACGGCAACGATAACAAAAATGGTGCCACGGCAACGATAACGAAAATGGTGCCACGGCAACGATAACGAAAATGGTGCCACGGCAACGATAACGAAAATGGTGCCACGGCAACAATCCGATTATCCGATAACTCATTGAGATACCGGTGCAAAAGATCAAGTGTGCGGATGTGCGGAACATGCAAAAGATGGTGGAATGATCCCGGCAACCGGGTTCCCACGGGACGATGGCATGGCAATAGAGGAACGGAACGTGCAAGACAATTCGGACACGGTGCAAGCAGTGCATATCATACAACACATGCATTCGTTCACGGACGGTCGTCTCGGGGTTATACCTTCGAAGCGTGCATTTTCGGAGCGGTTCGAGTCGTCGAGGGAAGTAGTGGTACTCGTGCCGTAGTGGAAGTAGTTGTACACGGTGACGGTAGTTGTACACGGTTCGTAGATGTTCAGGTCGACGGTAGAGATTCACGAACGTCGTGGAAGTAGTCGTTCACGGCAACGTTACACGGGTCTTTGGCGACGGTAGTGGTACTCGCATGTAGACGAACTTGGCGAATCCATGTACTTGGCGTTCCAGGATGTAGAGGTACTTGGTGCATCGTCGGGGTACTTGGCGGATGACGACCGTAGTGGTGCTTGGGGAAAACTCCCGGAACGATGCTTGGCGGTCCTGGTGTGGTCTTGGCGTCCATGTAGTCGATCTTGACGCATCCTTGACGGTCCAACGCACAACAACACAAGGACCTCGGGATGCCAGCAGCAAGGAGGCGATGGTGGTGGTCAGCGGCAGGAGATGGTCAGCAGCTTGAGCAGAGGCAGGCCGGCAGGGCGCTGGCTGGACCTTGCAGCAGAAGCAGTTCGATCCGGACAGATCCGGGCGCGAGGGTGGCGGGGAGGCAACTGGCGAGATCATAGGAGCTCCTGTGCATCACGAGGAGCTCGCTTAGGGCCGCAGAGGAGGCGCGGGGTCGCGAGGCCGAGGAGCAGAGGCTGGCGCAAAGTAGAGGAGGCAGAGCTCCTGCAGGGTGCAGCCGCGGCGATGGGGAGGTCGAGGCCGGCGCTCCTGGTCGCAGCGACCGGAGGGGCGACGGGGCAAGACGGTGGCGGGGCCTGACTGCGGGGAGTCGCCTGCGGGACGGCGCGGTCGACGGCCGGCGGCGCGGGAGGCGCCGCGGGTCGGCGCGCTGGTCGAGGAGGAACGGCGGCGCGGCCGAGCTAAGCGCCGGGCGACGGCGGCTGACGGACGAGGAGGCGGGCGAAGGAGCTTGGCGGCGGGGCCGGTGCCGAGGAGTAGCGAGGCAGGAGGAGCGGTTGGCGGGGTCGATGGAGAGGTGGGGATCGGGCACGGGCGCTGGCGCTCCTCTCGTGTGCGATGCGTGTGCGTGGTGGCGGTGGTGGGAGGACGAGAGGGAGCGAGTGAGAGGAGGGGATCGGGCTAGGTTAGGGAGCTGGGGCCGGTTGGGCCGCGGTTGGAGCGGTGCTAGCTGGGCCGGCCTGGGAGGCCGAGGCCCAGGGGGGGGCTGCGCTGGCTGCATTTCCTTTTTTTTAAAGCAGAAATGAAAACAGAAAAGCTCAGGGAAAAAGAAGAGGAGTTAGAGGATAAAGAAAATATTCTCCAACTCCTGGAATTATCCACTATTTTAATAAATTGCATTGGGCATTTTTTAAAGGTAGAAAAATAAGACAAGTTTGAAATATTTTCAACTTGTGTCATTTTTGAACCTGACCAAAACAACTTCAAATAAGGATATCTTTGGCAGAGAGGTTTAGGGCAAGGAGCAAGATTAACAGGGAGAGGATGAACATTAATGGAGAAGGGAGAAATGGCACTTGCATAAAGGAGTAAAAGAAGAGGAAGGAGAAGGTGATGGTGCATGGTGAAAAGATGAGGTGGAGATAAGAAGAAGAGGGGTTCACACAAGAACACGCAATAAAACTTAAATATGCAAGCCAAGGCATGATGATCATGATGCAAATGCAACAAAATGACATGATGCAATGCACGAGATGCAATGAGATGAAAATGCATGACATGAACAAAATGCAAAAACAAAAGACAAAAACCCAACCACGGAGGAAATATCATATCGCATCTCCTGAAAAGGCAAGAGTTGGAGTTACGAATATGGAAAGTTGTATCCGGGGCGTTACAACACTCCACCACTATGAGAGGATCTCGTCCCGAGATCTAGGATGGCACCGGAGGGAAAGGAAAAGGAAGAGGAGAGGTAAAACAAAGTTGCTTCTTTGAGAAATGAGTGAAACCAAAGAACCTTGAGAGGTTGAGCAAGATGAATGAAAGAAAACAACGAAGATGAACAAAGTTGAAAAACACTCCGTTAGAAAAGAGGAACAAGGGATACGACGAGAACCAAGAGGTTTAGTGATAAGATAGATATTGAAACCACTCCGGTTAAAACTAGATAGAGAAGGAATAAGATTGATATAATTTGGGCAGCACTCCGACTGTAAATGGAAAGAATTGAACATGAACTTGACAAGATGAGAGGATACATGATGAAATCAACAACACACTGCCTCCGAAATTGAAAGAATGGCACAAGGGGTAAGAAACATTACAAACCGCACTCCGGTTGAGAAGGGAGGCAAAACTTGATAAGATGAGAGAACTTGAGCAGAGGGCATAACACTCCGGTTAAATTGATAAGCATGAAAAGAACATGATCTTAGACAAACGAGATGATGGGTAGAGAAGAGCAACATCATAATGCCTCCGTAAGAAAGAATAGAAGATAGATCATTGGAATAACAGAATGGAGAAGAAAATGACAACTTCTACCACAATTGAATTTGAAAGAGCCTCCTTAAAAAGAAGGATTGAATGGAGTTGTTGGAAAATCAACAACGAAAAGAATAAGTTTGTAGTGGGCTTATGAAAACATCTCAACATTATGAGGTGACAACCGGCCACTAACGGAAACAATTGCTTGCTTAAGATTAACGAAGAGAATGAAAATTGCTTTCGCCGAGAGGATAGGAGAAAACTTGGATCATTGATAAGCACCACAAAAAGCAACATTCCTTAGGGAAGGCTTTAGGTGAAATCTATACCAAGATAACTCCAATGAAGAGATTGACGGTTGAAAAGATCTCTTGAACGAGAGAAAATGATGGATTTAAATATACCTCATTCTTGACAACATATGAATCATGAAACATGAAGGAAATTGTCAAGAGTGACATAACACCATCTCAAAAGATAAGATAGAAGGAATCGCACTTTGGAATGCAAGATGAAGAATGCTTGAGCTCCTTAGGAAAGAATCTCGATGAAGACTTTGAGAAGGGAATAAATCCTTGATGAACCATCATGTAGAACCTCCATGAAGAACTCCGGTAAACAAAAGGAATGAAAAGAAAGAGAAATTGAAAACACAAGGTGAAGCCTTGCAATGATTTAGATGGATCTCCGTGATAATTAGAGCTTGGAACTCCGGGAAAAGAAAAGATGAAACCACTGAAACCGAGAATTTATTCATCATGAACAAACTCCGAAAGAAGGAATTAATCACTTGGATGAAACAAGAACAAGAATTATGTTATGCGTATCCTTCACCAATTTAAATTGATGAGAAGCCATGGATTTGGCATACTACTTATTCTCGTAGAAAGGATTAAGATAGATATGGCGCAAGCTTGGGAAGGTCTTCAACGAACCACCGGTAGGATTGGAAAGAACGAATGAATTAAATGATAACGAAAGAGGTGAAATCTTGAACGAACCACCGTAAGAATTGAAATTGAACGTAGCAAAGGCACAATTCACCGGTAAGAGTTGGAAAACGAATGAAGATATTTGAGGGGATTTAGATACATGAGAACGAAGAGAACATGAACTGATTAGAGGATATTTGAACGATTCACCGGTAAGATAGGAGAATGATAACTGACAGCTGAGAATGAATAATTATGACATGATGGCCTTTGGAGGAAAGAAATGGAAACAACTCATGAAATGCTCCGGATGGGAAAAAAGAATTCTCACAATCGAAAACAAATATGAGAGGATGGCATCAAGCTAGAACCATGAATCTTGAAGAGAATGGAGCAAGATTAAAGAGAAACTCTTCTTGGTCTTCAAATGATGAGAATGATCATGAGAACCACCATGACAATTGTTGAGGCACTCCGAATGAAAATTGGAAAGGTTGAACCAACGATGAAAAGAATTTGAAAGATGTTGGAGAAAGACATATGACCGATGATAACTCATTCTTACGTCAAACTTGGAGAAAAATTTAGGATAGCTCGGGAAAATAGACGAGTCGTAAGATCCTCGAAAAGACACATGGGTTAGGGCCCACTCAAAAGAAAACACCGTTGAAATGATTTAAAAGAGATGTTGCACCGGTTGAATTAAATGACTTGAATGAGATAACAATCTCGAAAGAGCTTGAACGAATGCAGAGTGGAAACACGAATCTTCGAGATATCTTGAGCACTCCGGAATAACAAATAGCGAGAAGTAGAATGATAATGAGGTGCACCGGTATGAGAAGACATTGAAATGAGGAAAAAGGTATGATCAACAAAAATTGACTTGAATCCACCGGAGAAGAAAAAAGAACGAAGAATGATGAACTAGAAGCTTGTGAGCATCTTCATGAGAAATCACCGGATAAGAACATTGATTGAAAAGAATGAAGAGACTTCACATGAATAAATGGATACTTGATTAAGAAATCTGTGTCCTTGCGGAAAAAAGGGTGGGTGGGCGGGAAAAACAAAGGCAACTTGGAGACGGATGAAACAAACACCGTTGAGAAGAAATGATAATTGGTCTTCTTGATGTTGAAGTGATCGGATCCACTTGAAGAGAAACACGCCGGTTGAAAATGATGACATGACAATCTCGATTGTCGATAAGGATTGTTATTCACATCGAGTATGAGAACACCATTTCGGAAAGGTATGGAATCAACACTTGACATTGAAGCAACTCGAATACCACAACTCAAAACAAAACAAAGGACTGGCTTGCGAATAAGCGGAACAAACATATGATAGAGATTTCGTCCAAAGTTTTCGTGGTGGGGCCTACACGGGCTCAATCGTACAGCACCATCATGTACAAGGCAAGGCACATGACATACGAAGCGTCCCCCGAGTCGGCATAGCCAAGGACTCTTTAAGACACAACGAGACCATCAGAAACCAACCGTGAATAGGCGGACCACTAGACGTCGGACCCCAATTTCATATCATACATCCGTTGGAAAGATATCCTAAGAGCTACTTGAATTCCCACCTATAAAACTCCCGAAACTTTCGGTTATGCAATCGGTGTTGGGGATACAGGAAGCAATATATCTCACTCAAACTAACAATCCCTACATCCAATTGTATCCATCCGTCAACACATAACCAAGAAACCTTCGAAATCGTGTACCTCAACCTTGAAAAGCATCCGTTATACGAGTCATGGCAATACTCCGTACTCACCTCGATCTTGGGTTAGCGGGTTATCTCACCAACAACTGCATAAAAGAGATTTTTGATGTCGGCGACTAAACTCGGTATTCGAATCGCTGCGATAAAATTATGACGACAACACCTCGGAGCTCAACTCCCGGGACACCGCCACAACCCCTAAATGTCAGGAGGCACCAAGAACAATGTTGTCATCATAAAACCATCGGAACGATTCTAAGATACCCGCGTGATCCTAAAAAAAAATTTAGTGAAATTTGAGAAGAGAAGAGTCAAAACTCTACGTCAGGAGACCTCACCAGAGCGACGAAGGGACTGAGCAGTAAAAAGAATTCCTAACTCTCCGATATATATAACCCTAAATGACTCAAAACATTTTTTTCTAGACACAACTCGGCCACTAAAAACGATCAAGCAGTGGGGCTCCTAAGGTCGGGGAAGGCTCTGATTACCAACTTGTAACGCCCTCGATGCGACTATATCTCCCACGTGTCGAAGCACGACTTAGAGGCATAACCGCATTGAAAGCAATGTCGCAAGTGAGGTAATCTTCACACAACCCATGTAATACATAAGGGAAAAAGATACATAGTTGGCTTACAATCGCCACTTCACACAATTACATGAATAAAGCATTACATCATCCAGATACAATCAAGGTCCGACTACGGAACCAAAATAAAAGAAGAACCCCAAATCGACAAAGGACCTCGATCGACCCCAACTGGGCTCCACTATTGATCAGCTAGAACGAAACAACACAAAGGAAAGATCTTCATCGAGCTCCTCCTTGAGCTTGGTTGCGCCAACCGCTTTCATTAACATAGGCACCGCAAACTGGTTTGGAAGTATCTGGTGAGCCACGGGACTCAGCAATCTCGCACCATGAGATCAAGACTATTTAAGCTTATGGGTAAGGTAAAGGCATGAGGTGGAGCTGCAGCAAGCGACTAGCATATATGGTGGCTAACATACGCAAATGAGAGCGAGAAGAGAAGGCAAAGCACGGTCGTCAAAAGTATGATCAAGAAGTGATCCTATAGCAACCTGCGTCAAGCATAACTCCAACACCGTGTTCACTTCCCGGACTCACCGAAAAGAGACCATCACGGTTACACACACGGTTGATGTATTTTAATTAAGGTCAACTTCGGTTTTCTACAACCGACATTAACAAATTCCCATCTGCCACATAACTGCAGGCACGGCTCTCGAAAGTTTATACCTGCGGGGTGTCCCAACAGCTCATGACAAGCTCTCGCGATCAACGAAGGAATAGACCTTCACCCAAGACACTCCGATCGACTCGGTATCCCAAGACATCAAGACATTTCGACAATGGTAAAACAAGACCAGCAAAGCCGCCCGAATGTGCCGACAAATCCTGATAGGAGCTGCACATATCTCGTTCTCGGGCACACCGGATTGTCCAAACTTCCGTAGGCCAGCCCAGAGTTGCCCCCGGCCACCGGCGGTCGACGGTTTGGACCAACACTCTGACGAGCACGGCCCGGGGTAAATAAAGATGACCCTTGGGCTCCGAAACCCAAGGAAAAAAAAGGGCTAGGTGAGGCAAATGGTAAAACCAAGGTTGGGCCTTCTTTGGACAAGTTTTATTCAAAGCGAACTGTCGGGGGTCCCATAAATCACCCGACCGCGTAAGGAACGCAAAATCCGGGAACATAACACGGTATGACGGAAACTAGGGCGGCAAGAGTGGAACAAAACACCAGCATAAGGCCGAGCCTTCCACCCTTTACCAAATATATAGATGCATTAATAATATAAGAGATATTGTGATATCCCAACAAGTAAACATGTTCCAACAAGGAACAACATCTCCATGTTCAACAAGGAACAATCTTCAATCTTCACCGCAACTAACAACGCTATAAGAGGGGCCGAGCAAGGCGGTAACATAGCCAAACAATGGTTTGCTAGGAATGGTGTCAAAGGTTAGAGGTTTGACATGGCAATTTGGGAGGCTGACAAGCAAATGGTAGGCATCGTAGCATAGGCATAGCAAAAGAGCGAGCAAACTAGCATAGCAAAGATAGTAGTGATTTCGAGGGTATGATCATCTTGCCTGAAATCCCGCAAGGAAGAAGTACGAGTCCATGAAGAAGACAAACGGACGAAGACGAACGAATCCTCACAACTCCGGAACGAAACCGAAGCTAACGAGAGGAGCAAACCGGAAAGAAACAAACAACATAGTAAACAACCATCACTTAACCATGGCATGATGCGCAAACAAGTATGATGCATGTCCGGTTTAATGAGGCATGGCATGGCAAAGTGCAACACACAAAACTACCAGTTAAGTGGAGCTCAATATGCAACGAGTTGCATATTGACGGAACACCACATCATTTATTTAGTTCGATCTCGGTTATGCTATCAAACAATATTAAGTGTTGTTAAGCATGGCAAGAGGTGAAGCATAATTAAACTAACAATTTAGGCAAGTTAAATGAGGCCGGAACAACGAACAACAATTCCGGAAAATCCCCATATGTCATTTAGCAATTAAAGCAAACAACAATTTTAAACATTTTAATTGTTGTTATCATGATGCGGACGACATATGCAAGTTTTATGCAATTTTTATAAAAATATTGGCACGAGCATGTTATGAAGCATTTGGTCACCATGGCGGAACAAAAAGGGTGCCACGGCAACGATAACAAAAATGGTGCCACGGCAACGATAACGAAAATGGTGCCACGGCAACGATAACGAAAATGGTGCCACGGCAACGATAACGAAAATGGTGCCACGGCAACAATCCGATTATCCGATAACTCATTGAGATACCGGTGCAAAAGATCAAGTGTGCGGATGTGCGGAACATGCAAAAGATGGTGGAATGATCCCGGCAACCGGGTTCCCACGGGACGATGGCATGGCAATAGAGGAACGGAACGTGCAAGACAATTCGGACACGGTGCAAGCAGTGCATATCATACAACACATGCATTCGTTCACGGACGGTCGTCTCGGGGTTATACCTTCGAAGCGTGCATTTTCGGAGCGGTTCGAGTCGTCGAGGGAAGTAGTGGTACTCGTGCCGTAGTGGAAGTAGTTGTACACGGTGACGGTAGTTGTACACGGTTCGTAGATGTTCAGGTCGACGGTAGAGGTTCACGAACGTCGTGGAAGTAGTCGTTCACGGCAACGTTACACGGGTCTTTGGCGACGGTAGTGGTACTCGCATGTAGACGAACTTGGCGAATCCATGTACTTGGCGTTCCAGGATGTAGAGGTACTTGGTGCATCGTCGGGGTACTTGGCGGATGACGACCGTAGTGGTGCTTGGGGAAAACTCCCGGAACGATGCTTGGCGGTCCTGGTGTGGTCTTGGCGTCCATGTAGTCGATCTTGACGCATCCTTGACGGTCCAACGCACAACAACACAAGGACCTCGGGATGCCAGCAGCAAGGAGGCGATGGTGGTGGTCAGCGGCAGGAGATGGTCAGCAGCTTGAGCAGAGGCAGGCGGCGAGGTGCTGGCTGGACCTTGCAGCAGAAGCAGTTCGATCCGGACAGATCCGGGCGCGAGGGTGGCGGGGAGGCAACTGGCGAGATCATAGGAGCTCCTGTGCATCACGAGGAGCTCGCTTGCGGGTGCTGCAGGAGGGAGGCGCGGGGTCGCGAGGCCGAGGAGCAGAGGCTGGCGCAAAGTAGAGGAGGCAGAGCTCCTGCAGGGTGCAGCCGCGGCGATGGGGAGGTCGAGGCCGGCGCTCCTGGTCGCAGCGACCGGAGGGGCGACGGGGCAAGACGGTGGCGGGCTGGATCATGGGAGTCGCTGCTGACGGCGCGCCGACGATCGGCGGCGCGGGAGGCGCCTCTGGTCGGGCGCGGCTGGTCGAGGAGGAACGGCGGCGCGGCCGAGCTAGGCGCCGGCGACGGCGGTGACAGACGAGGAGGCGGGCGAAGGAGCTTAGCGGCGGGGCAGGTGCCGAGGAGTAGCGAGGCAGGAGGAGCGGTTGGCGGGGTCGATGGAGAGGTGGGGATCGGGACGGGCGGCGCTCCTCTCGTGTCGCGATCGTGTGCGTGGTGGCGGTGGTGGGAGGACGAGAGGGAGCGAGTGAGAGGAGGGATCGGGCTAGGTTAGGGAGCTGGGGCGGTTGGGCCATGGTTGGGCCAGTGCTAGCTGGGCGGCCTGGGAGGCCGAGGCCAGGGGGGGTGGTTGTTGGCTGCATTTTTTTTTTTAAGCGAAATGAAAACAGAAAAGCTCAGGGAAAAAGAAGAGGAGTTAGAGGATAAAGAAAATATTCTCCAACTCCTGGAATTATCCACTATTTTAATAAATTGCATTGGGCATTTTTTAAAGGTAGAAAAATAAGACAAGTTTGAAATATTTTCAACTTGTGTCATTTTGAACCTGACCAAAACAACTTCAAATAAGGATATCTTTGGCAGAGAGGTTTAGGGCAAGGAGCAAGATTAACAGGGAGAGGATGAACATTAATGGAGAAGGGAGAAATGGCACTTGCATAAAGGAGTAAAAGAAGAGGAAGGAGAAGGTGATGGTGCATGGTGAAAAGATGAGGTGGAGATAAGAAGAAGAGGGTTCACACAAGAACACATAATAAAACTTAAATATGCAAGCCAAGGCATGATGATCATGATGCAAATGCAACAAAATGACATGATGCAATGCACGAGATGCAATGAGATGAAAATGCATGACATGAACAAAATGCAAAAAACAAAAGACAAAAACCCAACCACAGAGGAAATATCATATCGCATCTCCGGAAAAGGCAAGAGTTGGAGTTACGAATATGGAAAGTTGTATCCGGGGCGTTACAACACTCCACCACTATGAGAGGATCTCGTCCCGAGATCTAGGATGGCACCGGAGGGAAAGGAAAAGGAAGAGGAGAGGTAAAACAAAGTTGCTTCTTTGAGAAATGAGTGAAACCAAAGAACCTTGAGAGGTTGAGCAAGATGAATGAAAGAAAACAACGAAGATGAACAAAGTTGAAAAACACTCCGTTAGAAAAGAGGAACAAGGGATACGACGAGAACCAAGAGGTTTAGTGATAAGATAGATATTGAAACCACTCCGGTTAAAACTAGATAGAGAAGGAATAAGATTGATATAATTTGGGCAGCACTCCGACTGTAAATGGAAAGAATTGAACATGAACTTGACAAGATGAGAGGATACATGATGAAATCAACAACACACTGCCTCCGAAATTGAAAGAATGGCACAAGGGGTAAGAAACATTACAAACCGCACTCCGGTTGAGAAGGGAGGCAAAACTTGATAAGATGAGAGAACTTGAGCAGAGGGCATAACACTCCGGTTAAATGGATAAGCATGAAAAGAACATGATCTTAGACAAACGAGATGATGGGTAGAGAAGAGCAACATCATAATGCCTCCGTAAGAAAGAATAGAAGATAGATCATTGGAATAACAGAATGGAGAAGAAAATGACAACTTCTACCACAATTGAATTTGAAAGAGCCTCCTTAAAAAGAAGGATTGAATGGAGTTGTTGGAAAATCAACAACGAAAAGAATAAGTTTGTAGTGGGCTTATGAAAACATCTCAACATTATGAGGTGACAACCGGCCACTAACGGAAACAATTGCTTGCTTAAGATTAACGAAGAGAATGAAAATTGCTTTACGAGAGGATAGGAGAAAACTTGGATCATTGATAAGCACCACAAAAGCAACATTCCTTAGGGAAGGCTTTAGGTGAAATCTATACCAAGATAACTCCAATGAAGAGATTGACGGTTGAAAAGATCTCTTGAACGAGAGAAAATGATGGATTTAAATATACCTCATTCTTGACAACATATGAATCATGAAACATGAAGGAAATTGTCAAGAGTGACATAACACCATCTCAAAAGATAAGATAGAAGGAATCGCACTTTGGAATGCAAGATGAAGAATGCTTGAGCTCCTTAGGAAAGAATCTCGATGAAGACTTTGAGAAGGGAATAAATCCTTGATGAACCATCATGTAGAACCTCCATGAAGAACTCCGGTAAACAAAAGGAATGAAAAGAAAGAGAAATTGAAAACACAAGGTGAAGCCTTGCAATGATTTAGATGGATCTCCGTGATAATTAGAGCTTGGAACTCCGGGAAAAGAAAAGATGAAACCACTGAAACCGAGAATTTATTCATCATGAACAAACTCCGAAAGAAGGAATTAATCACTTGGATGAAACAAGAACAAGAATTATGTTATGCGTATCCTTGACCAATTTAAATTGATGAGAAGCAATGGATTTGGCATACTACTTATTCTCGTAGAAAGGATTAAGATAGATATGGCGCAAGCTTGGGAAGGTCTTCAACGAACCACCGGTAGGATTGGAAAGAACGAATGAATTAAATGATAACGAAAGAGGTGAAATCTTGAACGAACCACCGTAAGAATTGAAATTGAACGTAGCAAAGGCACAATTCACCGGTAAGAGTTGGAAAACGAATGAAGATATTTGAGGGGATTTAGATACATGAGAACGAAGAGAACATGAACTGATTAGAGGATATTTGAACGATTCACCGGTAAGATAGGAGAATGATAACTGACAGCTGAGAATGAATAATTATGACATGATGGCCTTTGGAGGAAAGAAATGGAAACAACTCATGAAATGCTCCGGATGGGAAAAAAGAATTCTCACAATCGAAAACAAATATGAGAGGATGGCATCAAGCTAGAACCATGAATCTTGAAGAGAATGGAGCAAGATTAAAGAGAAACTCTTCTTCGGTCTTCAAATGATGAGAATGATCATGAGAACCACCATGACAATTGTTGAGGCACTCCGGAATGAAAATTGGAAAGGTTGAACCAACGATGAAAAGAATTTGAAAGATGTTGGAGAAAGACATATGACTGATGATAACTCATTCTTACGTCAAACTTGGAGAAAAATTTAGGATAGCTCTGGGAAAATAGACGAGTCAGGTAAGATCCTGGGAAAAGACCTGTGGGTTAGGGCCCACTCAAAAGAAAACACCGTTGAAATGATTTAAAAGAGATGTTGCACCGGTTGAATTAAATGACTTGAATGAGATAACAATCTCGAAAGAGCTTGAACGAATGCAGAGTGGAAACACGAATCTTCGAGATATCTTGAGCACTCCGGAATAACAAATAGCGAGAAGTAGAATGATAATGAGGTGCACCGGTATGAGAAGACATTGAAATGAGGAAAAAGGTATGATCAACAAAAATTGACTTGAATCCACCGGAGAAGAAAAAAGAACGAAGAATGATGAACTAGAAGCTTGTGAGCATCTTCATGGGAAATCACCGGATAAGAACATTGATTGAAAAGAATGAAGAGACTTCACATGAATAAATGGATACTTGATTAAGAAATCTGTGTCCTTGCAGAAAAAGGGTGGGTGGGCGGGAAAAACAAAGGCAACTTGGAGACGGATGAAACAAACACCGTTGAGAAGAAATGATAATTGGTCTTGCTGATGTTGAAGTGATCGGATCCACTTGAAGAGAAACACGCCGGTTGAAAATGACTGACATGACAATCTCGATTGTCGATAAGGATTGTTATTCACATCGGAGTATGAGAACACCATTTCGGAAAGGTATGGAATCAACACTTGACATTGAAGCAACTCGAATACCACAACTCAAAACAAAAACAAAGGACTGGCTTGCAGAATAAGCCGGAACAAACATATGATAGAGATTTCGTCCGAAGTTTTCGTGGTGGGGCCTACACGGGCTCAATCGTACAGCACCATCATGTACAAGGCGATGCACATGACATCTGAAGCGTCCCAGTCGGCATAGCCAAGGACTCTTTAAGACACAACGAGACCATCAGTAAAACCAACCGTGAATAGGCGGACCACTAGGCGTCGGACCCCAATTTCATATCATACATCCGTTGGAAAGATATCCTAAGAGCTACTTGAATTCCCACCTATAAAACTCCCAAACTTTACGGTTATGCAATCTGTGTTGGGGATACAGGAAGCAATATATCTCACTCAAACTAACAATCCCTACATCCAATTGTATCCATCCGTCAACACATAACCAAGAAACCTTCGAAATCGTGTACCTCAACCTTGAAAAGCATCCGTTATACGAGTCATGGCAATACTCCGTACTCACCTCGATCTTTGGGTTAGCGGGGTTATCTCACCAACAACTGCATAAAAGAGATTTTGATGTCGGCGACTAAACTCGGTATTCCGAATCTGCAACGATAAAATTATGACGACAACACCTCGGAGCTCAACTCCCGGGACACCGCCACAACCCCTAAATGTCGAGGCACCAAGAACAATGTTGTCATCATAAAACCATCGAACGATTCTAAGATACCAGCGTGATCCTAAAAAAAATTTAGTGAAATTTGAGAAGAGAAGAGTCAAAACTCTCGTCGGGAGACCTCACCGAGCGACGAAGGACCGAGCGGTAAAAAGAATTCTAACTCTCCGATATATATAACCCTAAATGACTCAAAACATTTTTCTAGACACAACTCGCCACTAAAAGCGATCAAGCGGTGGGGCTCCTAAGGTCGGGAAGGCTCGATTACCAACTTAGCACGCCTCGATGCGACTATATCTCCCACGTGTCGAAGCACGACTTAGAGGCATAACCGCATTGAAAGCAATGTCGCAAGTGAGGTAATCTTCACACAACCCATGTAATACATAAGGGAAAAAGATACATAGTTGGCTTACAATCGCCACTTCACACAATTACATGAATAAAGCATTACATCATCCAGATACAATCAAGGTCCGACTACGGAACCAAAATAAAAGAAGAACCCCAAATGCGACAAAGGACCCTGATCGACCCCAACTGGGCTCCACTATTGATCAGCTAGAACGAAACAACACAAAGGGAAAGATCTTCATCGAGCTCCTCCTTGAGCTTGGTTGCGTCAACTGCTCGGTAACATAGGCACCTGCAAACTGGTTTGGAAGTATCTGGTGAGCCGCGGGGACTCAGCAATCTCGCACCATGAGATCAAGACTATTAAGCTTATGGGTAAGGTAAAGGCATGAGGTGGAGCTGCAGCAGCGACTAGCATATATGGTGGCTAACATACGCAAATGAGAGCGAGAAGAGAAGGCAAAGCACGGTCGTCAAAAGTATGATCAAGAAGTGATCCTATAGCAACCTGCGTCAAGCATAACTCCAACATCAGTGTTCACTTCCGGACTCCGCGGAAAGAGACCATCACGGTTACACACACGGTTGATGTATTTTAATTAAGGTCAACTTCGGTTTTCTACAACCGGACATTAACAAATTCCCATCGCCACATAACTGCGGGCACGGCTCTCGAAAGTTTATACCTGCGGGGTGTCCCAACAGCTCATGACAAGCTCTCGCGATCAACGAAGGAATAGACCTTCACCCAAGACACTCGATCGACTCGGTATCCCGGTACATCAAGACATTTCGACAATGGTAAAACAAGACCAGCAAAGCCGCCCGAATGTGCCGACAAATCCTGATAGGAGCTGCACATATCTCGTTCTCGGGGCACACGGATTGTCCAAACTTCCAGACCCCAAAACCTCATGGGTTGCTGCAAAGGGACTCCAAGATCCATCTAACTTATCCGCTTTACATGTGAATCTCCTCATTCTTCGATGAGTCATTTGACTCCAACTATAAACTGTTCAAAAATCGTAATGGTGAAGTATTTGCTAGATATGTTGGCACTAATCGCAGAACGTTCTCTATGAAGAAAATCTGGTTCCCAAAAGTTATGTTGAAAGTCTTCGTGAATGTCCTCATGAACCACCTCGTGAAGAACAGAACCCCAGATCAAATTCTTCATATGGACCAAACTCTTCATATGGATCCAAGTCCTCATACGGACCAAATTCTCACATGGATCAAATTCTCAAAAGGATCAAAGTCCTCATATGATTATCATCGCTAACAACTCGCCTCGCAGGTAGAGCTAAGGGCTATGAATATGTGCATTATTCTTCAAACCATTATGTTCATAAGTCCTCAAGAATTACTCGCTATTCATATGCTTACCCTAACCCTCTTATGTGAAACGAAATGGTTTGGCATCTTTGCCACCATTCTCATATGGTGCTCGCATGATGAATTCTTTTGCCACCCTCCGATGTGGGTGGTGAAGAAAAGAACTAATCTCTTCAAGGGAGTGCCCGTGACGCATTAACGCCTCAAGAATTTGTGGGACCTCGATGAAATGTTCGAAGGACGAGAAGTAATCATGATGAAATGAACCTCATTTCACACGCCCTCATATCATATATCTGCTATCGCTGATGAAATTCATTTGATGAACTTGATATCATATTCTTCAACGATGAAGCATATGAGATTGTAACACTAATTCATCCGCAGGATGATCAACCCAAAACTACCGAATGGGTCCTGATAGTGGATGTACAAATCACATGATCGTGACAAGAATTGATGGATGCTCCTTTATCACCGCCACTCAAGCATATCATTTTTGCCGACAAAGGCAAAAGTCGTATTGGGTCTTGTAAGGTTGCAATCTAAGGATAAACACATGGACAAAGTCATGCTTGTTGAGTCCTTAGGATACAATCTCATGTCAGCCTCAATGCTTTGTGATCTTGATATGGTTGTTCTTTGGCAAGTATCGCTGGTTGTGATTATGGAAGTTGATAATTCCAAAGTCTTCAAGGCTTTAGGAGAGGAGATCTGATATTGTTGATTTTCTACAGACCACAACCAGCCATGTGTCTACTTGCAAAAGCTTCGTATATTGGCTATGGCATCGACGACTTGGTCACGCAGCATGAGGAATTTGCACACGCCATGAAGAAGAAGCATGTCATTGGCATTGAGAATGTCAAATTCTCAAGGATCACTTATGCGACTCGTGAATGAAAAATGACCAAGGCCAAGCATCCAAATAAGACTATCATGACCACTACCCGCCCATTCAATTGCTTCTTACATGGACCTCTTCGACCTAATCATTACTCTCAAGAGTCACTAATGATGCATCCCTATGGTTTTGTCATTGTTGATGATTATTCTCGATATACATGGGTACACATTGTTACTTACAAACATGAAGTGCGTGAAGTCTTCAAACGATTTTCTCGAGGGCTTCAACCAACTTTGGTGTGAAGATCACATATCGGCGACAATGGAACCGAGTTCAAGAATTCGGTCTTGATGCCTATCTTGATGAACTTGGTATTACTCATGAGTTATCTCGCTTCCCTATACTCAAAGAAATGTCAGGAGCGCAAGAATGTAACTCTTGTTGAGATGGCTTGCACTATGCTTGATGAATACAAAACGCCATGGATTGATGCAATTGATATCAGGTGCCACATCATCAACAGTATATCTTCACAAATTCTTCAAGAAGACTGCCTATGAACTCCTCAATGACAAGAAACCCAATGTGAGTTATTTCAAAGTCTTCGTGCTAAATGTTGGATTAGAGATCCTCACCACAACTCTAAATTTGCACCGAAGCACATGAAGGTTTTATGCTTGGTTATGGAAAGGATCAAGACACCCAGTAGTCTTCAACATTGTTCTTCACAAGATTGATTAATCAGAGATGCGGTTCGATGAAACTAATGGCTCGCAAAGAGAGCACCTACCTTGTGTTAGATGAACCAGCACCGAGGATCTATCAAGTTCAAGGCAACCGAGGATGTCATTCCATCAAGAATCTCATCAAGAATTCATTCGCTCATGAAGAACGCCGAAATGATGCACCTAAGAACATGATGAGGAAAAGTCAAGAAAAACTCATCAAATTCTCACGACAACCAGCTCATCCTCAAGCAAAAAGAAGTGCAAGTGGAGAAGATCATCGATGACATTAGCGCACCAGGTCCTCTCACATGTTCAAAAGCTTCACATTTATCTAACTTTTGGGCACTATGCTTTTGTCTCTATCACAGAGCCCACTAAGGTAGATGAAGCATTTTTGAGCCGAGGATTCAAGCTATGCAAGAAGAATTACATCAGTTCGAGCTTAACAATGTCTGGAATTGGTATCGCTGCAGATCCTCGCAAGCATAATATCATTGGCACAAAGTGGATCTACCGCAACAAGCAAGATGAAAATGGCCTTGTGGTGAGGAATAAGGCATGACTAGTAGCTCAAGGCTACACACAGTCAAGGAATTGATTTCGGAAACTTTTGCATTGCTGCTAGACTTGAGGCTATTCCAGATATTACTTGCTTACGCTAACCATCATGATATCATCTTATATCAAATGGATGTGAAAAGTGCATTCCTCAATGGTAAGCTTGAGGAAGAAGTATATGTTGCTCAACCCCCAGGTTTTGAAGATCCAAAGAATCCTGACAAAGTCTTCAGACTCAATAAGGCCCTCTATGGCCTCAAGCAAGCCCCTCGGGCGTGGTATGATACATTGAAGGAATTCTTCGTGAAGAATGGCTTCACAACCGGTTCACTCGACCCTACTCTTTACTAAATTGTATGATGGTGAACTGCTGTGCCAAATATATGTTGATGATATTATCTTTGGCTGACGACCAACGTTATAGTGATGAATTTGTTTATATGATGAGTGAAGAATATCAAATGTCTATGATGGGAGAGTTGAAATTTTCTTAGGTCTTCAAATACGCAGTTACAATGGCATATTCATATCTCAGAGAAATACCTCAAAGATGTACCGAGGAAATTGCATGCAAGATTGCAAAGGCGCTAAAAATTTATGCCCACAAATGGCCATCTATGCACTAATGAAAATGGTATTGACTTCGATCACAAGGTATACCGCCCATGATTGGTTCTTTATTGTACTTATGTGCATCTAGGCCGATATAATGCTTAGTGTTTGCATGTGTCCGATTTCAAGCTGCACCAAGGAATCACACCATAAGGCTGAAGCATATTCTTCGATATCTAGCTCACACACCAACACTAGGATTATGGTACCAAGGGGCTCATTGATCTCATTGATATTCTCGACTGACTATGCCGGTGATCGTGTGGACCGCAAGTCAACATCCGCACTTGTCATTTCTGACGATCTTTGGTCTGTTGGTTCGAAGAACAGAATCGCAGATCACCGCTTCATCAAGTGAATACATTGTTGCGCTTGCCTAACCGCTGGATGAAGCAAACCTCAAGGACTATGGCTGTGAAGAATGTGCCTTCCTCTCAAGGACAATGAGAGTGCCATCAAGATTGCTCACAACCCAGCTTCAAGACTCAAGACAAATACAGATTCGGCATCATTTTCTTCTGATCATGTGTTCAAGGGATATTCCATCGAGCATGTGAAGATCAAGAACAGCTAGCGATATCTTCACTAAGCTTGGATGAGAAGAGATTTAGCAAGTCGTGTGAGCTAAATATCTTAGAGTCTTTGAATGTTCTTTGAAAAGGACACACATCCTAACACTTATGCAAAATTGATGACTTAGATGTGCAACACATGAAGAAACGCTTTTCTTCAATCAATGAAGAATAACACCTAAGTGTGAAGAAATTAATGAAGAATTTGATTCTCAACCCTACGACAATTGTACGCGTGTCTCAAATCATCATTCTTATAATGTGGTTACGCCACCACAAAAAGTTGAAAATCTTCAATTTGAGTTTTTCTCGCTTGAAATTCTTCGCTTTTTCAAATTCTTCAACTTTGCAAAATCTTCACTGCTTTCCATCGTTTTTCTTCATTATATATATATATATATATATATATATATATATATATATATATATATATATATATATATATGAGTTTATGTCTCTACAACATTCACTTATGCTAATTCTTCGTTTGTCGCTAAGTAAATGATCGGACCCTTCCTCTATGCTATACTCAACCCAATCTATTCACAAATTCTTCATGTGCGTTTCTATTGAAACTCGCTCAAAGTCTTCATGTGTCCTTGTCACCAAGAAATTGCGAATCTAAACTTTAAAACAAATCTTATCCAGATTTTCGTTTTACCGCCAACCGCTCCGATCCCATGATGCATTATTATAATCACCCACGATCTTACACGATCTCATCCGCATAGTACGGGTGACATGTCGTGCGGAAGGAAAGGGTAGGGCATGTTCGTCCCAAAATCTTCGGGCTAACAGTTTTACCGGGCTATAAATTTCTCTCCCTTCCTCACTTCATTTATCTCGCCGGTCGCTTCTCTCGCCGAGCTCCTCAAACCTAGCCGCCACTCCATCGTCAGCCGTGAGGAAGAGCCACCGCCTCGTCATTGCCGTGACCAGCTTACCGATGAAATCTTCACGCCGCCACAGAGCTGTCTCCGCCAAGAAGCGGGAGATCTAACTTGACTAACTTCACCGCTGTTCATCTCGCTTGTCGTGTTCTTCGCTCGTAATTAAAAGTTACTTTATTACTCCTTTGATTCTCAAACTTTCTCAAAATCTTCAAAGGTGTTTATTCTTCAAATCTTCACATATGAACACCTACACATCGTATGTTTGATCCATATCTCTAAGCACTCATTTCTTCAAGATTCCTCAATTGTGGATTTTCGATCCGCATAACTCGAACCTAAGACAAGAACGCTTAGTGAAATTCCTCAAGGCTCAACGTCAAATTCTCAAAACTTTTTCAAAAACCTTCGAGAACGATATGACCTTCCAAATTCTCGCACCTACACTCGCTCAGGTACCATGTCCACCGCTGAATCACTAGGTTCTCATCAACTTAACTCATTTGCAGCTCCTCAAGAAAAACTGCATACTTCTTCAGAGTGCTCAATTGTTCAAATTTCATCTCAAAAAAATGGTCAAGGAAAGAGACCGCAAAAGGAGGAAAGAAACCGAGGTCATGACTGCCAAATCCCCGATGACATATACAAAGACTATTGCACACCGATGAAGCCAAATTTGGCAAAGAGAATAAAAATCAGCGCAAAGATTCAGAGGATTGAACAAAGATGGGCACGAGAATGGAGGGAATATCGATATGTTACCCAGTACATGAAGAAATTCTTTAAATTCCTCCATGCCCAAGAGCTCCATTGGCACTGCCATAGCTAATCCCACCAAAGATCAAGCATGGTGAGGACTTTCTTCAAGAATGGGCTAGGCCAAGCAAAATTGGCAAGACAAGCCAAGGAGGCAAGTGAGGAAATTCAATGAGGATTCTGCCACACTGCCATTGATGAACCTCACTCAAACCAAGGAAATCAATGCCAAGAAGCTCTCAGAAGCCAAGTGTTTCACCAACAGCGCCTCACGGCTGTTCTCACCAATGCCACCAAAATTCTCGACTACTATCGCTTCCACCAAAGTCCTCAGAGTCCTCCAAGTCCTCAACTCCTCGTGCATCCGCTACATGTCAAAGGACCTGTGGTTTCTCAATTGCTTCCGTGTCTCAACAGTTCTCGGCTTGCACCAATGTCCTCATCAGGCCCCACTAAAGACTAAAGCAACAATGACGGTCCTCGCCAAGTCCAAGGAAGAAACAGGTTGCATCTCCATGCCTGATGAAGCTTCATGAAGAACTTGCAAATCATCGAGATAGACAGAAGGCCAAGAGCCAAAGGCACATCTGCTAATCGCTGGATCCGAAGAAGATCCTCGACTACATTGACCTCCGCACAAGGATCCAAACACCCAATGCCCGACCGCTTCTAACCGGGTCAAAGTCACATGTCGACCCATTTCATCTCAAGAGAAATGGAAGTTTGAAAGGCTCGGAGATAAAGAGAGCTCAATCTCGAAGGAGAAGCTTCAAGAAGAATGTTGTCGACCGACACCAAGAACTTCAAGGCTCAATCTGAGATCCAAGCCTCAAGAAGGACTTCGATGCATATTATGCTGATTGGCAAGGAGCCAGTGAGATTCACAACTCGACGAAGAAAATGACAACTGCAAAGCCCCATCGCAACAAGAAAATCTCAGTCAGAGACTCACAAATCTGTCAAGAACATGCCAGACCGCTGATGACTTTCAGCCTCACGATGAGAATACAAGTTCCTGTGGCTGATGATTCCATCCCAGCCGCGAAGAAATTGCTGTGGCATCCACTAGTGGTGCGCTCAAGAAATCAAGAGATCAGGCAATCCGATCGCCATACCAAGAAAATCAACCATACCCTCTCCTCCCCGCCACACCAACTCCAATTCTTCCTTCTGCCTATGAAGTGAAGAAGACCAAGGCTGCAGAGCGAGCTGCAGTGAAGAAAAGGAAGGCATCACCACAAATTCTTCATGAAGAAAATGAAGCCAATGACCAGCTCTCTTGAAAATCCGATTGATGCCGCTCGATTTTCCATGTCATCAAAGGAAATTGTTCCTTATGGAGAAGACTACAAGATCCAAGCGGATCTCGATGAAGAAATCATTCTCACGCGTCGAGCAGCTTGATGAAGAAATTGAAGGAAGCATTCCTTCAACGCCAGCTTCTTCACCTATGCCTCACCACAACAAGAGGCTGGTGTTGAGGAAATTGAAAATGAAGATGAAGAAGTGGATATTGATGCACTACACCAGTGATGAATGATGACTTTTGGGAAAGTCAAGATCCCAATACTCCTTCACTCCTATTCAACAGATTCCTCACCCCCGCACAACTGCTCAAATGGGCTCAAGAAACTCATCCCACTTCATTTGTTCATGAAGAAATTCCAGCCGCTAGTGTCAAGAACCCGCTGTCGCTAATCCTCAAGTTGCACAAGAAGAGGAACCAGAAATTTCACCAAGTACCTGAGCTCGCGACTTGAGGTTGTGCTGCAAATCATCGACACTTTGCTCAAGCCAAGAACTGTCAAGCAAGCAAAAATTCAAGGCTGAAGACTTTTTCGAAAGCATGTGTTCTTCATCGATTATAATCCATATGACTCGCCGATAAGGAAGAGGCGCTTCGACTGCTAGTCAAGCCAACTTCTATTCCTCGCTTTGACAAGGACAAAATCTTCGATCATGAACATATTCCTCATGTGGATATGGAATCGCCATGCTTCGAGCCACCCTGTTCTTCACAATGCAGATTGCTCAATTTCTAATGACATCTGGATTGGAATGAAGAACTCATTCTTCGCCCTACGCCACTATGCATATCACCGAGACGTCAAGATGTCAATTCATGGGTACTGATTGATGATCAAAAACACTCACTACAAGGCACCCAAGAATCGAATTCTTCGGTCCTTCTCGATCCTCCCCATGACAAGCACGTCTTACAATGACCTGAATTGTCAAATCATTATATGCAAGTGCTCATGAAGCCTTTAGCTGTGGCAGGCCCCACGAACCAAATTCTCGCCAAGGAATTGCTCTATGTGCCTTGACCGCCTATCAACTCGACGAAGACAATGAGTCCTATCAAAGGCCATGACTCAAATGATGAAGATGTCATTGGCATCATGAAGAACATGCTTTCAACATCATTCATGGTGTTCTGGCCAACTTCCATGATTTCTTCATGAGGACTCGCCATGTTGCTATGTCACCTTCGAAATGGCCCTATGCGCCTTGGATTATGAGATTCATAAGGGCAAGATCTTCATCAATTACAAGGTCGACACTCAACCATGGTAGCTATTTCGCTCCATTGAAGTCCTCAAGAGGCCGCCATCATCCGATGATAAAGGCAAGGCAGCCTGTTGGATCGATGAAGGCACTCGCCCATTGATGGTCAATTTGTCCTGCTACATCTTACTCCACCAATGACGATCACACATGACACCGCCAGAAATACCTCAGCCTAAGCAAAGTTCTCGCCACAAAGACCTGTGGTGATGACTGATCAAGAGTTACCTCGCCTTCATCGAAGGTTGATCGCCATCATAAATGGGTAAAGCGCTTGCTTGCCGTTTTTCACAACATGACCTCAACACATAATGCAAGAAGAAAAACCACTATCACCTTCATGAAACCTCAACCGCACTCGGGCTGTTCTCACTCATGTATATACCATGAAGAACTAAAGACTATGGGTCTCTGTGAAGTATTTGACCGGTCTGCACTCCTCCAAGAAATTCAAGAGAGTCAAAGTTCCCTGATCCAGCGGCTTATTCTTCATCGCGTGAAACCGATGAGTATGAAGATTTGATGACATCAGCAGGCCCTACTTCAACAAACAACTGATAACGCCGGCGCCCTCCACCGACTTGAAATTCTTCAGTATGCTAGTCCTCGCCAATCCTTTTGGTCATTTGATGACAATGGGGAGAAATCTAAGTTAGTCTTCAAGCGGTTTATATTATATGCTGTTAAGTTACAACTCGCTCTTCCAAAGTTTTACTGGATCGAGTTGTAATCTTAAACCCGATGGTGCCTCGATATTTTTGGATGCATGGTGCTGATACTTTGATGCACTATGCTCGATACTTTGATGTGTTATTTCGCATGCTTATTCCTCATTAATATTATTGCACGATGTCAATTTCATCAGCACCATATTTCATCATGCATTTCAAATTCTTCATATTATATATCAAATGCGTATGAATTACAAGATATAGGGGAGATCTCCATGATTCAATTCTTCAAATGTGCATTGCCTCAAAAGCAAATTCTCACTATGCACATATTCAGGGGAGTTCTTCTATATCTTGCAATCAAATTCTCAATATCAAGATTTACACTTCATATGTTTATTCCGCTGAAAACTTAACCTATGTTGTCATCAATCACCAAAAAGGGGAGATTGTAAGTGCATCTAGTGCCCCTTAGTGATTTTGGTGTATTGAAGACTTATAGGTTAAGGACTGATGCTTTGTGAGTGTACACAGTCTATAAGTCAATGAGGAGTTTGATATTTACAGAGAAAGTCGACTCCTAAAAATGAAGTTCTTCGATCAAGACTTTGAAAGTGAAGAAATTGGTGTGACTTGAAGACTTGGTATTCATTCGAGGAACATGAAGTTGAAGACTTTTTGTTTTGTAGTTTCATTTTCTTCTTGAGTCATAGGAAACACCAGATCGTTAAAGGGGTCGAGGAAATACTAAGAAAAAATCCATGTGATGCTCAACTCAAAATCCTACATCTACCAATCCTTCGAAAGTGAAGCCATTGAAATTTACATACCTAATAATTCTTCAAAGGATGAGACGCAGCTTTTTCCGTCAATGATGACTTTGTTCGATCGAGGAGTTAGGAATTCGCCAAAGCGAATTGCCTACACAAAGGAGGAACATGATAGCCCTCGAGGAATTTGAGAGTCAAATTTCCGATCGCTGTCAAAGCGCCACCGCTGTCCCAAATATCTTATCCACCTAACGGTCATATCATTGAAGGGCATTTATGTTTATCATGTCGGGCTGCTCCTCAGGCTATAAATAGCCACCCCACAACCACTAGTTGGTTGGTGCTCCAAGAGAACTTGACACTTGTCATTTGAGAGCAACCCATCCTCCGAGGACTTTGAGCGAAAATCATCAAGTGAGGAAAATCAAAAACCAAACCTCCACTGCCGGGTGTAAAACCGACGATTCGGTAGGGTCCCAAATCCGGCCTCTAGGCGGATGGTAACAGAGACAAGGGACATGATGTTTTACTGTGTTCGCCCTTTGATGGAGGTAAAACCCCACGCCCCGCTTGATTAATATTGATGATATGTGTACGCTGACACGGTCGGTTTCAGTGTGCCGAGGGTGGCGTTAGTGCTGTGGCACGACCAGCAGATCAACACCCGGCTCGTCGAGGATGCATGGGGTGCCGAAGTGCGCGCGCGCTGCGACGCATCCGCAGAGTGGTGTAGCGCGGCCAACTGCATCCCCAGGACCAGAGACCATGCTGGGTTGTCTTGCTTTTTCAATGACATGTGGGGATCGCATGTGAGCAAAGGGCATCTCCAACGTTGACACGACCGCAACTGACTATCCTGGCACAGCAAAACCCCACATCCCTCGCGCCGTCATGCGGTGCATTCTCAGCCAGTGCCAGCTGCCCGCATTCATGTCATCCATCCGTATGTCGTTGTTAAGAGGCTCGGTGCCTGAGGAACCAACTCTGGCGACTTAATGACGCACCTGAACGCTTGGCCTCACTGGAATGCGCTACTTAAAGCGGCAACACCCAGCTAACCTCCACACCATAGCGCATCGTCCTCCTACCTGGCACCACATCCGCCGTGACCGCGAGCGCGAACACTCTGCGGGAGAGCTTGTCTTCGGGGATGAAGCTTGAGGTCGCCACCCTCGCTCAAGTCTCCTCTCGCAACGCAATAGCAGCGTAGCCAGAGGCGGACGCAACCGCACAGGCGGTGGCCACGCTGGCGGCCGACGACGGGAGCACCGTCAGCCACGCGTCCTACTTGCCGCCGTCCAACGTCCGGCATCGCCGAGGTCGGGGACTCCTCCGAGGATGATTAGGGCATGGGAGGTGGCAGGGCATGGTGTGCCAACTGGTCGGTCCATATCTGATACGTCTCCGTCGTATCTATAATTTTTGATTGTTCCATGCCAATATTATTCAACTTTTATATACTTTTGGCAACTTTTCATACTATTTTTTGGGACTAACATATTGATCTAGTGCCCAGTGACAGTTCCTGTCCGTTGCATGTTTTTTGTTTCGCAAAAACCCAATATCAAATGGAGTCCAAACGGGATAAAAATGGACGGATATTTATTTTGGAATATTTATGATTTTCTGGAGGAAGAATCAACGCGAAACGGTGTCCGGGGTGGCCACGAGACAGGGGGCGCGCCCTCCCCCTGGGCGCGGCCTGGGCTCTCGTGGGCCACCTGTAAGGCGGTTGACACTCTTCTTTTGGCGCAAGAAAGCTAATTTTATGAGAAAGATCTGGGCGAAAGATTCACCCCAATCGGAGTTACAGATCTCCGGATATTTAAGAAACGGTGAAGGGGTAGAATCTGAGAACGCAGAAACAGAGAGATAGATCCAATCTCGGAGGGGCTCTCGCCCCTCCCAAGCCATGAGAGCCAAGGAACAGAGGGGAAACCCTTCTCCCATCTAGGGAGGAGGTCAAGGAAGAAGAAGAAGAAGGGGGGCTCTCTCCCCCTTGCTTCTGGTGGTGCCGGAACGCCGCCGGGGGCCATCATCATCACCACGATCTTCACCAACACCGCCGTCATCTTCACCAACATCTCCATCACTTTCCCCCATCTATATCCAGCGGTACACTCTCCCGCAACTCGCTGTACCCTCTACTTGAACATGGTGCTTTATGCTTCATATTATTTTCCAATGATGTGTTGCCATCCTATGATGTCTGAGTAGATTTCCATTGTTCTATCAGTGATTGATGAATTGCTATGATTGGTTTGAGTTGCATGTTTTATTATTGGTGCTGTCCTATGGTGCCCTCCGTGTCGCGCAAGCGTGAGGGATTCCCGCTGTAGGGTTCGCAATATGTTTATGATTTGCTTATGGTGGGTCGCGTGAGTGACTGAAACACAAACCCGAGTAAGTAGGTTGTTTGCGTATGGGATAAAAGGGGACTTGATACTTTAATGCTATGGTTGGGTTTTACCTTAATGAATCTTTAGTAGTTGCGGATGCTTGCTAGAGTTCTAATCATATGTGCATAGAATTCCAAGTAAGGGATGATATGTTAGCTTATGCCTCTCCCTCAAATAAAATTGCAATAGTGATTACCGGTCTAGTAACGTAGTCAATTGCTTAGGGACACTTTCACAACTCCTACCACCACTTTTCCACACTCGCTTTATTTACTTTATTGCATCTTTATCTAAACAGCCCTAGTTTTTATTTATGCGTTCTTTATTATCTTGCAAACCTATCCAACAACACCTACAAAGTACTTCTAGTTTCATACTTGTTCTAGGTAAAGCGAACGTCAAGCGTGCGTAGAGTCGTATCAGTGGACGATAGGACTTGAGAGCGTATTTGTTCTACCTTTAGCTCCTCGTTGGGTTCGACACTCTTACTTATCGAAAGAGGCTACAACTATTCCGTATACTTGCGGGTTATCAAGACCTTTTTCTGGCGCCGTTGCCGGGAGTCATAGCGTGGGGTGAGTATTCTCATGTGTGCTTGTTTGCTTTATCACTAAGTAATTTTTATTTGCTGTTCTAAGTTGTTCTCTATCTTTAGTTATGGATATGGAACGCAAAATACCAAAAAAATTAGCTGTACTTGCTACTCATGAGGACGGGGTAACTCCTAAAACCCTCGATTCTCATTATGCGAAAGATATTGTGTACAACTTTGATAATCCTGAGAAAACCCCATTCAACTTTATAATGGGAGAAACCTTGGATCAACATGAATAATTTAGGGATTATCGCTCGACACAAAAAGGGAAACTATTATGGGATCAATTTATTATGTTGCATTGGTAAGCCTAGAATCTATGCTTGAGATATGATATTACTTGTTGCTCTAGGATGGTGGCTCCACACCTTCCCTTTTCATGCAAATTTAATGATAATGAAACCTTAGCTTCTTATGCTAATGGTATATTGTAAGTGCATCTAGTGCCCCTTAGTGATTTTGGTGTATTGAAGACTTATAGGTTAAGGGACTAATGCGTTTGTGAGTGTACACAGGTCTATAAGTCAATGAGGAGTTTGATATTTACAGAGAAAGTCGACCCTAAAATGAAGTTCTTCGATCAAGACTTTGATATTCGAAGACTTTACAAGACTTTGAAAGTGAAGAAATTGGTGTGACCTTGAAGACTTGGTATTCATTTGAGGAACATGAAGCATGAAGACTTTTGTTTTCGTAGTTTCATTTTCTCTTTCTTGAGTCATAGGAAACACCGTACTGTTAAAGGGGTCGAGGAAATACTAAGGAAAAATTTCCATGTGATGCTCAACTCAAAATCCTACATCTACCAATCCCTTCAAGTGAAGCCATTGGAAATCTCATACAGTTCAGTCAATTTCTTTAGTGACAGAGACACAGTTCTTCCAGTCATCGATGACTTTGCTCGATCGAGGAGTTAGGAATTCGCCATCTTGAATTGCCTACACAAATGAGGAACATGATAGCCCCGAGGAATTTGAGAGTCAAATTTCCATTGTTGCTATCTTCTTGGCTGTCCCAAATATCTTATCCACCTAACGGTCATATCATTGAAGGGCATTTATGTCTTATCATGTCGGGCTGCTCCCTAGGCTATAAATAGCCGCCCCCTACAACCACTAGTTGGTTGGCTGCTCCGAGAGAACTTGACACTTGTCATTTGAGAGCAACCCATCCTCCGAGGACTTTGAGCGAAAATCATCAAGTGAGGAAATCCAAAACCAAACCCCCACAAACCCAAAGTGATTGAGCATCACTGAAGAAATTGATCCTACGTGGATCTAACGCTTGTTACCTTTGAAGACTGTGCTTCTTCCAGACGGTTAGGCGTCAAGGTCTAGAGCATCCAAGAGGAATTGTGGATCGCCGAGTGACCAAGTTTGTGAAGGTTTGGAAGTCACCTGAAGACTTACCACGAGTGATTGGATGAGGCCTGCGTGGTCTTAGTTCAAGGAGAATACGGTGAGGACGGGTGTCCCGAGTTGCGCTCGAGATCGGGTGTCCGGATGTGTGTCCTCGAGTTTAAATACTCAGCCGCTCCAACCAGACGTACAACTGAGACAGCAGTTGGAACTGGTTTACCCAATCATTGTCTTCACCAACTAACTGGTTCTATCTCCCCAACCGTTTCATTTCCTCATTGCTGTGTTGAATGTTTGTTCATATCTGTGTTTGAAGACTTTGATCAAGACTTTCACAAATTCCTCGCCTCAAGTTCTTCATCGCTTTATCTTCGCCTTGTGTTATCCTGTGATTACGCTTCACATACTCTGTGCTTGTCTTCATTTCATCATGATGACCATGCTAGTATCCTGTTATGTTTACTTTTGAGTACTTATTCCGCAAGTAGTTCTTAGCTAAGGAATTTCTCACCAGAAATTCCTCGATGAAGAATTCATAAAAATCGCCTATTCACCCCCCTCTAGCCGATATAACGCACTTTCAATTGGTATCAGAGCAAGGTACTCCCTTGTTCTGTGTGATTTTGGTTTAACCGCCTAGAGTTTTAGTTATGTCAACCGCAGGTATGATCAAGGTCTCGGCTGGTTATCCTACCTTTGATGGGACGGACTACCCCTATTGGAAGAACAAGATGCGAATGCATCTTGAGGCAATTGATAACGATCTCTGGTATGTTGTGGAAAATGGTGTTCCCTCTGTCTCACCCTCACTGAACGCTACCGATGTGAAGAGATTCAAGCAACTCGATTCTCAAGCAAAGAATATCATATGTGGCCATCTGAGTAAAGGACAGTATGGAAGAGTGAGTGCTTTGGAAACTGCTAAGCTTATCTGGGATAGGCTGTCCAAAGTAAACGAAGGAGTCTCAACTCAGCGTGACTCTCGAGTTGATGTTCTTCGGAATCTCTTCAACCGCTTCAAAAGACTCGACAATGAAAATGTTCAACAAACCTTTGATCGCCTCACTAACATCTCAAATGAGCTTCAAGCCCTCGGTGCCACTGACATCACAGACCATGAGGTAGTGAAGAAACTGTTGAGATCGCTTGATTCCTCATTTGATACTCTGGGACTGATGATACAAGAACGGGCTGACTACAAGTCTCTTGATCCTGCCGATATCCTCGAAAGGCTAAATATTCACGAGTTCCAGCTTGCTGAAAAGAGAGATCTCTATGGTTCAAGCTATGGCAAACCACGTGCCCTGAAGGCCAAGGCTATGTCTGACTCTGAATATGAGGATTCTGGTAGTAGCCTTGGTGATCCTGACGAATTGAGCGAGAGCTAGCATCGCTGAAGAAATTCCAAGTTCTCACGACGTGGTCGCTTTGGAAAATCCTCAAGAAGCAAAGTGATTCCTCATCAAGTGACTATAAGAGAAGGCTGTGCCACAAATGCAAGAAACCTGGTCACTATATTCAAGATTGTCCTCAGTGGGAAAAGGAAATGAAGAAGAAGAAATACAAGGATTACAGTTCTGATGATGCAAACAAGAAGAAGAAATCATCAAAATCTTCATCATCAAAATCCTTGAAGTCTTCATCTCACAAGAAGAGCAACTCCAAGAAGGCTCGGGCATTCATTGGCAAGGAAATGGACTCTGAAGCTGAATCTGAGGAAAATGATGAAGAGGAGGCGTCTGAAGAATCTGAATCTGGTGTGGCAAGTCTGTCCTTCGCTACTGCTTTTGTTAGCAAGTCCATCTTCAACACTGAAGAAACTGACTCCATCGACAAGCCTGATGAAGATAATGATGACTACGCTCCCACCTATTGCTTCATGGCGAAAGGTGCAAAGGTACTCAAATACAACTCCTCTGAATCTAGTGAAAATGAATCTGATGAGGATCTCAAGCCCAGCTACTCTAAACTTGCTAAGATTGCTGTGAAACAACAACGGACTTTTGAAAAGGTTCAAAACATGCTAGACAAAAGTGATGATATGTTGGGTGAAGAAATGGATCGCACTAAAGCCCCGATGAAAATCTTCAGAGACTTCACCTAGGTTTGATAACCTTCAAAGTCATCATAACACTCTCTTATCTGATCATGAGAAACTTTCTTATGAATTTCTTCAAGAAAAGCAAGATCATGAGAAGCTTTCTCTTGAATCTCTTCAAAGAAAGGAAGATCTTGAAAAGTTAAGAGTGTGTTATAAAGAACTTCAGAAGGAGCGCGATTCATTACTAGCTCAACAAATCAGCGCTTCTCAGGAAGAATTTGTTCCCCCATGCTTAAAGTGCATTGCACGTGAATCTGCTAATTCTTCACGTGAATGTTCAAATGCTTCAACTGTTACAAATTCTTCATCTGCCTCTGCTATCACTAATTCCTCACCTGAGGACATTGCTAGTATCACTGACAATGCAGGGATGAAGGAATTGTACATGACAGGCATGTACAAAAGCCTCAAAGGGCACCAGACACTTTGTGATGTGCTTAGAAAGCAGATCCTCAACAGAAACCCTAGGAAAGAGGGTATTGCCTTTGAGAGGAAACTCAATGCTGATGGAACATATTGAAGCCCGAGCGGTACCCCAAAACCTCATGGGTTGCTGCAAAGGGACCTCCAGTTGATCCATCTAACTTATCCGGCTTTACATGTGAATCTCCTCATTCTTCGATGAGTCATTTGACTCAACTATAAACTGTTCAAAAATCGAAATGGTGAAGTATTTGCTAGATATGTTGGCACTAACTGCAGGAACGGTTCCCCTATGAAGAAAATCTGGGTTCCCAAAAGTTATGTTGAAAGTCTTCAAGTGAATGTCCTCATGGAACCACCTGTGAAGAACAGGAACCCCAGATCAAATTCTTCATATGGACCAAACTCTTCATATGGATCCAAGTCCTCATACGGACCAAATTCCTCACATGGATCAAATTCCTCAAAAGGATCAAAGTCCTCATATGATTATCATCGTGCTAACAACTCTGCTCGCAGGTAGAGCTAAGGGCTATGAATATGTGCATTATTCTTCAAACCATTATGTTCGTAAGTCCTCAAGAATTACTCGCTTATTCATATGCTTACCCTAACCCCTCTTATGTGAAACGAAATGGTTTGGCATCTTTGCCACCATTCTCATATGGTGCTTTCAGAATGATGAATTCTTTGCCACCCTCCGATGCGGGTGGTGAAGAAAAGAACTAATCTCTTCTGCGAGGTCAGTCTCCGGCGTGCATTAACGTCTCAAGAATTTGCTGGGGACCTGATGAAATTGCCTGAAAGGACGCAGGCGAATCATGATGAAATGAACCTTCATTTCACACGTCCTCATACTGCTATATCTGTTTACTGCTTGATGAAATTCATTTGATGAACTTGACATCATATTCTTCGCTGATGAAGCATATGAGATTGTAAGCTACACTAATTCATCTGCAGGATGATCAACCCAAAACTACTGAATGGGTCCTTGATAGTGGATGTACGAATCACATGACTGGTGACAAGAATCTGTTGATGGATGCTCCTTTAACACCGTCACCTCTGAAGCATATCATTTTTGCTGACAAAGGCAAAAGTCAGGTATTGGGTCTTGGTAAGGTTGCAATCTCTAAGGATAAACACATGGACAAAGTCATGCTTGTTGAGACCTTAGGATACAATCTCATGTCAGTCTCAATGCTTTGTGATCTTGATATGGTTGTTGTCTTTGGCAAGTATCGCTGTGTTGTGATTATGGAAGCTGACAATTCCAAAGTCTTCAAGGCTTTAGGAGAGGAGATCTGTATATTGTTGATTTCTCTGGGACCACAACCAGCCATGTGTCTACTTGCAAAAGCTTCGTAAGGCTGGCTATGGCATCGATGACTTGGTCACGCAGCATGAGGAATTTGCACACGCCATGAAGAAGAAGCATGTAATTGGCATTGAGAATGTCAAATTCCTCAAGGATCACTTATGCGAGCTGTGAAGCTGGAAAATGACCAAGGCCAAGCATCCAAATAAGACTATCATGACCACTACCCGTCCATTCAATTGCTTCACATGGACCTCTTCGGACCTAATCATTACTCAGCAGTCACTAATGATGCATCCCTATGTGGTTTTGTCATTGTTTTTTGATTATTCTCGATATACATGGGTACACATTGTTACTTACAAACATGAAGTGCAGGAAGTCTTCAAATGATTTTCCTCGAGGGCTTCAACCAACCTTGGTGTGAAGATCAAGCATATCAGAAGTGACAATGGAACTGAGTTCAAGAATTCCGGTCTTGATGCCTATCTTGATGAACTTGGTATTACTCATGAGTTATCTGCTCCCTATACTCCTCAAAGAAAATGGCGTCGTGGGCGCAAGAACGTAACTCTTGTTGAGATGGCTTGCACTATGCTTGATGAATACAAAACGCCTCGGCGTTTTGGATTGATGCAATTGATATCTGCGTGCCACATCATCAACAGAGTATATGTTCACAAATTCTTCAAGAAGACTGCCTATGAACTCCTCAATGACAAGAAACCCAATGTGAGTTATTTCAAAGTCTTGATTGCTAAATGTTGGATTAGAGATCCTCATCACAACTATAAATTTGCACCAAAGCACATGAAGGTTTTATGCTTGGTTATGGAAAGGACTCAGACACCTCGAGGTCTTCAACATTGTTCTTCACAAGATTGTCGACATCAGAGATGTGCGGTTCGATGAAACTAATGGCTCGCAAAGAGAGCACCTACCTTCATGTGTTAGATGAACCAGCACCGAGGATTCTATCAAGTTCAAGGCAACCGAGGATGTCATTCCCATCAAGAATCTGCTCAAGAATTCATTCCTGTTCATGAAGAACGCCGAGTGATGCACTGAAGAACATGATGAGGAAAATGGTGTCAAGAAAATATCTTGATCAAATTCCTCAACGACAACCAGCTCATCCTCGCGTTGCAAAAAGAAGTGCAAGTGGAGAAGATCATCGATGACATTAGCGCACTGTGTCCTCTCACATGTTCAAAAGCTTCACATTTATCTAACTTTTGTGGGCACTATGCTTTTGTCTCTATCACAGAGCCCACTAAGGTAGATGAAGCATTTTGGAGCCGAGTGGATTCAAGCTATGCAAGAATAATTACATCGATTCGAGCTTAACAATGTCTCGAATTGGTCAATCGCCTGATCCTCGCAAGCATAATATCATTGGCACAAAGTGGATCTACCGCAACAAGCAAGATGAAAATGGCCTTGTGGTGAGGAATAAGGCATGACTAGTAGCTCAAGGCTACACACAGGTCAAGGAATTGATTTCGATGAAACTTTTGCACCTGTTGCTAGACTTGAGGCTATTCGCATATTACTTGCTTACGCTAACCATCATGATATCACCTTATATCAAATGGATGTGAAAAGTGCATTCCTCAATGGTAATCTTGAGGAAGAAGTATATGTTGCTCAACCCCCAGGTTTTGAAGATCCAAAGAATCATGACAAAGTCTTCAGACTCAATAAGGCCCTCTATGGCCTCAAGCAAGCCCCTCGGGCGTGGTATGATACATTGAAGGAATTCTTCGTGAAGAATGGCTTCACACCCGGTTCACTCGACCCTACTCTCTTTACTAAATTGTATGATGGTGAACTGTTTGTGTGCCAAATATATGTTGATGATATTATCTTTGGCTGTACTGACCAATGTTATAGTGATGAATTTGCCTATATGATGAGTGAAGAATATCAAATGTCTATGATGGGAGAATTGAAACTCCTCTTAGGTCTTCAAATCCGTCAGCAGCACAATGGCATATTCATATCTCAGGAGAAATACCTCAAAGATGTACTGAGGAAATTCGGCATGCAAGATTGCAAAGGCGTCAAAATTCCTATGCCCACAAATGGCCATCTATGCACTAATGAAAATGGTATTGACTTCGATCACAAGGTATACCGCTCCATGATTGGTTCTTTATTGTACTTATGTGCATCTAGGCCAGATATAATGCTTAGTGTTTGCATGTGTGCCCGATTTCAAGCTACACCGAAGGAATCACACCATAAGGTCAGAAGCATATTCTTCGATATCTAGCTCACACACCAACTCTAGGATTATGGTACCCCAAGGGCTCTGCTTTTGATCTCATTGGATATTCTCGACTCGACTATGCTGGTGATCGTGTGGATCGCAAGTCAACATCCGCACTTGTCATTTCTCGGACGATCTTTGGTCCATTCGTCCTCGAAGAAACAGAATCTGCGCATCACCGCTTCATCACTGAAGCTGAATACATTGTTGCCGGCTCTTCTGTGCTCAATCGCTTTGGATGAAGCAAACCTCAAGGACTATGGCGTCAGCGTGAAGAATGTGCCTCTCCTCTGCGACAATGAGAGTGCCATCAAGATTGCACACAACCCAGTTCAGCACTCGAAGACAAAGCACATTCAGATTCGTCATCATTTTCTTCGTGATCATGTGTTGAAGGGAGATATCTCCATCGAGCATGTGAAGACTAAAGAACAGCTAGCTGATATCTTCACTAAGCCCTTGGATGAGAAGAGATTTAGCAAGTTGCGGTGTGAGCTAAATATCTTAGAGTCTTTGTATGTTCTTTGAAAAGGACACACATCCTAACACTTATGCAAAATTGATGACTTAGATGTGCAACACATGAAGAAACGTTTTTTCTTCAATCAATGAAGAATAACACCCTAAGTGTGAAGAAATTAATGAAGAATTTGATTCTCAGAACCCTACGACAATTGTACGCGGTGTCTGAAATCATCATTCTTATACGGTGGGTTAGGCCACCACAAAAAGTTGAAAATCTTCAATTTGAGTTTTTCCTCAGTTTTGAAATTCTTCAGTTTTTCAAATTCTTCAACTTTGCAAAATCTTCACTGTTTCCATCGTTTTTCTTCATTGGCTATATATATATATATATATATATATATATATATATATATATATATATATATATATATATATGAGTTTATGTCCTCTACAACATTCACTTATGGCTAATTCTTCAAGTTGCGTTTTACGCTAAGTAAATGTGATCGGACCCTTCCCCTCTATGCTATACTCAACCCAATCTATTCACAAATTCTTCATGTGCGTTCTATTTGAAACTCGCTCAAAGTCTTCACTTTGTGTCCTTGTCACCAAGAAATTGCGAATCTAAACTTTAAAACAAATCTTATCCAGATTTTCAGTTTTACCGCTCAAACCGTTCCGCATCCCATGATGTATTATTATAATCACCCACGATCTTACACGATCTCATCTGCATAGTACGTGGGTGACACATGTCGCGTGAAGGAGAAAGGGCAGGGGCATGTTCGTCCCAAAATCTTCGGGCGAACAGTTTTACCGTGGCTATAAATACCCTCTCCCTTCCTCACTTCATTTACTCCGCTCGGTCGCTCTCTCTCGCCGAGCTCCTCAAACCCTAGCGCCGCCGCTTCTCCATTGCTGCCGTGAGGAAGAGCTTCACCGCCTCGGCCTCGTCGCCCGTCGTACTCAAGGCCACCATGGAAATCTTCACTCCGCCAGCCAGTAGCTGTCTCCCTCTGCCAAGTTAGGGCGTGGGAGATCTAACTTGACGAACTTCACCGCTGTTCATCTCGGTTTGTCGTGTTCTTCGATTCGGGTAATTAAAAGTTACTTTTATTACTCCTTTGATTCTCAAACTTTTCTCAAAATCTTCAAAGGTGTTTTATTCTTCAAATCTTCACATATGAACACCTCACACATCAGATGCTCTTGATCCATATCTCTAAGCACTCATTTCTTCAAGATTCCTCAATTGTGCGGATTTTCGATCCAGCATAACTCGAACCTAAGACAAGAACGCTTAGTGAAATTCCTCAAGGCTCAACTGGTCAAATTCCTCAAAACTTGTCTTTTCAAAAACCTTACGAGAACGATATGACCTCTCCAAATTCCTCGCACCTACACTCTGTTCACAGGTACTCATGTCCACTGCTGAATCACTAGGTTCTCATCAACTTAACTCATTTGCAGCATTCCTCGAAGAAAAACTGCATACTTCTTCAGAGTGCTCAATTGTTCAAATTCCTCATCTGAAAAAAATGGCTGAAGGAAAGAGACCGCAAAAGGAGGAAAGAAACCGGAGGTCATGACTGCTTTCGAAATCCCTGATGACATATACAAAGACTATTGCACACCTGATGAAGCCAAATTTGGCAAAGAGAACAAAAATTAGCGCAAAGTGCGCATTCAGAGGATTGAACAAAGATGTGCACGAGAATGGAGGGAATATCGATATGTTACTCCTAAGTACATGAAGAAATTCGCCTTAAATTCTCCATGCCCAAGAGCTCCATTGGCACCTGGCCAAGTAGCTAATCCCACCAGCATCAAGCATGGTGAGGACTTTCCTGAAGAATGGGCTAGGCGTCAAGCAAAATTGGCAAGACAAGCCAAGGAGGCAGTGAGGAAATTCAATGAAGATTCTGCCGCTGCTGCTGCTGCTGACACCTCAGTCAAACCAAGGAAATCAATGCCGAAGAAGCCTGCTCGTAAGCCAAGTGCTTCACCAACAGCGCCCTCACGGCCAAGTTCCTCACCATGCCCTCACGGCAAATTCCTCGACTACTCTTGCTCCACCAAAGTCCTCAAGCAGCTCCCTCCAAGTCCTCAACTCCTGTGCATCGGCTACATGTCAAAGGACTCGGGGTTTCTCAATTGCTTCGTGTCTCAAATGAGTTCCTCGGTTGCACCAATGTCCTCATCAGCCCCACTGTTAAAGACTAAAGCAACAATGGGCCGGTCCTCGGCCAAGTCCAAGGAAGAAACAGTTGCATTCAAGTGCCCTCGATGTGAAGCTTCTGATGAAGAACTTGCAGAAATCATCAGAGATAGACAGGTGAAGGCCGCTAGAGCCAAAGGCACATCTGTGCCACTGCTTTTGGATCCGATGAAGATCCTCGACTACATTGACCTCTGGCACAAGGATCCAAACACTCCAATGCCTGATCTGCCTCTAACTCCTGGTCAAAGTCACATGCTGACCCATTTCATCTCTCAAGAGAAATGGAAGTTTGAAAAGGCTCGTGAGATAAAGAGAGCTCAATCTCGAAAGGAGAAGCTTCTGAAGAAGAATGTTGTCAGACTGACACCTGAAGAACTTCTCAAGGCTCAATCTGAGATCCAAGCCCTCAGCAAGGACTTCGATGCATATTATGCTGATTGGCAAGGAGCCAAAGTGAGATTCGTCAACCTGACGAAGAAAATGACAACTGCTGCAGCCCCATCGCAACAAGAAAATCCTCAGTCAGTAGACTCGCTCAGCTCTTTGAAGAACATGCCAAGACCGCTGATGACTTTCAGCCTCAACGATGAGAATACAAGTTCCGTGGCTGATGATTCCATCCCACCCGCCGAAGAAATTGCGGGGCATCCACTAGTGGTGCGCTGAAGAAATCAAGAGATCAGGCAATCGCATCGATTGCATACCAAGAAAATCAACCACAGTCCTCAGCTCCTCCGCGCCTACACCAACTCCAATTCTTCCTTCGCCTATGAAGTGAAGAAGACCAAGGCTGCAGAGCGAGCTGCGAGAAAGAAAAGGAAGGCATCACCACGTCAAATTCCTCGGCTGCGAAGAAAATGAAGCCAATGACCAGCTCTCTTGAAAATCCGATTGATGCCGTTCGATTTCCTCCATGTCATCAAAGGAAATTGTTCCTTATGGAGAAGACTACAAGATCCCAAGCGGATCGATGAAGAAAATCATTCTGCTGCTATGTCGAGCAGCTTGATGAAGAAATTGAAGTGGAAGCATTCCTTCAACGCCATCTTCCTCACCTATGCCTCGGTTCACAAACCAAGAGGCTGGTGTTGAGGAAATTGAAAATGAAGATGAAGAAGTGGATATTGGATGCACTACACCAGTAATGAATGATGACTTTTGGGAAAGTCAAGATCCCAATACTCCTCTCTTCACTCCTATTCAACAGATTCCTCGGTCCCGGCTACAACTGCTTCAAATGGGCTCAAGAAACTCATCCCACTTCATTTGTTCATGAAGAAATTCCAGCCGCTAGTGTTTGAAGAACCTCTTCTTTATTAATCCTCAAGTTGCACAAGAAGAGGAACCAGAAATTCCTCACTGAAGTACTGAGCTCGCGATTCTTGAGGTTGTCTTGCAAATCATCGACACTCCTATGCTCAAGCCAAGAATCCGTTCTCAAGCAAGCAAAAATTCAAGGTCAAGACTTCTTTTACGAGCATGTGTTCTTCATCGATTATAATCCATATGACTCGCTTTCGCATAAGGAAGAGGCGTTTCTGGACGGCTAGTCAAGCCAACTTCTATTCCTCAGTGCTCTTTGACAAGGACAAAATATTCGATCATGAACATATTCCTCATGTGGATATGGAATCTCTGCCGTGCTTCGAGCCAGTCCTCAGTGTTCTTCACAATGCAGGATTGCTCAATTTCTGCAATGACATCTGTGATTGGAATGAAGAACTCATTCTTCAGTTCTACGCCACTATGCATATCACTGGAGACGCTGAAGATGTTAATTCATGGGTACTGGATTGGATGATCGAAAACACTCACTACAAGGCACCGGCAACTGAATTGCTTCGTGTCCTTCCTCTTGATCCTCCCCATGACAGTGCACGTTGCCTCTACAATGACCCTGAATTGTCAAATCATTATATGCAAGTGCTCATGAAGCCTTTGAAGCCAGGGCAGGCCCCACGAACCAAATTCCTCGTCAAGGAATTGCTCTATGTGCCCCGGACTGTCTATCAAATCCTGACGAAGACAATGAGTCCTATCAAAGGCCACGACTCAAACGATGAAGATGTCATTGGCATCATGAAGAACATGCTTTTCAACATCATTCATGGTGTTCCCGTCAACTTCCATGATTTCTTCATGAGGACTCTGGCTAATGTTGCTATGTCACCTTTCGAGCTGAAGCCCTATGCGCCTTGGATTATGAGATTCATAAGGGCAAGATCTTCACTGAATTACAAGGCCGACACTCTGAACCATGGTAGCTATTTGCCTCCCATTGAAGTCCTCAAGAGGCCAGTTTCATCATCTGATGATAAAGGCAAGGCAGCTGTTGTGATCGATGAAGGCACTCGTCCATTGGATGGTCAATTTTGTCTGGCTACATCTTACTCCACCAATAACGACTCTGCTACACATGACACTGCCGCAAATACCTCAGCGAAGCAAAGTTCTCAAGCCACAGCACCCAGGGTGATGACTGATCAAGAGTTGCTCCTCAGTCTTCATCAGAAGGTTGATCGCCATCATAAATGGGTAAAGCGTCAGTTTGCTGCCGTTCTTCACAACATGACCTCAACACATAATGCAGTGAAGAAAAACCACTATCACCTTCATGAAACCCTCAACCGCACCTGGGCTGTTCTCACTCATGTATATACCGCGGAAGAACTAAAGACTATGGGTCTCCAGGAAGTATTTGACTGGTCTGCACCACCTCCGAAGAAATTCAAGAGAGTCAAAGTTCCTGATCTGGTGGCCAGCTCTTATTCTTCATCGCGTGAAACTGATGAGCATGAAGATTTGGATGACACTGCGGCAGGCCCTACTTCAACAAACAACCCGACAACGCTGGCGCTCCTCCACCGACTTGAAATTCTTCAGGGGCGTTAGTCCTCAGTTTCAATCCTGTTGGTCATTTGATGACAATGGGGGAGAAATCTAAGTTAGTCTTCAAGCGGGTTTATATTATGGGCGTTTTGTTAAGTTACAACTCTCGTTCTTCCGAAAGTTTTTACTGGATCGAGTTGTAATCTTAAACCCGATGGTGCCCTGATACTTTTGGACGGTGCATGGTGCTCTGATACTTTTGATGCACTATGCTCTGATACTTTTGATGTGTTATTCTGCATGCTTATTCCTCATTAATATTATTGCACGCATGCTGAATTTCATCAGGCACCATATTTCATCATGCATTTCAAATTCTTCATATTATATATCAAATGCGTGTATGAATTACAAGATATAGGGGGAGATCTCCATGATTCAATTCTTCAAATGTGCATTGCCTCAAAAGCAAATTCCTCACTATGCACATATTCAGGGGGAGTTCTTCTATATCTTGCAATCAAATTCCTCAATATCAGTATTTACACTTCATATGTTTATTCCCGTTGAAAACTTAACCTATGTTGTCATCAATCACCAAAAAGAGGGAGATTGTAAGTGCATCTAGTGCCCCTTAGTGATTTTGGTGTATTGAAGACTTATAGGTTAAGGGACTGATGCGCTTGTGAGTGTACACAGGTCTATAAGTCAATGAGGAGTTTGATATTTACAGAGAAAGTCGACCCCTAAAAATGAAGTTCTTCGACTGAAGACTTTGAAAGTGAAGAAATTGGTGTGACCTTGAAGACTTGGTATTCATTCGAGGAACATGAAGCGTGAAGACTTTTGTTTTTGTAGTTTCATTTTCTCTTTCTTGAGTCATAGGAAACACCGTACTGTTAAAGGGGGTCGAGGAAATACTAAGAAAAAAATTCCATGTGATGCTCAACTCAAAATCCTACATCTACCAATCCTTCGAGTGAAGCCATTGAAATCTCATACTGATTCAGTCAATTTCTTGATGTGATGTAGACGCAGTTCTTACAGTCACTGATGACTTTGTTTTCGATCGAGGAGTTAGGAATTCGCCAAAGTCTGAATTGCCTACACATGAGGAACATGATAGCCCCGAGGAATTTGAGAGTCAAATTTCCGACCGTTCTTTGTCTTGCTACCGGCTGTCCCAAATATCTTATCCACCTAACGGTCATATCATTGAAGGGCATTTATGTCTTATCATGTCGGGCTGCTCCCTAGGCTATAAATAGCCACCCCTACAACCACTAGTTGGTTGGCTGCTCCAAGAGAACTTGACACTTGTCATTTGAGAGCAACCCATCCTCCGAGGACTTTGAGCGAAAATCATCAAGTGAGGAAAATCCAAAACCAAACCTCCACTGTCGGTGTAAAAACCGACGGATCTCGGGTAGGGGGTCCCAAACTGTGCCTCTAGGCGGATGGTAACAGGAGACAAGGGACATGATGTTTTACCAGGTTCGGGCCCTCTTGATGGAGGTAAAACCCTACGTCCTGCTTGATTAATATTGATGATATGTGTAGTACAAGAGTGGATCTACCACGAGATCAAGGAGTCTAAACCCTAAAGCTAGCCTATGGTATGATTGTTGTGATGTATGTTGTGTCCTACGGACTAAAGCTCTCCGGTTTATATAGACACCGGAGGAGGCTAGGGTTACATAGAGTCGGTTACATTGGTAGGAGATCTACATATCCGTATTGCCAAGCTTGCCTTCCACGCCAAGGAAAGTCCCCTCCGGACACGGGACGGAGTCTTCAATCTTGTATCTTCGTAGTCTTGGAGTCCGGCGGACGAGGATAGTCCGGCTGTCCGGACACCCCCTAGTCCAGGACTCCCTCAGTAGCCCCCGAACCAGGCTTCAATGACGATAAGTCCGGCGCGTATATAGTCTTCGGCGTTGCAAGGCGGGTTCTCCTTTTAAGTACCACGTACCGGCCGAACAGTGTCCGGTTTCCTCATAAATGCTGTGTTTCTTTTTGAAAGTGCAACTAATCCCCGGGTGGTTTTGGTAATTAATAACAACATATATATCATTGAACTAATAGTTACTTGAGAATCATTTCAGAAAGTTCAGTGATATGGGTATGGCAAGGACTGAAGAAGTGGACCCCTCAAAATGCTAAGGCAAGCATTGGCAAAAGCTCAAGACTCCATTTTTGGTTTAGTGATCCAAGATCACATTGAGTCCATAGGAAAAGCCAATACTATTAAAAGGGATGAGGTTATGATGATGATCTGTTGCTCAAGTGCTTAGTGATACATCTCCTAAACTATCAAGAACTTTCACCGCCATATACACTCATAAGTAGTCTCGGTCCCACCGATATTCCAAACTCACCACACCGAGATGAACCACCTCAACCATAAAGCCAAACCCTAGAAAACTCGGATTTTCCGATTACGAACTCGGTCTCACCGAAACTTGAGTTGCCAAGCTTCAGAACCTTCATCATCAAATCGGTGTCACCGAGATGATGAAGTCGGTCCCACCAAATTGGCATGCTCTTGTCATTGCACTAATCGGACTCACCGAGATTGTATTTTCGGTCCCACCGAAAATCCCAACGCTCACATTATTTGAACTTTCGGTCTCACCGAGTTGTCAACTTCGGTCCCACCGAGATTGCTCAAATGTGTGTAACGGTTGGATTTTGTGTGGAGGCTATAAATACCCTCCACCCCTCTTCATTCGTGGAGAGAGCCATCGAAAGAACTACCACTCCTACCTTACATTTCGAGAAGAGAACTACCTACCCTTGTGTTGAGATCAAGTTGTTCCACTCCCACCATATGAAGCTTGATCTCTAGCCTTCCCAAGTTGCTTTCCACTCAATCCTTTCTTCCACCACAGCCAAATCGGTGAGGAGAGTTGAGTGTTGGGGAGATTATCATTTGAAGCACAAGAGCAAGGAGTTCATCATCATCTACAACATCTATTACCTTTTGGAGGGTGGTGCCTCCTAGATTGGTTAGGTGTCGCTTGGGAGCCTCCGTGGAGATGTGGAGTTGAACCAAGAAGTTTGTAAGGGCAAGGAGATCGCCTACTTCGTGAAGATCTACCCCGAGTAAGGCTAGCCCTCCGTGGGCGTGAGCCATGATGGAATAGACAAGGTTGCTTCTTCGTGGACCCTTCGTGGGTGGAGCCTCCGTGGACTCTCGCAGCGTTACCCTCCGTGGGTTGAAGTCTCCATCAACGTGGAAGTACGATAGCACCACCTATCGGAACCACGAAAAAATCACCGCGTCTCCAAAATTGCGTTTGCTCTTCTCCACCTCTCTTTACTACATGTGCAATTTACTTTCCGCTGCCTATACTCTAGAATTGCATGTGTAGGGTGATGCTTGACTTGATCATAATTGTGAATCTGCCAAAACTGTTCTTTGTCAAAAGGCATAATTTTTATATTGTCAAGTAGTCTAATCACCCCCTCTAGACATACTTTCGATCCTACAAGTGGTATCGAGCTTTGGTCTCCATTGTATTGGTTTCATTGCATTGACTCCATAAGCTTGGTTTCACAACCTAGGAGAGTATGGCGCCTAGTGAGGGTAATTTTCAGAGAGGTCCTTACTTTGATGGTACAAATTTTGCTAGTTGGAAGCATAAAATGAAAATGCATATTCTTGGTCATAACCCAGCCGCATGGGGCATTATTTGTGTTGGTATGCAAGGTGAATTCTTCGAGGAAGGAAAAGTTCGGATCGTGAAGCTACAACGGAAGAATTGCGGATGTTGCAAAACAATGCTCAAGCTTGTGACATTCTCTTCAATGCCTTGTGTCCCGAGGAGTTCAACAAAATCAGCCGCCTTGAGAATGCAAAAGAGATTTGGGATACTTTGGTTGAAATGCACGAAGGTACCGAGTCCATGAAGGAATCAAAGCTAGATATTCTTCAAGGTCAACTTGACAAGTTCAAGATGAAGGATGGTGAAGGAGTCGCTGAAATGTACTCTAGGCTTGCTCTCATCACAAATGAGATTGCCGGCTTAGGAAGCGAAGAAATGACCGACCGATTCATCATCAAGAAGATTCTCGAGCTTTGGATGGAAAGTATGACACCGTGTGCACTTTGATCCAAATGATGCCAAACTACAAGAATCTCAAGCCAACCAAGTCATTGGAAGAATTGTTGCTCATGAGATGACACTTAAGGATAAGGAAGAGCTTCACAACAAGTCAAGTGGTGCTTACAAAGCTACAAGTGATGCTCCCACAACCTCAAGTGACAAGTTAGTTTCCAATGAAGAGATAAGCCTAATGGTCAAGAACTTCAACAAATTCTACAAGAATAGAGGCAAAGAGAGAAGCTCAAAGTCTAGATCATATGATGAAAAGAGATCTTCTAGTCGTGATCGAAACTGCTACAATTGTGGAAGACCCGGACACTACTCAAATGAGTGTACGGCTCCCCACAAGAGAAGAGAAGAATCTCCAAGAAGAAGAAGCTCAAGAGATGAGTCACCTCGAAAGAGAGAAGGAGCAGAGATGATCGTTATGAACGAAGACCCTCTCGGAGAAGCAAGGATTCGGAGAGGAAAGACAAGTCATCAAGGAGCTACACAAGAAGAAAACATCAAGCTCATGTAGGTGAATGGGTCTCCGGCTCCGACTCCGACAATCAATCCGAAGGAAGCTATCACTCCAACTCCGACTACAGTCAAGATGAAGGTGTTGCCGGTCTTGCTCTCGTATCCTCCAACTCCAACTCCTATGACTTATTTGATTCACCAAATGAGGGAATTGGAAGATGCTTCATGGCTAAAGGCCCCAAGGTATCACACCCTGAATTCATTGACTTCAATAGTGATGAGGATGACTTGCTTGGTGAAGATGAGCTCTTACTTGATAAATCCAATGAACCTAGTAATGATGAACATGCTAGTAGTCTTTATAGTCGAGAAGAGTCGAATGACAATGCTATGAAGGAGATTGAGCGTCTAACTAAAGAACTAAACACTCTTAAGTTAGCTCATGAAACAACTCAAGAAGATCATAGAGAGCTCCTAAGATCTCATGAGAAGCTACGCTCGAGAAGCTCACTCTAGAGCAAGAACATGAGTTTCTAAAAGCAATCAATGACGATCTTCGAAAGAAGAGTTCTTCATATCTTGCCAAACGACTTCTCTTGTCTAATTTCTTGCCACCCATTAAGACTAAGCATGACAAGCATAAGAAAAATTCTTTTTCTAGTAGTAACAATAACCATGCTAAATCCAATGTTGTTGCTTCTAGTAGTTCTCTTGATTCCACTAACAATGTTTCAAGCCAAGTTACACTTGAGCAAGAAAATAGTTTATTGAAAGGGATCATAGAGAAAGGTGTCTACAAGAGCCTTGCCGGAAGCAAGAACTTTGAGGAAATTGTTCGCAAGCAAGGAAGGCACCGGAAGAATCAAGGAATTGGTTTTGAGCGAAAGTTCAACGCCGAAGGTGTTGAATGGGAAGAAGGTCAATATCCTACTCCACGGTTTGTTCCTCAAAAGGAGAAGTATGATCCTACTTCTTCCAATGTGGAACAAGCTCAAGATGACCTTCCACCACAAGACCACAAGCTAAAAGGCAAGGACAAGCTTCAAGAGGAGATTGATGCATTTATTGAAGCACCTCAAGCCATGGTCAAGTGGGTTCCCAAGGAAACGTCAAGTTCTACTTCGTCAAGCTCAACTACAACCCCAAGGATTCCCATCAAGATGATGTGGATCCCGAAGAAGAAGAACTAGAAAGTTCTTGAGGGTGACTCCGCCAACATACTTCACTCACATTCATTTTGGCAAAAACTTGTGCAATCAACTTCCACATCGTGCACTAGTTCATGGAGTCACAAACCCTCTTGTTGGTAAGTCAAGGGACAAGGTAATCATTGCTTTCATGGACATCATCTATTGTGAACTTCAATCTATGTCCATGGATATCCTTGTTTGTTCCTTGTGGGACTAACCCATGTAGGTATTGAAAGTGCCCAATCCAAAGGATAGCTCCCAACTCTTGATGATCTCCATCAACATTGAGCATCCACATCTTCAACATCTACATGAAGTCTTCTACGACAACCCAAGGTTAGTTTGACCCTTTAAAAGGGGTTCTCACATCTAGGGGGAGCTTTGCTCTAAAAATTGAGCTAAAGCATCTTCAAATGATGTGAACACATCAATGCTTTATGTAAAAGTGGTAACCCCACTTGTGCTTAAACGATGAGTATGACCTATGATCAAATGTTCTCATTTGGCTCCTAAGTCAATATACTCATATAAAGATGACCTAGTCATCGACAAATTGTGTGATAGTAGCTAGAGTTTTGGTTGTGCATGTTTGACACATATTTCATTTGCTATCTTATTGTGTGAGCATGTTGGATGCATGATTTTATCCATTCGAGGACATCCATTTGTTGTTTTGGTCGCTTTGATTTTTCTGACCAAATGGATGGACAAGAATGCCTAAGTACCTCCCTAGCTATCTATGCTTTCTTGTCTCAAATTCTATTCATGCTTACATCACAAACTTTGAACAAGTCATTTTCGACCCTCCGGGTGAGGAGCACTCGAGCCACCGATCCGTCAAGGGCTAACTTCCAAAACCTTCTAATTGATTTCGGTCGGACCAACTCACTCAAACTCGGTCGAACCGAAAGCATTTAGATCGATCTAGGTTTTCACCTCGGTGAAACCGAGTTGTGATTTTCGGCGTGATCAAGTGCATAATCGCCTAGCAGTTATCCATCTCGGTGCCACCGAAGTTTTACAACTCGGTCCCACCGACAGAAAAGGGTATATATACTCCGAGGGCGCGCGCTGATTTCTCCTTCAAACGTTTTCGCCCACACCCCTTGCCGCCGTCGCCTTGGTCTCCGGATCGTCGCCGTTGCCGCCAGGCGCCCTCGCCGCAGTCTCCGTCGCCGTCAACGGACATCTTCTCCGCGCCGTTGCCGCCAGAGAAAACTCCACCAAGTTAGGGTGAGTTTTGATCCCACTCGTGCTCCCATCTCCGATTCAATGCACGCTTGGATTGCCTAGTATCTTGCCACGATTGAAATCTTCCCATACACCGATTAGTTCGTTTGGACTAGATTCGAGTAAAAGTTTTAGGTTAGGTTTCCGCGAACACATCTCGGTAAGACCGATTTTATAGTTTCGGTATGACCGATTTGGCCTATGGCCATTGCACTGCACCTTTCGGTCCAACCGAGTTGTGCAAATCGGTGTGACCGAAATGGCGATTCTGTGAAACCCTAGTGTTTTCGGCAGGACCGAAACCCACTTCGGTCAAACCGAAAGTGGTGTGAAAGCTCCTGTTTAACACTTCGGATTCACCGAATCTTAAACTCGGTCTGACCGAAATGTCTTATGTGAAAACCTAATACTAGAATTTGAACTCATTTTTTTTTGCAAAAACTTCTGCAGTTTGTGATGACTCTTCTTCTCTGCCTACACCTTATCTATTCAGAGGTTGTCACCATGTCGATGCCGTGGATAATGTAACAGGTCGAGACACCCATTGCGAGATATTCCAGGCGGGCACTAGTCCCGATCCTAGCAGCTCATCCGATGATGGTGAGAGGAGTACACCAAGTGGCTTGCCTCCTGCAGCCACCAGAGCTAGAAAGAAGAGGAAATCGATGATGAGCACTCGATTTTGTTGTTGAGGAAGAGGTGACCTCAAAGCCCAAAGGAAGGTTGTTGCCAAAGAGCAACAAGGTCAACAAACCAAGAAGGGCACCAAAGAAAGTCAAGCAATCAACTGCTGCCAAGAAGCTGAATTTGGGAGAGGCAATGCAAGCAAAGTGAAGAAAACCTCCAAGAGAAAGAGATTAGTGCATGATGATGCAGCAGAAGAAGATGAGAATGAGGAAGCACCCCAGCCTCCTCCTCGAAGCCTAAGTTCATGGGTGATGCCATTAAGGCCGGAGCCACATCAAAGCCCAAGCAATCTGCTCCAGCTAAGGCAGCTCCAAAGAAAGCCTGCCGCCAAGCCCAAGAAGACCGTCAGAACATTCCAGCGTCTTCGAAAAGAACAAGGATGATGTGCCACCAGTGTGTCGACGATGAAGGACCAGTTTTGCTTGAAACTTCGCCCAAAACTGCCACTACATAATGATGCTCATCCTCAAGCCGAGGATATGAAGGCAAGGAAAGATAGAGGTCTCGGGCTATGGAGACAAACTGACCCATATGCCGTGAGGAGAAGAACTCTTGAGATCCCAGATTTCACACCGAGAGCAGCAGGATTTCTATGAGACCGTCTTGATGGACAAGAAGCCCATAGTCGCAGCACAAGATATGTTGATTTGGAAGTACATTGACAAAGAAAGAGCACAGAGATTTCTTTCCACATGTGCATGAAAGTTTCACCGCATGTGGTGTTGCAGATTTTGTAGGTCGAAATTGACCAGCTTGGAACGATGAGATGATAATGCAATTCTATGCCACAGCTCACTTCTACCCCGATGGAAAGATTGTGTGGATGATCAAGGTCAAAGATTTTCTTCATCTGTTGAAGAATGGGCAGAAATTCTGAATGCTCTAGTGCAACGAGATGATGATATTGATGTATATGGGATTCCAAAGAAGAATCATGAATCCATGAAGAACATGTACAAAGAGGTTCCAAAGAAAGGATTTGGGAATCTGGAAGCTCGGCTCATCTACTATCTCCGTGCAGGCCTACCTACCACTAATACTATTTTGAGGCATACCTTGATGCCCAAGTCCGAGATCATCGCATGATCGAGGGATACTCTATCAACATGCTGCACATACTTGATGAGAAAGCACCTTTCAAGGTGATGGACTTGATGGTAGAGACCATTAAGAGGACTGCAATGACCGTAAAAGGTCATGTGGATTTGCCCCGCATATTCAGATGCTTATCAATGCCAAGTTTGGCACGGGCACATTCTTGTTGGATAGAGAACATTTACCGCTGCAGCCAGAGCATGAAGACAATGTTGTTGTGATGGATGAGGAGGATCCAACATCTGTTGAAGGTCAAGCCAAGATCGAAGCTGCTAAGAAAGCCAAAGCTGACAAGGAAGCAGCAGCAGCAGCAGCTAAACCAAAGAGTTTCGGAGAGCAAATTCTTGAAGCTACCCAAAGGATTGAACAACACCTGGCCAGCATTGAACAGTCTCAGGAGAGCTTAGAGAGGATTGTTGAGGACAAGATCCATGCTCGGGCGTGAAGTCGATCAAGTGCAAGTGATCACAACAAGCTTGAGGCGACATTGAGGAAGCAAAGCGGAGAAGGAAGAGCTTATGCGTGAGATGCAGGATGACTTAGTCCAGATGCTTATCAACAGATCGCTCCGGTTCCCACAGACCCGATCACCGCTATTCCAAAGGATCGACACGGGACTACAGCTTCAAAGACCTCCTACAGCCCAAAGAAGCTACTCCAACTCCAGCTCCAAAGACCACTCCTCCAAAGATGACATCACCAAGTCTTCGCCGATGCTGTCATATCCACTCCGACATCAACCTAGACGGGAGCCGCCAGCAGAGTCCCCAATGACGCTTAGCTCTATGCTTTTTCAAACTTTTTGGTAACTTGTTGCCAAAGGGGGAGAAATTGTATAGATCATAGGACTTCGAGAGAGAGAGTGCTGTTGTCTTTGCGCTTTTGCTCTTTCGTTCTATTGCGGTTTCTTTGAGATACTTTTGGTTTTCGAGACATTCAGTGTGTTTGATACTCAGTTTGATTCTACCTTAATGAGTGCTTGGTCGTACTATGCTTTAATGTGTGCTTAATGCTTATCATATGCTATTCCTATCTTGTATGACCATTTACTCATGTCTTGGTGATTGGGTGCATGCTGTTCATTCTTATCATTTTGTGCCCTCCACCAAGATGTATGTGACATGGAAGAGTGACCCATGATCCTAATCGATTGTGCATTTGCATTCAAACGCAAATCTTAAATAATGCACAAATTTAGGGGGAGCTCTTGCTTATCACATACTTCTCAAAGCAACGATATTATTCATTGATTATATCCTTTGTCGAAGTTTTGATCTATATGTTGTCATCAATTACCAAAAGGGGAGATTGAAAGTGCAACTAATCCCGGGTGGTTTTGGTAATTAATAACAACATATATATCATTGAACTAATAGTTACTTGAGAATCATTTCAGAAAGTTCAGTTGATATGGGTATGGCAAGGATGAAGAAGTGGACCCTCAAAATGCTAAGGCAAGCATTGGCAAAAGCTCAAGACTCCATTTTTGGTTTAGTGATCCAAGATCACATTGAGTCCATAGGAAAAGCCAATACTATTAAAAGGGATGAGGTTATGATGATGATCCGTTGCTCAAGTGCTTAGTGATACATCTCCTAAACTATCAAGAACTTTCACCGCCATATACACTCATAAGTAGTCTCGGTCCCACCGATATTCCAAACTCACCACACCGAGATGAACCACCTCAGCCATAAAGCCAAACCCTAGAAAACTCGGATTTTCCGATTCTCAACTCGGTCTCACCAAACTTGAGTTGCCAAGCTTCAGAACCTTCATCATCAAATCGGTGTCACCGGATGATGAAGTCGGTCCCACCGAATTGGCATGCTCTTGTCATTGCACTAATCGGACTCACCGAGATTGTATTTTCGGTCCCACCGAAAATCCCAACGCTCACATTATTTGAACTTTCGGTCTCACCGAGTTGTCAACTTCGGTCCCACCGAGATTGCTCAAATGTGTGTAACGGTTGGATTTTGTGTGGAGGCTATAAATACCCTCCACCCCTCTTCATTCGTGGAGAGAGCCATCGAAAGAACTACCACTCCTACCTTACATTTCGAGAAGAGAACTACCTACCCTTGTGTTGAGATCAAGTTGCTCCACTCCCACCATATGAAGCTTGATCTCTAGCCTTCCCAAGTTGCTTTCCACTCAATCCTTTCTTCCACCACACCAAATCAGTGAGGAGAGTTGAGTGTTGGGGAGATTATCATTTGAAGCACAAGAGCAAGGAGTTCATCATCATCTACAACATCTATTACCTTTTGGAGGGTGGTGCCTCCTAGATTGGTTAGGTGTCGCTTGGGAGCCTCCATCGAGATGTGGAGTTGAACCAAGAAGTTTGTAAGGGCAAGGAGATCGCCTAGTTCGTGAAGATCTACCCCGAGTAAGGCTAGCCCTCCGTGGGCGTAGGCCATGATGGAATAGACAAGGTTGCTTCTTCGTGGACCCTTCGTGGGTGGAGCCTCCGTGGACTCTCACAGGCGTTACCCTCCGTGGGTTGAAGTCTCCATCAACGTGGAAGTACGATAGCACCACCTATCGGAACCACGAGAAAAATCACCGCGTCTCCAAAATTGCGTTTGCTCTTCTCCACCTCTCTTTACTACATGTGCAATTTACTTTCCGCTGCCTATACTCTAGAATTGCATGTGTAGGGTGATGCTTGACTTGATCATAATTGTGAATCTACCAAAAACTGTTCTTTGTCAAAAGGCATAATTTTTATATTGTCAAGTAGTCTAATCACCCCCCCTCTAGACATACTTTCGATCCTACACTTTTCTTCTACGCCCAATAATGGTCTTCCTCCACGCGTCGCACGAATGCGAAAAGCCAGGGTGTTTTTTACGTTTCACCCCCTAGTCATGCAAGTCATCCGCCTACAAAAGAGGCAAAAATCCAGATCCAAATCACACCATCTTCCTTCCGCGAATACTCATCGGAGCACCTTTGACCCAACAACCCATTCCACCATGGACCGTCGGCGCGGCTCCTCCTCTCGCGCTCCTAGCCCACTACCAGGAGATTGGAGGAGATGCTCTGTTCCACACAACGAGCTAGTGAAGCTCCAAGCGGGGGGATATCTCCCTTCGGCCTTCATGGTCCCGGTTCGAGCCGGGCTGGCCACCTACCAAGGTGGGAAGCAAGCGGAGGCTACCCCAAGTCCCAACAAAGGGGAGCGCGTATGCTTAGCCCCCTATCTAATAAGGGGACTCGGATTTCCTATACATCCGTTCCTCCGCGGGCTCCTGGAGTTCTACGGACTCCAGCTCCATCACCTCACACCCGCACCTGTCCTGCATGTCGCGGGTTACGTAGCTCTTTGCGAGCTGTTCCTGGGCATCGAGCCCCATTTTGTGCTGTGGAAAAGGCTGTTTTGCCTCGTACCCCATTCTCACGAGGGATCTATATACCAAGTGGGCGGCGCCGAAGTATGGCGCATTGCCGGGACGGGATATCCATCCGGGACCCCTAAGAAGGCGTCCGAAGACTGGCCTTCAGAATGGTTTTACATAGAAGACGCTCTGCTGCCGGACCCAATCTGGGTCGGCCTCCCGGAGTTCAGTGCCGCTCCTCTGAAGAAACGCCTTAGTTGGCGCCCGCGGAGTCCCCAGTTGGAAGAAGACAAGAGCGTCCATTACCTGATGGGCCGAATAAGATTACTAGCCCATTCCGGATTGACCATGATCGGAATCATGGCAATATGCATCATGCGGGGAGTACAACCACTGCAATACAGGGGCCACCCCATGTGGGATTTCAACGGGGAGGACGACGCCACCCGCCACGGCCGCAAAGGACCGGATTCGACCGAGGACCTGGTGCAAATCCTGTCCGGCCTATACAAGGGGGAAAAGGAGGACTTCCTCCGAACGAACCCTCTGAATGGGTTTTCCATGAACAACCCTCGGGGCTGGGTAAGCGAACACCTTTTAAGGGCTCAACCCGTGCTTTTAGAGTTTAAGCTTCTTACACTATGTCTTCGGCGCAGGAACTGCGCCGGATTGTGGAGGACATGATAAGTCCGGCTCCGCAACCTGAGGATCCAGGGAGATCCCAAGATCCGGCCTCCGAAGAGGATCCGGATATCAAGGTGGAGCTGATCGACGGGGTCTTTCACCAGCTCAGCATGGACAATGCTTTGGTCGCCATTACGGCGGACTACCCCGGATTAAATCCGGCTTCCTAGGTGATTGTGGCCGAGGTTCGGACACCATTATCTCTTCCTTGCCCATTTCTGACCTTCGAGAACGATGGTGTTTTACAGGAAGCACCTTCAAGGCAGGAAGCCGAGCCTGCGGCGGCTGACCAACAAAGGCCAGTCCGGACCAGCAGGCGGAAAAGGAGCGCGGCACGGACCGAAATGTCGCCGCAAAGGTATAGCTCATATTTAAATATTCAGAGCAACATTCCTAGGAAGCGTCTGAGTGCTCATGATCCTTTATAGGAGAAAAAGCGCTCGCCGGACTGCGGGCGTAGAGGTTGCCAATCCAGCCTATACCAGCCAGGCTCCAGCGCCTGGTCAGGAGGGGGAGGCAAGCGCAAGGCGTGGGCCGGATACTCCTCCAACGGAGGATGCCGACCGACTGTCCGCCACCAAGTCCGAGGTGGAGAGCGCCATGAACCATAGGCGCCGCCGACAGTATTTTGGGAAGCGTGCTTTTCCCCTGAGGCGCTGGACGCCTTCAACGCGGGGGACGCGCACCTCCGTGCCGCTCAAGATGGTTTTACCAGAGCCACGGAGCAGTATGTGAAAGACATAGGGTAAGGGAATTTTAGTGGTTATATATACCAGTAGCCCCCGAGACTTAAAGTAGTTATGTTAACTGATTTAAGGATCATTTGAAATGCAGGCTCTTACCGAGAAGAATGCCCAGCTGTCTCAGGAGCTGCAAGAATGCAAGGCCCAGCTTGAGGTCAAGATTTGCTACCGCAGGAGGAAACACAGAGGCCCCTCCCCGGTAACACATTTGTTTGGTAAATATAAAGCTGTATGGCGTGTAAGTCTAATAATGACATTGCGGTCTTTGCGGACAAGATCCGGACAGGCAGGAACTGCTTCGCCAGTTGAAGGCCGGCGAGAGGGTGCTGAATAGAGTACAGCAAGAAAGGAACAAGCTTCAAGATGCCCACGCCCAGCTTGGAGAGAAGCTGAAGGCGTTCGGGCCGAGCTGTCCGGCTCCGTTAAGGAGAATCAGCGGCTTCGTCGCGCATCTATAGTAGTGCTTGAACGAACTCCTTTGAAAAGAAGAGTCCGGCGAGGAAGTCGATTGACGTAATATGTCTTGTAGGTATACTCACAGTCGCCTGCAGAGGAGATGCCCAGACGACGGGTGATCAACTTCCCAATTGTCATGAATCGCCGAACGAGTTCGGCAAAGCGATGAGCGGCATCGTCCTGTGCATTATGGCCAGCCGCCTCCCTACCCGAGGGCCTTGGGGAGCTTGCGGAGAAACTCCAGGGAGTGCGGCAACGCTTCCGTTTATGGAAGATTTCAGCCTGCCGCCAGGGTGCTAGGGAGGCTTGGGCCATGGTGAAGACGCGGTACAAGAAGGCGGATCCCAACCATCTGGCCGAAGTGGACCGGTGGGGCCCGATGGGAAGGAGATCCCTGTGAGTTTAGTATACAGCCAAGTGGAGGTGGCTGCTAAATTTTCCCAACGGGACTATAAGTTAGACAGCCTGTTAGACGGGATTGAGGAGGAATACAATCAGTAAATTTGATGATGTATTGAAAATGACATGTGAAATGCCTTCTAGCCGGATTATAGATCGTTTGTCTTTGCCGACCTTTTCGCTTCACCTCGGGACCCTAGAGTGCTGGAGGTGTCCGAATACCTTTGTGGTTAAAAAACAACCGGGTATGCGTGGAGACCAAAGGGGTCATTAGTGCTTTATTAGACAAGTGCCCAACTAGTTATGTTATATTACATGGTTAGTAAGAAACATCTTCCAGGAGAATAGTTCCGTTAAGGGTTCCTTTCTCGGGAGGCATGCCCTAAAGTGCATGTCCGACTGCAAAAAGAGAAAAACACTGGGGCAGATAAACAGTAGCTAAAAATCATCTTTTAGGTCACCGATCGAATATTCCCTTAAGAACGCTAGCTTTCGGCTTCACCCACCTGAGGTACACGTCCGGTGACCCGCGAGAACAATCGCAGAGGTGCTCCTTTACCTCCTAGCCGAACAATCGGGAACGAGGGGTAAGCACAGAGCCAGCACCCCAGCTTGGCCAAAACTTAAGTCATATCGATGCATATAAAGGTGAGTAAAAGGTACATGTGGAAGCATGACACATGTTGGGCATGAAGCCCTTATAGTTGAGCTTCGAACGGCCCCGTGTATAATGAGTGCGGATAGCACATCAAGTGTATGCTAGCAGCCCTTCGAGGACCTTTTAGTAGAAGGGTTAAGAAAAGAAAGGAAAACAAAGGACAGCTGCAGATGAAAATTTGAACGGGGAGGGACGAACCCTTAGTCCGCACTAGGCGAAAATCTTCGGAGGCGGCTGCGCTCCATGGGTTCAGCTCGAGTCGGTTGTCCGACGATTTAGATGAGCAGTGCGCCCTTGATCGAGACTTGGTCGATGATGAAGGGGCCCTCCCATTTGGGATTGAGCTTGTCCTTTTTCTTGTCCGGCAGGCGTAGAACTAGTTCGCCAACATTGTAAATCTTGGCCCGTACTTCTCTGCTTTGATATCTTCGAGCCTGCTGCTGATAAAATGCGGAACGAGCCTTGGCAACGTCGCATTCCTCCTCCAATGTGTCCAAGCTGTCCTGCTAATCTAGCTCGGCTTCTCGTTCCTCGTACATGCGCACTCGAGGTGAGTCATGAATGATGTCGCAGGGCAGAACTGCCTCTGCGCCGTATACCATGAAGAATGGTGTAAATCCAGTAGTATGGTTGGGCGTTGTCCGCAGCCCCCAGAGTACGGAGTCGAGCTCCTCTACCCAGTGTGTGTCTGATTTTGTAAGTGACCGCACTAGTCTAGGTTTAATGCCGCTCATTATTAGACCATTTGCTCGTTCCACTTGACCGTTGGTTTGAGGGTGATAGACTAAGGCATAGTCGAGCTTAATGCCCATGTTTTTGCACCATGACTTAACCTCGTCGGCCGTGAAGTTCGTGCCGTTGTCGGTGATGATGCTGTGGGGGACACCGTAACGGTGTACGACCCCGGATATAAAGTCTATCACTGGTCCGGACTCTGCCGTTTTGACCGATTTGGCCTCTATCCATTTGGTGAATTTATCCACCATGACCAATAGGTACCTTTGCTTGTGGGTTCCCCCTTTAAGGGGTCCAACGATATCAAGCCCCCAGACCGTGAACGGCCAGGTAATGGGTATAGTTTTGAGGGTGGTGGGTGGCATATGGCTCTGATTAGCAAAGAGCTGACAACCGACGCATCTCTGGACTAAGTCCTGGGCATCTGCCTGGGCCGTCGACCAACAAAATCCTGTACGGAATGCCTTTCCTACAAGGGCCCGGGCTGCTGCGTGGTGTCCGCCTAGTCGGGCATGAATTTCAGCCAGGAGGTTTCGCCCTTCCTCTTCGGAGATACACCTTTGAAGGACTCCGGTTGTACTTTTCTTAAAGTTCTCCCTCATGGACCTTGTAGGCTTTCGATCGCCGGACTATGCAGCGGGCCTCATTTTGGTCTTCGGGAAGTTCCTGTCTAAGCAGATAGGCTAGGAATGGTTCCGTCCACGGGCAATTACTGCCATTATGTCGTGGCTGAAGGTGTTATGTCATCGGCTGAATCGCGGTTTGGCGCGGTTGTTTCGGTTTGTCATTTCCGGATTCCCTTCCCATAGTACGGATGGCTTGAAGAGCCGCTCCAGAAGATATTTGGAGGGACAGCGTCACGCTTTTGCGCCGATGCGTGCAAGACGCCGGCTGCTTGGTTATTTTCTGCCACGTGATGGAATTCAAGTCCTTCAAACCGAGCCAACATTTTAGGACAGCGTCGCGATATGCTGCCATTTTCGGATCCTTGGCGCCAAAGTCTCCGCTTATTTGGGATATTGCAAGGTTTGAATCCTCACAAGACCTCTAGGCATTGAATGCCCATGGAGATTGCCATCCGGAGACCATGTAGGAGGGCCTCAGATTCGGCTGCGTTGTTGGAGTCCGTGTACATTATTTGAAGTACGATTGGATCGTGTCCCGGTTGGGGACGCTAAGACGACACCAGCCCCATCCGCCAACATTTTGGAGCCGTCGAAGTGCATAGTCCAATTGAGTATGCGCCGTACTTTTAGGGAGTTCGGTCATTCATTCGCCATTTAAGTCAGCCAAAACTTGTGACTTTATAGCTCGCCGAGGTTTGTAGGTTATATCGAATGGTAGGAGCTCAATGGCCCATTTTGCAACCCTACCTGTTGCGTTGCGGTTGTTTATAATGTCATTGAGTGGTACTTGAGGCCATCATTATCGAACACTCACGAAAGTAGTGTCGAGCTTCCGGATGCTATGAACACCGCATACGCTATCTTTTGATAGTGCGGGTAACGGGACTTGCAGAGTGTTAACACAGTGGATACGTAGTACACTGGTTTCTGAAGAGGGAATTTATGCCCTTCTGTCTCTCGTTCAATGACGAGTACCGCACTTACAACTTGATGTGTTGCTGCGATGTATAACAACATAGGTTTGCCTAGGTTTGGCGCGACTAGGACCGGATTTGTTGCCAATATGGCCTTTATTTCTTTGAGTCCGCGAAGGCAGATCCGCCCACTGGTGTTCGGTGCGCCTAAGGAGGCGATAAAGGGGCAGTGCCTTTTCTCCCAACCGGGAGATAAAACGGCTTAGGGCTGCCACGCATCCTGCCAATTTTTGTATCTGTTTGAGGTCTTTTGGATTGTCCAACTGTGACAGAGCTCGGATTTTAGCCGGGTTTGCTTCAATTCCTCTACCAGATACAATGAAGCCCAGCAGCTTTCTGGCTGGTATGCCGAAAACACATTTTTCCGGATTCAGCTTGATGTCATATGCTCTGAGGTTGTTGAACGTGAGCCTCAAATCGTCTACCAGAGTTTCGACGTGTTTTGTTTTGACGATCGCGTCGCCTCGATGCCTCTCGATGTTTTGCCGATCTGGGTAGCCGACATGTTTGAATCATGCGCTGATATGTTGCCGGCGTTTTTAAGTCCGAAGGGCATCGTGTTGAAGCAGAATTGTCCGTATGGAGTGATGAATGCCGTTGCGGCTTGGTCTGCTTCCGCCATCCTGATTTGATGGTAGCCAGAGTATGCGTCGAGGAAGCACAACGAATTGTGCCCTACGTTAGCATCGATAATTTGATCGATGCGGGGGAGGGGGAAGGGATCCTTTGGGCAAGCCTTATTGAGGTCTTTAAAATTGACGCATAGGCGCCAGGATTTGTCCTTCTTTGGTACCATTACCAGATTTGCTAGCCAATCCGGGTGTTTGATATCTCTGATGAATCCGGCTTATAATAGTTTGGCTAGCTCTTCTCCCATTGCCTGTCTTTTGGGTTCGGAAAATCCTCGAAGAGCCTGTTTGACCGGCTTGAATCCTTTTAGGATGTTTAGGCTATGTTCTGCCAGTCTGCATGGGATTCCGGGCATGTCCGAAGGATGCCAGGCAAAAATGTCCCAATTTTCCCGAAGGAATTCTCGCAGTGCGGCGTCTACCTCAGGGTTCAATTGTGCCCCAATGGAGGCCATCTTTGTTGGGTCCGTTGGGTGGACTTGGAATTTTATTATTTCATCTGCTGGTTTTAAGGATGTGGACTTGGATCTTTTATCGAGTATCACATCGTCCCTATTCACCATAGAGCGTAGCACGGTGAGTTCTTCTGCCGCTAAGGCTTTGGATAGTGCCTCCAGGGCTAGTGCGGCTGTCTTGTTTTCGGCGCGGAGTGCTATGTCCGGATCACTAGCGAGAGTGATTATTCCACCGGGCCCGGGCATTTTGAGCTTCATGTACCCGTAATGGGGTATGGCTTGAAAAATTGTGAACGCCTCTCGTCCCAAGATAGCGTGATATCCGCTATTGAACGGGGCCACTTGGAACGTGACTTCTTCGGATCTATAGTTGTCCGGTGAGCCGAACACCACATCGAGTGTGATTTTTCCGGTGCAGCGCTCTTCCTGGCTAGGGATTATTCCTCTGAAGGTTGTGCTGCTTCGCTCAATATGGCTCCAGTCTATTTCCATTTTTTGAAGAGTTTCCTCGTAGATAAGGTTTAGTCCGCTGCCGCCGTCCATGAGGACCTTTGTAAGTCGAAAGCCGTCCACTATGGGACTAAGCACCAGTGCAGCTAGTGCTCGGGCTGTTCGGAATTTAGGTTCGTCGCTGGCATTGAAGGTGATGGCTGTGTCACTCCATGGGTTTGCTGTTGCTACTTGGTAGACTTCGCGAGGTCATGGATTGTTCGTTGCATATTATTTGATGCGAAGGTCTCAAAGATCGCTGATACTGCACTGTATTGTTGGAGTGGTTTTCGGGGCTAGAAGCTCCTCGCCACTTTTGGCCACCGCCGCAATATCCAACATGCTCGAAGGCTATGTGTTGGGATGGCGCCCTCCGTACTATGGAGCTTACAGGGTCCACTGAGCCATCCCTCCAGTACGGTTCCGTGCCCTCTAAGGGGTTTTTGTTTTTTGGTTTTTGTATCTGGGGCCTGAGTATAATGCACCCTTTTGTTGCGGACTAGGGTTGTATTCGGGGCCGGATTGTCCCAAAACTGGTTTTCGGTTTTCCGAAAACTCTCCATCGCACAAGATTTTCGCATTATGGACGCCAGATCGGTGAAGCGTGTGATTTTACGACGGCCGATGGCGCTCAATTTTCCTTGTCCGCAATTATTGCAAAAGATTGAGATTATGCTTTTCCTCTCGGCAGTCCTTTATCCTGTCCATAACCAGGAGGAATATGGCCCAAGAGTGATGTATCGCTTCAGCCGGCTCTTGCCGATAGAGATAGATCGCACATGTCCGGGCGGGTGGGTGGAATAAAATCCGGATCCCTACCCATCTTGGGGCTTAAAGGCCGTGAAGTTTCCAATTTTGAAGCTCGATTGCTGGACGTTGTCCAACGAGTCCGTCCGATGCCCGACTTTAAGTTCAGTGCTCGATCGAGTCCGCTCCCCGGAAATCCGCGGGGGGTTCGGGAGCCCGACATGTCTAGTTTTCAATACAGAGGAAGATCGCCGATTGTTCCTCTACCACAGCGATGTGGTGGGTAACCCGGGAGAGTTGATCTCTCTCGATCGGTTTTAAGCCCAATCTGGTTGTAGTCCGTAGCGACTCCTGTGATGCGATCGCGATCCAAGAGTTCGTTGACAGACGAGAGCTATATCGGATCCAGCCGTTCGGCGAATTCCGAGCTGATGTGGAGATTGCTTTTGACGACTTGAGAAGTCATTGTCGAAGCAGTGGCAGGACAGGCGGTCATAAGAAAACTGCCTAGCCGGATAGTTTGGCCGGCGGCCAAGGCCTCTTCGGCGAAAATACCGTCCTTGAAGACGGGTGGAGGCATCCTTCCTATCGGTGACGACACAGAGGAACTCTCAATGAAAGCACCAATGTCGGTGTCAAACCGCAGATCTCGGTAGGGGGTCCCGAATCGCAAGCGCCTAGGCGGATGGTAACAGGAGACAAGGGACACGATGTTTTACCCAGGTTCGGGCCCTCTTGATGGAGGTAAAGCCCTACGTCCTGCTTGATTAATATTGATGATATGGTAGTACAAGAGTGGATCTACCACGAGATCAAGGAGGCTAAACCCTAAAGCTAGCCTATAGTATGATTGTTGTGATGTATGTTGTGTCCTACGGACTAAAGCCCTCCGGTTTATATAGACACCGGAGGAGGCTAGGGTTACATAGAGTCGGTTACAATGGTAGGAGATCTACATATCCAGATTGCCAAGCTTGCCTTCCACGCCAAGGAAAGTCCCCTCCGACACGAGACGGAGTCTTCAATCTTGTATCTTCGTAGTCTTGGAGTCCGCGGACGATGATAGTCCGCTGTCCTGGACACCCCTAGTCCAGACTCTCACCCACAAACCCAAAGTGTTTGAGCATCATCAAGAAATTGATCCGCGTGGATCCGACGCTTGTTACCTTTGAAGACTGTGCTTCTTCCAGACGGTTAGGCGCCAAGGTCTAGAGCATCCAAGAGGAATTGTGGATCGCCGAGTGACCAAGTCTGTGAAGGTTTGGAAGTCACCAAGACTTACCACGAGTGATTGGACGAGGCTGCGTGGTCTTAGTTCAAGGAAAATACGGTGAGGACTGGGTGTCCCGAGTTGCGGCTCGAGATCGGGTGTCCGGACTGTGTGTCCTCGAGTTTAAATACTCACCGCTCCAACCAGACGTATAACCGAGACAAAGCAGCTTGGAACTGGTTTACCAAATCATCGCTCTTCACCAACTAACTGGTTCTATCTCCTCAACCCTTTCATTTCCTCATTGCTGTGTTGAATGTTTGTTCATATCTGTGCTTGAAGACTTTGACTGAAGACTTTCACAAATTCCTCAGTTCAAGTTCTTCAGTCTGTTTGTCTTCATCTTGTGTTATCCTATGATTACGCTTCCTGTACTCTGTGCTTGTCTTCATTTCATCACGATGACCATGCTAGTATCCTGTTATGTTTACTTCTGAGTACTTATTCCACTGCAAGTAGTTCTTCGCTAAGGAATTTCCTCACCAGCAAATTCCTCAGTGAAGAATTCATAAAAATCGCCTATTCACCCCCCTCTAGTCGATATAACGCACTTTCATATATATGATTACTATGATGTGGAACAAATAGAAGAATTTGTTGCTTTTAAGGCTGCTTATGAAATTGAGTCTTTGTTTGAAAAGTATGAAGCTTTAGATGATGATGCTTATAGGCCTGAAAATCTTGCCATACTTAGATATTGCTATGAAAATTATGAATACAATTACTATATTAATGCATTTATTGAGAAAGTCTCCGCTGTCCAAGAAGAGACTAATATTTTGCAGGAAGCTATGGAAGAAGAAATTGATGAAACAGTGAGCTCATTGGATGAAAAAGATGATGAGGAGAGCGAAGAACAAAAGGAGGATGAGCGGATTAGCTACCCGTTCCCACCTTCTAATGAGAGTAACCCTCCAACTCATACATTATTTAATTCCCCTTCGTGCTTACCGAAGGATGATCTATGATCCCTTGAATTTGTTTGAAATATCCCTTTTGATGATGCTTGCTATGCTTGTGGCCAAGATGCCAATATGAATTATGCTTATGGAGATGAACTTGCTATAGTTCCTTATGTTAAACATGAAATTGTTGCTATCGCACCCACGCATGATAGTCCTATTATCTTTTTGAACTCTCCAAACTACACTATATCGGGGAAATTTGCGCTTAGTAAGGATTATATTGATGGGTTGCCTTTTACCATTGCACATGATGATTTTGATAGATATAATATGCATGTGCTTGCTGCTCCTACTTGCAATTATTATGAGAGAGGAACTACATCTCCGCCTCTTTATGTTTCCAACACGATAGAATTGCAAGAAACTGCTTATACTATGCATTGGCCTTTATTTGGTATGTATGAATTGTTCTTTTATGACATGCCGATGCATAGGAAGAGAGTTAGACTTCGTTGTTGCTTGATATATGTTACTTTGTGCTCACTACTAAATTATAAATCATTGTTAATGAAAATTGGCTTTGATATACCTTGGGATCCGGGTGGATCCATTACTTGAGCACTAAATGCCTAGCTTAATGGCTTTAAAGAAAGCGCTGCCAGGGAGACAACCCCGGAAGTTTTAGAGAGTCATTTATTTTTGTTGAGTGCTTTCATATAGTTTAAAAACAAAAAAATAAAGAGGGGAACCTAAAACTTTTCAAAAAGGAAAATGAAAGTGAGAAAGACAAGCATTGTTGAAGTGGGAGCAAGCCTTGAACTTTGTTCATGCTCATGGAAACTTTGTGAATGTTGATTACAGAAACTTTTCATCAAAAATAATTATCCCCTTGTACGATTCCATTATATTATAAAAATAATGTGCCAAGGTTTGCCTTTAGGATGTTTACAATGCTTGTTGGTTTGTACGGTGCAGGACAGAAACTTTGGCTGTTGTGCGCGATTTTACATTTTTAACTGGAACGTAAAATGGTTCTGATTCCTTTTGAACTGTATTGCTATAAAACTTTTTTATTTTTCCTTATTTTGGTAGAGTTTTTGGGGTACCAGAAGTATGGTGGATGTTCAGATTTCTACAGACTGTTCTGTTTTTGACAGATTCTGTTTTTGATGCATAGTTTGCTTGTTTTGATGAATGTATCAATTTATATTAGTGGATTAAGCCATGGAAAACCTATATTACAGTAGACACAATGCAAAAAAATAATATGAATTGGTTTTCTACAGTACTTAGAGTGGTGATTTGCTTTATTATACTAACGGATCTTACCGAGTTTTCTTTTGAAGTTTTGTGTGGATGTAGTGTCTAATCGAGGATGTCTCGATATGAGGAAAAGGAGGAGAGGCAAGAGCTCAAGCTTGGGGATTCCCGAGGCACCCCAAGTAAATATTCAAGGATACTAAAGCGTCTAAGCTTGGGGATGCCCCGGAAGGCATCCCCTCTTTCTTCAACAAGTATCGGTATGTTTTCGAATTCGTTTCGTTCATGCATTATGTGCAAGTCTTGGAGCGTCTTTTGCATTTAGTTTTCATTTTTCTTTTATGCACCATGCTGGTATGAGATAGTCCTTGGTTGATTTATAGAATGCTCTTTGCACTTCACTTAAATATTTTGAGCATGGCTTTATAGAATGCTTCATGTGCTTCACTTATATCAATTGAAGTTGGATTGCCTGTTTCTCTTTACATAGAAAACCGCCATTTGTAGAATGCTCTTTTGCTTCACTTATATTTGTTAGAGCGTGGGCATATATTTTGTAGAAAGAATTAAACTCTCTTGCTTCACTTATATCTATTTAGAGAGATGACAGGAATTGGTCATTCACATGGTTAGTCATAAAATCCTACATAAACTTGTAGATCGCTGAATATGATATGTTTGATTCCTTGCAATAGTTTTGCGATATAAATATGGTGATATTAGAGTCATGCTAGTGGGTGGTTGTGGATTGTAGAGACACTTGTGTTGAGGTTTGCAAGTCCCGTAGCATGCACGTATGGTAACCATTGTGTGACAAATTTGAAGCATGGGATGTTTCTTTGATTGTCTTCCTTATGAGTGGTGATCGGGGACGAGCGATGGTCTTTTTCTACCAATCTATCCCCCTAGGGGCATGCGTAGTAGTACTTTGCTTCGAGGGCTAATAAACTTTTGCAATAAGTATATGAGTTCTTTATGACTAATGTGAGTCCATGGATTATACGCACTTTTACCTTTCCATCATTGCTAGCCTCTTTGGTACCGTGCATTGCCCTTTCTCACCTTGAGAGTTGGTGCAAACTTCGCCGGTGCATCCAAACCCCGTGATACGATACACTCTATCACACATAAGCCTCATTATATCTTCCTCAAAACAGCCACCGTACCTACCTATCATGGCATTTCCATAGCCATTCCGAGATATTATTGCCATGCAACTTCCATCATCATCATATTCATGACTTGAGCATTCATTGTCATATTGCTTTGCATGATCGTAAGATAGCTAGCACGATGTTTTCATGGCTTGTCCTTTTTTGATGTCATTGCTATGCTAGATCATTGCACATCCTGGTACACCGCCGGAAGCATACATATAGAGTCATATCTTTGTTCCAGTATCGAGTTGTAATATCGAGTTGTAAGTAAATAAAAGTGTGATGATCATCATTATTAGAGCATTGTCCCCAAAAAGAAAAAAAAGAAAGGCCAAAGAAAAAAAAGAAAAAGAAAAAAAGGAAAAAAAAAGAAAAAGAAAAAAATAAAAAAAAAGAAAAAAAATAAAAAGGGGCAATGTTACTATCTCTTTTTCCACACTTGTGCTTCAAAGTAGCACCATGTTCTTCATGTAGTGAGTCTCATATCTTGTGCTTCAAAGTAGCACCATGTTCTTCATATGGATTGTCTCCTATGTTGTCACTTTCATATACTAGTGGGAAATTTCATTACAGAACTTGGCTTGTATATTCCAACGATGGGCTTCCTCAAATGCCCAAGGTCTTCATGAGCAAGCAAGTTGGATGCACACCCACTTAGTTTCTTTTGTTGAGCTTTCATACACTTATAGCTCTTAGTGCATCCGTTGCATGGCAATCCCTACTCCTCGCATTGACATCAATTGATGGGCATCTCCATAGCCCGTTGATTACCGGCGTCGATGTGAGACCTTCTCCTTTTTTGTCTTCTCCACATAACCTCCATCATTATATTCTATTCCACCTATAGTGCTATATCCATGGCTTGCGCTCATGTATTGCGTGAGGGTTGAAAAAAGCTGAAGCACGTTAAAAAGTATGAACCAATTGCTCGGCTTGTCATCGGGGTTGTGCATGATGGGGGCATTTTGTGTGACGAAAATGAAGCATGGCCAACTGTTTGATTTTGTAGGGATAAGCTTGCTTTGGCCTTGTTGTTTTGAAAAGACATGATTGCTTTATTGGTACGCTCGAAGTATTATTGTTTCTATGTCAGATGATAGACTACTGCTTTGAATCACTCGTGTCTTAATATTCATGCCATGATTAGACATATGATCAAGATTATGCTAGGTAGCATTCCACATCAAAAATGATATTTTTTATCATTTAGCTACTCGAGGACGAGCATGAATTAAGCTTGGGGATGCTGATACGTCTCCGCCGTATCTATAATTTTTTATTGTTCCATGCCAATATTATTCAACTTTTATATACTTTTGGCTACTTTTTATACTATTTTTTGGGACTAACATATTGATCTAGTTCCCAGTGCCAGTTCCTGTCTGTTGCATGTTTTTTGTTTCGCAGAAACCCAATATCAAACGGAGTCCAAACGGGATAAAAATGGACGGGGATTTATTTTGGAATATTTATGATTTTCTGGAGGAAGAATCAATGCGAAACGGTGTCCGAGGTGGCCACGAGACAGGGGGGCGCGCCCTCCCCCCTGGGCGCGGCCTGGGCTCTCGTGGGCCACCCGTAAGGCGGTTGTCGCTCTTCTTTTGCCGCAAGAAAGCTAATTTTATGAGAAAGATCTGGGCGAAAAATTCACCCCAATCGGAGTTACGGATCTCCGGATATTTAAGAAACGGTGAAGGGGTAGAATCTGGGAACGCAGAAACAAAGAGATAGATCCAATCTCGGAGGGGCTCTCGCCCCTCCCAAGCCATGGGAGCCAAGGACCAGAGGGGAAACCCTTCTCCCATCTAGGGAGGGGGTCAAGGAAGAAGAAGAAGAAGGGGGGCTCTCTCCCACTTGCTTCCGGTGGCGCCGGAACGCCGCCAGGGGCCATCATCATCACTACGATCTTCACCAACACCGCCGTCATCTTCACCAACATCTCCATCACCTTCCCCCAACTATAGCCAGCAGTCCACTCTCCTGCAACCCGCTGTACCCTCTACTTGAACATGGTGCTTTATGCTTCATATTATTTTCCAATGATGTGTTGCCATCCTATGATGTCTGAGTAGATTTCCATTGTCCTATCGGTGATTGATTAATTGCTATGATTGGTTTGAGTTGCATGTTTTATTATTGGTGTTGTCCTATGGTGCCCTCCGTGTCGTGCAAGCGTGAGGGATTCCCGCTGTAGGGTTTGCAATATGTTTATGATTTTCTTATGGTGGGTCGCGTGAGTGACTGAAACACAAACCCGAGTAAGTAGGTTGTTTGCATATGGGATAAATGGGGACTTGATACTTTAATGCTATGGTTGGGTTTTACCTTAATGAATCTTTAGTAGTTGCGGATGCTTGCTAGAGTTCCAATCATAAGTGCATAGAACTCCAAGTAAGGGATGATATGTTAGCTTATGCCTCTCCCTCAAATAGAATTGCAATAGTGATTACCGGTTTAGTAGCGTAGTCAGTTGCTTAGGAACACTTTCACAACTCCTACCACCACTTTTCCACACCCGCTTTATTTACTTTATTGCATCTTTATCTAAACAGCCCCTAGTTTTTATTTGTGCGTTCTTTATTATCTTGCAAACCTATCCAACAACACCTACAAAGTACTTCTAGTTTCATACTTGTTCTAGGTAAAGCGAACGTCAAGCCTGCGGAGAGTCGTATCAGTGGACGATAGGACTTGAGAGAGTATTTATTCTACCTGTAGCTCCTCGTTGGGTTCGACACTCTTACTTATCGAAAGAGGCTACAACTCTCCTGTATACTTGCGGGTTATCAGTATCTCGTGTTCTACTCTTCCTCGCCGGAGACCGCACCTTCATTTCACTGGTCTTGAACCCCGCCCCCCTTACATAGAGATCGTAGATGGAGGACGTCGGTCGCTGCCGTAGAATAGGTTTAGGGTCGGGTTTCTTTTATTTTTCTGTCCTATAAAAGTTCGAAATGTAATGAAAATTTGCCGTGTTTGCATTAATCTCAGCCGGTGTATATGAAGTTTCACAATAATATAGTATATTGTAGGAGTACTAGCAAGATGCCCGTGCATTGCATGGAACATCAAGATCTTGTGGGAGAAAAGGATGAATGAGGGAAGGCCTTATTTGCAAATGTGGATAGGAGTGTGGGAAAATTGTCATAGTTTTCTTCCTATCCGTTAGATATAGACCAGACGGCCTATATTGCAGGATGGCAGGCACACCATCAGCACCAACTCTACTTTTTATTGAACCGAGACAAAGCTAACATGCGAAATAAATAAACACATAGGGTCTACATACACAATTTATCTTAGGCACTCCAATGGTACGTCCACTACACATTCACGCATTTCACATCTTTCTACATCTACGGGAACCTACGAAAGGGTTAATGTAAATTGCCTCTCTCTCTCCTCCCTGACTTGCATGGTGGTGGGCCCCTCCCTCCCCCAATCTACAATCAACATCTCACACGTTTCACATTACGTTAATTATGTAACTGGGATTACGTAGGTGTAGCATTACTCGTCCTAAAAAACCCAACTAAGCCAACCTCCCAGCATATCGCGCGGGAAAAGACCTGGTCGCCCCATTTTAGTCGGGATTACCGGATTACTAGTAGTAGTGTCGATGGATCGCGCGAAGCACCAAGTATTTTTTTTGAGGGGGCAAAGCACCTAGTTTAAAAGGAAAAAAAGGTGGTACACTCACAACACCCCTGTCACGGTAGCATTGCACCCCACACACGTTCGGTCCTGCACACGGCTCACGCAAACGGAATGCGCTTCAACTTGCCTCTTCGTTGACACGTGGGACTGCACTTGGAGAAACCGACCATGTGCCAAACTCCCCCACCCACCGCGCGAAAATCCTCCCCCCCCAAAATTCCCCCCAAATCCCAAATTTAACCGCCCTTCGGCCAACTAGCCAATAATATTCCCCAAACCCCCTCCCCCCGTTCCCCTCCACTCCATTCGCGCCGCCAAAGCCGCCCTCCCCGCCGCGTCGATACGTTGGCGCCACGGTTCGTCGAGGGGACGCACGGCGATCCTCTCGCTCCCACAGTACGCTCTCGTAGACTGCCGTCCTCTAGCCGTGCCGCCATAGCTAGCGACGTTCTTTTGAAGGCGCACGACGGCCAGTGCCGCAACCGCTGGTGACATTCGTGTGGAGACGCAAGGCGGTCAGCTTCTCCCATGATACGCGCATTCTAGACTGAGGCCCCGTGCATGTCAGTGTAGTGCTGAATGTTAGCTGATAGACGATGTTAATCTCACTGGCCGAAGTAGTTTACAGTCAATATGCTCTGGTTAAGAAGCTTCCTTGCCCTGTTCTACACTCAATCTGCTTAGCTGAGATGGCATGCCAAGGCCGATTAGTTGCTAAAATATCCTGCCATATATTTATTGTGACGTAGATTGCCATGGTCTAGTAGCCAATCTGTTAGGTGAAATAGCTCTACACCGTTTTATAGTCGATCTTTGTTGCTGCGATGGCCTTCGATAGTTTGATGGCTGTGTGCTTGGCCTCATTGACTGCTGAAACAGCCTACCATAATTTGGCACTCAAATCTGTTTGCTGAATTAGCTTTACACATATTTCGTTACTTAGATCTGCTCGTCCAAATATCTTGCCATAGCTTTAGACATCGACCTAGGTAATTTTTTTCTGGACTTCATAAAAAAGCACATATGTTTTTCCTGTAATATCTAGTAGAAGAACTAATTTGTATGTCTAATGATGGACATGACTTGGATAACTTCTGCTCGAATATTCTCCACTGCATATGTCGAGGGGGTTGAAAACTTCATGAACTTTATCAGAGCTGAGTACGGTGGTCCAAAATCAGATATGCTCTGCCCGTGTAGTAGTCGTATGAATTCAGTTACAAGACCCCAATCAATTGTGCAAAATCATATACACTTGTATGGGATGTCGGTCACATATAATTGGTGGGTTCATCATGGTGAAGCTGTGAATATCAATGTTATTGACTATGTGGAAGCAGCAGATCACCATCTTGATCTTCCTGATGCTTAGGTGGAAGAGGAGGAGGAGGTGGTGGTGGCGGAGCCAGTGAGTTTGACCAACATTGAAACGATGCTACGAAATGCTCGTGCATTTCGTGAACTTTCACCTGCAGAAGAAAAACGGTGGGCCCACATATTGGAACAATGCAACGTGGATGTCACCCCAGGAAATAAGCTTTCAGTATTCTCAGCTATGGTCACCTTTCTTTAGGTGAAGACATCTGAGCGGATGACCAACAAATTATTCGATGCGATGTTGGCTGCTTTACGCAAATGTTTCCCAGATGCGTCTGAGCTGCCACACACTAGCAGTAAAATGAAGAATTTCCTTCATGTAGTTGGAATTGGATATGATATGATCCATGTTTGTAAGAATAACTGTGTTCTGTTTTGGAAGGATTATGCCAACTTAAGTGAATGCCCGAAATGCAAATCATCAAGATGTAAAGATGGCGATGCTGTGAAGAGGATTCCTCATAATGTTCCGGGACATTTTCCAATTATACCAAGATTGCATAGGTTGTTTCATGATGCTAAAACAAGAGAGGATGTACTGTGGCATTCTAGGAACCAGGAGTACGGAGATCAGAATGTAATGAGCCATCCATCTCATGGTAGTGAGTGGAAAAGCTTCAATCATAAACACAAAAAGTTTGTTGCTGACCCGAGAAACATCAGACTTGGCTTAGCTTCAGATGGATTTAACCCATTTGGCCACCAGAGCGCCACATATAGCATGTGGCCAGTGCTTGTTATCCCTTACAACATGCTTCCAAATGTCTGCACCAAAGAATCAAACTACATGATGGCCTTGCTCATCCCAGGTCCAAAAAGTCCTGGAAAGGATTTTGATTTATTCATGGAGCCTCTTGTGGAGGAACTTCAACAGCTATGGAGGGGTGTTCTCACTCGAGACCTATACAACAACCCACCAGCTGATTTCTTTCTGCGTGCTGTTATAATTTGGTGCATCCATGATTATCCGGCTTTGGGCACTATGTAAGGGCGAACGACACATGGTTACAATGCATGTGTTTGCTGTGACAGGAATCCGCTATCATACGAAATACTTAGCAAGATCTGTTAAATTGGACACCGCCGTTTCCTTGCCAAGGACAAGCCGCATCCTAGAAAATACCGAACACATGTGTTCAATGCAAAGCATGAAAACCGTGATGCGCCAAAGAGGCTCACCGCCGATGAGTTGCAAGTGGAATTAGAGAAGGTCAGGCATATTACACTAGGAAACCATCCTGGTAATGGTAGCGGGAAAAGGAAGCGTGGCAGGGCAGAAGAGAGATTATTGTTTACCCGCAGGTCCACTTTGTGGGACTTGGAATATTGGAAAGAGTTGGATCTGCGGCACAATCTTGATGTGATGCAATCGAGAAAAATATATGTGACAACATTATCGGCACACTTCTTAATATTGAAGGCAAGACGAAAGATACCTTAAAATCTAGGATTGATTTGACACACCTAGGTATCAGACAGGATTTGCAGGTGCAAGATGAAGGTAAACCGCGGGATATGGCACCAGTTGTGTACGTCTTGGACAAGGTAAAAAGAAAAGAATTCTGTGAGGTCCTATCACGTGAGAGATTCCCACATGCATTTGCTTCCAACCCTGAAAGGAGAGTCAGCGTAGATGGAAACAAGGTACAAGGGTTGAAAACTCATGACTGTCACGTCCTACTTCAAAGGGTTTTACCTGTTATCCTTAGAGGATTGGGCCGCCCTGGCTTATACAGAGCAGTTGCAGAGTTGGGACAATTCTTCAGGGAACTCTGTAGAAATATCAGGATAGATGCTTTGGAGCATCTTAGAGACAAGATACCAACTATCCTATGCGACCTGGAGAAGATATATCCTACAGCCTTCTTTGATGTGATGGTGCATTTGGTTGTTCATCTACCTGATGAGGCACTACTTAGAGGTCCAGTACAGTATGGTTGGATGTACCCTATTGAGAGGCGGCTAGGCACTTTCAAGGGAGATGTTAGGAACAGAGCTAGACCTGAGGGTTCCAGTGCAGAGGCCTACATTGCTACAGAAGCTTGACATTATGCTCAAAATACATTGAAACAGCTGATCAGCTTAGCAAAGAGGTGGGTGAAGACAATCCCGGGCTCAATGTTTTCGATTATTCTGTTCGAGTTACAGGGAAGACTCGACAAGAGGACAAACCTAAATATTTGGACAAAATGGTGTCATATGTGTTGAATAACTGTCCTGAGATACTACCTTATATCAAGTAAGTGCTAAGTACTACAGCTTATACATCGTAATCTACTAAACTTGCAACACATTCTTATATATTTAGATGTTTGATGCAATCACTATGTTGTGCAGCATCTACAAAAAGGAGTTACTGCCGCAAAATCCAAGAAACACAAACTGGTTATGGCAGTATTTTTGTATTTTTGGTCTAATAGATCTGAAAATAAATGCAAGGGAAAATGGATTGCAAAGGCAAATATGATGAAAAGAGACCCGGGGGCCGTAGGTTTCACTAGTGACTTCTCTCGAGAAAAATAGCAAATGGTGGGAAAACAATTACTATTGGGCAAATTGATAGAACTTCAAATAATCATGACGATATCCAGGCAATGATCATTATATAGGCATCATGCGCCCGATCCTCCTGAAGGAACAAGGGGGCAGGGGCACCATCCAGACCTTCCTGGTCGTCTCCAACCAGGAGGCGAAGAGCTGAGGCCAGTTCATCATCAGTCAGGGCCACCGGATTTAGGCGGAGCCCCAAGCGTCCATAAGGGGCGGAGGCGCTCAAGTGGAGCCACTCACGTGTCGAACTCCTCAGAGTGTGGCCCCGCCGCCTTTGCCGCCTTCATGTTGCCCGGCTTCAAGTCGGTGTTCATCTTCTCCAGCATCAACTTCGCCCGGTTGTCATCGAGCTTCGTGCGAGACCATCCCTCGTCGGGCTGGGGCATCTCTGTAAGCAGCACCAACCGGAGGTGGATGCATCTGGCGTGCATCATGACCCACTTGCTCCGGTAGTTGTCGGCCCTCTTCCCAGTCTTCGAGATTGTGTTGGCCTTGGCGTACGCAACAAAGTTGGTGCACGCCGAGGTATGCTCGCCATTGATTCGGAGGGAGAAGAAGTGGTGCAGCAGAGCCACGAACAGCATCACCCCAACATGCGCCTCGCAGTAGTAGGCGAAAATCGACAAAAGGAGAACGGAGTTGGGATGGAGATGAAGGGCCTGCAACCTGTAATGGCGGAGGACGGCGTAGAAGAAGTCGGAGAACGGAGGAACCAGGCCGGTGACGATGGTGTTCATGAAGAAGGGGTAGAAGGTGCTCCCCTTGGCCTCCGGCTTGGCGGAGCCAGCCCGGAGTTCGGTCTACCCCATCTCGCTGCCCTCCACCGTCGTCATTAGGCGCGTGGCGGTGAGATTCTTCTCCGACATATTGGGGGCATCCAGGGCCGGCGAATACCAAGCCGGCAGCGCGTCGACCTTGACCTTGCGGGGCGCCATTGCTTGCTGAAAGGGAAGGAGTGGAGCAGATCTGGAGATTTCGGAAGCAAGGAAGCAAGAAAGGGGATCTGGAGCAAGATGAAGGAGAGCAATGAAGACAAGCCTTGCCTACGCCAGCCTTTTGTCAGTCGGGCAGTTGCCGAGGCAGCGTGGGGAAGCAGAGACGCCCACATCCAATCAGTCGCCACGCGTCGACCAGGGCCGCAGGCTGTTGAGGCCCGCGGCGCTACGCACTTGCCCTTTGGCTTCGCTACTAAGCCAAGTCTGAGTGCACCTTAGGACCGGGGCTAGTGTCGGCATTCTGGGAACGGGTTCCCAGACTTGCTCGCTCAAGGCCCGCCAAGGGCTCACCAGGCCCAAGACGACCCGCCTTCATCAACTAACACTCAAGACCCTCGCAAGGGGCCAAGCCTCGCGGGGCGGACGACACAAGGCCTCCTCAGGAGTGGCCTCGCCAGGCAGGCTCGCGAGGAGGCGGAGAGATCAAGGCAAGGGGTACCTCGCGAGGTTCCCATGACGCAAGCCATAATGATCAAGACCAGGCGGGCACCAGCCCACGCAGTGTCCGTGTTTCCTCTTTGGTGCAAAGGGGGCAAGCGTAGGCGTGGAGTACCGAGGCATCAGGCAAAGGTTTCCATATCGGTGCAACGAGACCAAGACCAGCAAAGCGGCAGGACGGAGGTCACCATGGAGCCCAAGATGGCATCATCGCCAGCACCTTTGGCAGTCGAAGACCACCTTTAGTCAGGATAGCTTGTACTGGCTGTTCCCTTTCAAAATGGCCATTGTTGGCTCCCTTCCCGCTCAATATTTGGGAAGAGGACCAAGGCCTCTATATATAGGGCTCGCCACCACAATAGAAGAAACAAGTTAAGTTCATCCGCACACCACACCAGCCCAAGAACACCTCTCCTCGCGAGGCTGTTGTTCCTCTGTACGGTTCATCATCAGCCCAAGAGGCAATCCACCACACCACACACTGGATTAGGGTATTACACCACAACGGTGGCCCAAACCTGTCGGATTTTGGGTTCCAGCAGACCCTTTAGGTTTGAACACTAGGGTGCGCGCGGAGATTTCGCCCTCTACCTACCTGTTCCTCGCCACCTTGCTAAGATCTAAACTACGGAAGGAACAACACAAGAGACACAGAGTTTATAATGGTTCAGGCCACCATTGTGGTGTAATACCCTACTCCAGTGTGTGGTGTGGTGGATTGCCTCTTGGGCTGATGATGAACAATACAAGGAAGAACAGCCTTGCGAGGGTCTGTTCTTGGCTGGTGCGATGAACTACTAGGGGAGTTCAGTCGCCCTCTGAAAGTGCAACTAAGCCCCGGGTGGTTTTGGTAATTAATAACAACATATATATCATTGAACTAATAGTTCCTTGAGAATCATTTCAGAAAGTTCAAGGATATGGGTATGGCAAAAGGATCAAGAAGTGGACCCCTCAAATGCTAAGGCAAGCATTGGCAAAAGCTCAAGACTCCATTTTTGGTTTAGTGATCCAAGATCACATTGAGTCCATAGGAAAGCCAATACTATTAAAAGGGGATGAGGTTATGATAATGATCTCGGTCGGGACGGGACGGAGGAGACCCGCCACGCGAAAGCACCTATGGGGCCGGGCCCTTCGTGAGTGCGGATACGAGGGGAGGAGGCACAGAGAGCAGATCGAGGCGATGCACGCAAGCGGATTTACCCAGCCGGGCCGCGATGGACGCAGAAACCCTACTGCTGCTTTGGTTTTATTGTGCTCGGGAGCTTGAAGAGCTACAGAGCAGCTACACCGAGCGTGGGAGTTGCAAGGATTCAACCTCCCCACGCTGTGCATGGGCCTCCTTTATAGTGCCAAGGGGTCACCAACAGTGTCAACGAGGAGAGAGGGGTAAAATGTAAAAGAGGTGGTAGTTGGAACAAAAGGAAACAAAGGAGCTACAAAGGCTTGAACAAAGGATTCTACCTACTTTTGACAGAGGGGACAAGGGCATTTAATGCCCGCCGCCGACCCCAAAAGCTCCCGCCTTGCGTGCCTCCGTCTGCCCGGCGATGGATCCACCACCGTGAGTGCCACCGCACCCCCATGCTGCACAGCCATCCGCCACGCTGCCTCTCGGAGAGGGCTTAAGGCGACGCTGGGCGATGAGCTGGAGGCGGCACACAACAGCTCTCCGCAAGTACCTTGCCGGGTCTTGATCTTGCCGGACCCGGAGCTTGTCGCTTTGTAACTTGCCGCCTCGGCCCTCGCCGACGCGAGATAGCGCCGAGGCGTGTCTTCTACGATGTAGTCTTCTAGTCTCCCCGGCGAGCTCCTCTCGCCAGGGTCTTGCGTGAGTGATGTAATCTTGAGCCTCGAACGGCCTTCCCGGCAAGCTCCTCTTGCCGGGGTCTCGATCTTCTATCTCGTATACTTTGTTCTTGAATGGCTTGATATGGAGCAGGAATGGTCCCCGGCAAGCATGTGGTAGATCCACTGCTGGAGTTGCAATCGCTCAGGCACAAGTTGGGGTAATGAGGTACCCTACCTTAGTACACCGACAGAGCCCCGGCTCGGTTTTTTTTTTTAAAAAAAAAAACCCCCCCCAAACCCCCAAAATTTTTTTTTTCAAATTTTTTTTTTTGGGGGGGAAAAAAATTTCATGGAAAAAAAATTTTTTTTTTTCCTTTTTAAAAAAGGGTTTTAAAAACTTTTTTTTTGGGGGAAAAACCCCAAAGGGTTTTTTTGGGGAAAAAAAAGGGTGGGGCCCCTTTTTAAAAATTTTTTAAAAACAAAAAAAACCCAAAAGGGGTTAAAATTTTTTGGGGGGGGGGCCCCCCCCCTTTTTTTTCCCCCCGGGTGGGGGAAAAAAAGGAAAGGGACCCGGGCCCAAAACCCCCCCAAAAAAAAAAAAAAAAAAATGGGAAAAAGGGGGGGGTTTTTTAAAATTTCAAAAATTTTTTAAAAATTTTTTTGGGGGGGTTTTTCTTAAAAAATTTCCAAAAAAGGGAAAAGGCCCCAAAAGGGGGGGGTTTTGGAAAAAAAAAAAAATTTTTTAAAAAAAAATAAGAAAAAATTTTGGGGGGGCCAAAAGGGGGAAAAATTTTTTTGGCAAACTTAAAAATTTTTTTTTTCCCCCCCAAAACAAAAAAAAAAAAAAAAAAAAGGGGAAAGGGGGGTTTTTTTTCCCAAAAACCTTAATTTAAAAATTTAAAAACCCCTTTTTTTCCCCCCTTTTTTCCCAAAAACCCCCCCCCCCCCCCAAAAAAGGGGGAAAACCAAACCCCCCCAAAAAAAACCCCAAAAAAGGGGGGCCCCCTTTAAATCCCCCCTTTTTTTAATTTAAAGAAAAAAAAATTTTTTGGGGGCCCCCCAAATTGGGTTGGGTTTTTTTGGGGGGGGCCCCCCAAAAAATTTTGGCCCCAAAAACCCAAAGGAAAGGAAAGGAAAACCCCCCAAAGGGTTTAAACCCACCCCCAAAAAAGGGGTTTTGGGGGGAAAAAACCCCCCTTTTTCCCTTTTCCCGGGGAAGCCCAAAAAGGGTTCCCCCTTTTTTAAAAAAAAAAAAAATTTTTGGGGGGCCCCCCCCCACCCCCAAAAAACCCCCCCAAAAAAAAACCCCCCCCCCCCCCCCAAAAAAAACCCCCAAATTTAGGGGTTTTTTTTAAAAAAAATTTGGAACCCAAAACCCGGGAACCCTTTTTTCCCAATTTTTTAATTTTGGGGGGGTTTTTCCCGGGGGGGGGTTTGGGTTTCCGCCCTTTTTTTAAAAATTTTTTTTTTTTGGGGGGCCATTTGGGGAAATTTTTTTGGGGGGGGGGCCGGGAATTTAAAAGGTTGGTTTTTTTCCCTTCCAAATTTGGCCCAACCCCCGGGGGGGTTTTTTTAAAAAAATTTTCCCAACCAAAAAAAGGGGGAAAAATTTGAAACCCCTTTTTTCCCCCCCTTTAAAATCCTTTGGGGTTTTTTAAATTTTAAATTTTTTAATTGGTTTTCCCCTTTTTTTTAAAAGGTTTTTTAAAAAGGGGGTTTTTCCCCCCCGGGGGAAAAAAAAACTTTTTCCCTTTGAAATTTTTCTTTTTAAAATGGGTTGGGCCCCAAAAGGGTTTGGGCCGGGAAATTTTTAAAAAATTTCCAAAGGGTTTTGGAACCCAAAAATTTTTAACCATTTAAAAAAAATTTAAAAAAAAAATTGCCCCAAAAGGTTTTTAAAATTTCCAAAACCCCTTTTTTTTTAAAAAATTTTTTTTCCCCCAAAAAAAAATAAAACCCCAAAAAAATCTTCCCCCAAACCCTTTAAAAAAAATTTTTAAAAAAAAAACCCCCCCCCCTTGGTTTTAAAAGGGCCCCTTTTTTTTTTTTTAAAAAAAAATTTAAATTTGGCCCTTTTCCCAAAAATTTTTTTTTTTTTTTTTCCCCCAAAATTTTTTTTTTAAAAAAAAACTAAAAAAAAGAGTTTTTTTTAAAAAACCCCCAAAAAATAAAGGGTTTTTTAAAAACCCCTAAAATTTTTTAAACCAAGGGAAACGGGAAATTTTTTTTGGGGGGAAAATTTAAAAAAAAACAAAACAAAACCCCCGGGGGTTCCTCCGGGGGGGAAAAAAATTTTTTTTTAAAAAAATTTTTTAAAAAAAACCCCCAAAAAAAAAAACCCCCCCGGGGGACCCCCCCCTTTTTTTTTTTTTTGGGTTGCCCCCCATCCCCCAAAAAAACCCTTTCCAAATTTTTTTTTCCCCCCTTTTAAATTAAAAAAAATTTTTTTTTTAAAAAAAAAAAAAAGGGTTTAATTTTAAAAATTTTTAAAAAAACCCCCCTTTTTTTAAAATTACAAATTTTTTTTTTTTTTTTCCCTTAATTTTTTAAAAATTTAATTTTTAAAAAGGGAAAAAATTTTCCAAAAAAAAAAAAAAAACCCCCCCCCTTTTTTTTAAAAAAAATTTAAAAAAAACCCCAAAAAAATTTTTTTTTTTTTCCCAAAAAATTTTTAAAATTTAATTCCCTTTTAAAAAAAATTTAAAGGGCCCCAATTTTTTAAAATTTTTTCCCCCCAAAAAAATTTTTTTTTTTTAAAAAAAAAAAATTTCCCAAATCTTTTTTTCCCCCTTTTAAAAAAAAAAAAAAAAAACCCCAAAAATTTAAAGGGAAAAAATTTTTTAAAAAAAAACCCGGGTAAAAAAAAAAAAATTTTTTGGGTTTTTAAAAAAAAACTTTTTTTTTTTTTTGGGGGGTTTAAATTTTTAAAAAAAAACCCCCCCAAAAAAAAAGGGGGGTTTTTTTAAAAAAAAAAAAAAAAATTTTTTAAAAAAAAAACCCCCCCCCAAAATTTTTTTTTTTTTAAAACTTTTAAATCCCAAAAGGGAAATTTTTTTTTTAAAAAACCCCCAAAAGAAAATTTTTTCCCCCGGAAATTCCAAAAAAAAAAAAATTTAAAATTTTTTTTTTTTTTTTCCTTAAATTTTTCCCCTTTTTTTAAAAAATTTTTTAAAAAAAAAACCCCAAAAAAAGGGAAAAAAGGGCAAAAAAGGTTTTCGGGTTTTTTTTAAAAAAATTTTTGAAAAATTTTTAAAACCGTTCCAAAAAAATTTTTTAAAAAAATTTTTTTTTAAAAAAATTAAAATTAAAAAAAATTTTTTTTTAAAACCACCCAAAATTTCCCGGTTTCTTTTCCAAAAAAACCCCAAAAAAAAAATTTTTTTTTTCCCTAAAAAAAAAAAAAAAAAAAATTTTTTTGGGCCCCAAAACCCCAAATTTTTTAAAAAAAAATTGAAAAAATTTTAAAAACCCCCCAAATTTTTTTGGGGGGAAAAAAAAAAAAAACCCAAAAAAATTTTTTTAAAAAAATTTTTTTGTTTAAAATTTAAATTTTTTTCCTTTTTTGGGGGAAAAAAAAACCCCCAAAAAAAAAAAAATTTAAAAAACCCCAAAAACCCCAAAAAAAATTTTTCCCCCGGGAAAAAAAAAAAGGGGCCCCGGGAACCAAAAACCCTTAAGGCAAAAAAAAAAAATTTTTTTTAAAAAAAAAAAGGAAAATTTTTTAAAAAAATTAAAAAAAAATTTTTCCGGCCAACAAAAAATTTCAAATTTTTTTTTTTTTTTTTGGAAAAAATAAAAGGGGAAATTTTCCCAAAAATTGGAAAAAGGGGGGGTTTCCCTTTTCCTCAAAAAAAGGGGGAAAAAAAAAAAAAAGGGCAAAAAAGGGGTTAAAAAATTTTTTAAAAAAAAAAATTTAAAAAAACCAAGGGGAAAAATTTAAAAGGGGGTTTTCCCCCCCAAAAAAACCCCCTTTTTGGTAAAGGAAAATTTTTTTAAAAAAAAAGGGGAAGTAAAAAATTGGATTAAAGGTTTTTTTACCCAAAGAAAGGGAAAAAAAAAAATTTTTTTCCCCTTCCCGGGAAAAAAAAAAAAAAAAAACCCCTTCCCAAAAAAAAATTGGGAAAATTAAAAAAAAAAAAAAAAAAAAAAGGGTTATTTTTGGAAAATTTTTTAAAAAAAAAAAAAAGGGAAAAAAAAAGAAAATAAAAAAAACCCGGGGGAAAAACCCCCAAAAAAAAAATTTAAAAAATTAAAAAATTTTAAAATTAAAAAAAGGGGCCCCTTCCCGGGTTTTAAAAAACCCCCGGGGAAAAAGGAAAAAAAAAAAAGGGGGCCCTTTTTTAAGGAAAAAAAAGGGTTTTTTAAACCGGATTTTTTAAATTTTTTTAAAAAAAGGGGGCCCCAAAAACCCAAATTCCCTTTTTTAAAAAAAAAACCCCCCCCCCCCCCGGGCCCCCCCAAAAAAAAAAAATTTTTTTTTTTTAAAAAAAAAAATTTCCCATGGAAAAAAAAAAACCCCCAAAAAAGTTAATGGGAAAACCAAAAGAAAAAAAATTTTTCTTTTTTAAAAAAAAAAATTTTTAAAAAAAGGGAAGGAAAAAAAAATTTTAAAAAGGGAAGGTTTAAAAAAAAATTTGGGGGGGGGGGTTTTTTTTTTCCCCCCCCCCCGGGGGGAAAAAATTTTTGGGCCCCTTGGCCCAAATTTGGTTTTAAGGGGGGGAAAAAACCCCAAAGGGGAAAAGGGGGGGGGCCCCCGGAAAAAGGTCTTCACGATGATGCGGCGGTTACGCGACGCTCGTGGAACGCGCTGATAACCGCGCAGGTGGACATCGGGATGTTGTGGCGCACACGGCCGAAGCGTTGATATACTTGCGCAGGATTCTCCTTCCTTCGGGCCAAAATGTGGAGATCGCTTCTCGTCGGAGGTTTGTGGTCCAAAGAAGGCGCCAACAAACCGATGGCAAAGGTCTGCCCAAGAGGAAATGGAGCCTTCTCGCAAGTGCATAAGCCAAGAACGAACGCTCGCCTAAGCACGAGCGGGAAGTAGTTCGCCAGATCTTCGCCGCGCTTCCGCAGCCTGCACCGCGATGGTGTAGACACCGAGGAATTCGAGGGTGCGCTTTGCCGCCGCATTTCTCCGCACGCCGGGCTTGAAATTTTTCATGCTGGGCCATCGACTCGCCGCAGCTCACGGGTGAACGCAGGGCAGCTCGCCGCAGACGGCAAGTCGCTCGCTCACCGGCGCTGGCCGACAAGCGTTTCCACTTCTGGTCCGATTGTCGCCGAAGTCTCGGGCGGCGCCGATCGTGGTCCGAAGCGCTTTCGCCGCCGATCGCTGGCGACTGGCGTTGATCCCGACGAGCTCGCGGATCCGACGACGCCGTGGAGCCGCTGCCGCGCGTTGTTCCGTAGGGCGGCGCTTCGCTTCACGGGCGGGGAGTGTACGGTGGTTGCACCCCGGCGGTCTTGTTGCCGCCGCCTTCGCTTTTCAGCTTGCCGCGCCGTGAGGCCACCGCCGCCGTGGAGGATTGTTGTTAGCGGCGCGGCGACCAGCTCGATGGTAGCCTCCGCCTTCGCCTTGTCCGCCGCCGAGGGAAGTCGAGGAGCATTTGCGCTTTGTGAGCGCTTTGCCAGGAGTGGCGGGAAGCGGAGCGAGTGGTGCGGGAGCGGACGCGTTCGACTCCTAACAAGTTAGAAGGAGCAGGTCTCGCCGGCGCTTTCGCTTTTCTCGTGTCGACGGTGGTCCTAACATCCCGCGAACCTCCCAGACGCCCTCGCTCCAAAGAGGGCGGATACCACCTCCGTGGTATGGCGCCGCTGGGTCGTCAGACGCTGAGATGGACGTGGATCCACGGAGACCGAGGCGCGGTCATCCGCCCTGCCCCTCGATTCGTGGCGCCGCGAGTACCTCGCCGGTGTCCACCCTTCCGCTGGCGTCTCCTCCGCCCACCGCTGGCTCCGGTGGCGGCGGGTGAGACGCAGACGGGTCTGCAACCCTTGAAGCCCTCGTCTTCGGGGCCATGGCGCAGTTGTCGATGAAGTTGGAGAGGTTGATGAAGAACGCGCCCGCGCGAACGCCCGATCAGGTCCGCACAACCTCGACGCCCCCTACCTGGCGCGCCAAAGATGTCGGGACGGGACGGAGGAGACCCGCCCGCCGCGAGCACCTATGGGGCCGGGGCCCCTTCGTGAGTGCGGTACGAGGGCGGAGGAGGCACAGAGAGCAGATCGAGGCGATGCACGCGGGCGGATTTTACCCAGCTTCGGGCCGCGATGGACGCGTAAAACCCTACTGCTGCTTTGTGTTGTATTGTGCTCGGGAGCTTGAAGAGCTACAGTAGCAGCTACACCGAGCGTGGGAGTTGCAAAGGATTCGAACCTCCTCTACGTTGTGCATGGGCCTCCTTTTATAGTGCCAAGGGGTCACCAACAGGTGTCAACGTAGGAGAGAGGGGTAAAAATGTAAAAGAGGTGGTAGTTGGAACAGTGCGGGAACAGTGGAGCTACAGTGCTTGAACAGTGGATTCTACCTACTTTTGACAGAGGGGGACAAGGGCATTTAATGCCCGTCGCCGTCGACCCCAAAAGCTCTCGCCCTTGCGTCTCCGTCGCCACGGGCGATGGATCCACCACCGTGAGAGTGCCACCGCACCCCCATGCTGCAGACAGCCCATCCGCCACGCTGCCTCGGGAGAGGGCTTAAGGCGACGCTGCAGGCGATGAGCTGGAGTGCGGCACACAGCAGAGCTCTCCGGCAAGTACCTTGCCGGGTCTTGATCTTGCCGGACCCGGAGCTTGTCGCTTTGTAACTTGTCAGCCCCGGCCTCGCCGACGCTGTGATAGCGCCGAGGCGTGTCTTCTACGATGTAGTCTTCTAGTCTCCCGGCGAGCTCCTCTCGCCAGGGCCTTGCGTGAGTGATGTAATCTTGAGCTCGAACGGCCTTCCCAAGCAAGCTCCTCTTGCCGGGTCTCGATCTTCTATCTCAGATACTTTGTTCTTGAATGGCTTGATATGGAGCAGAATGGTCCCCTGCAAGCATGTGGTAGATCCAGCCGCTGAGTCAGAATCGCCAGGCACAAGTTGGGGTAATGAGGTACCCCTACCTTAGTACACTGACAATCTGGTTGCTCAAAGTGCTTAGTGATACATCTCCTAAACTATCAGCAACTTTCACTTCCATATACACTCATAAGTAATCTCGGTCCCACCGATATTCCAAACTCAGTCACACCAAGATGAACCACCTCAGCCACAGAGCCAAAGCCTAGAAATCTCGGATTTTCCGATTCTGAACTCGGTCTCACCGAAACTTGAGTTGCCAAGCTTCTGTAACCTTCTGTCATCAAATCGGTGTCACCGAGATGATGAAGTCGGTCCCACCGAGATTGGCAAGCTCTTGTCTTTGGACAAATCGGACTTACCGAGTTTGTATTTTCGGTCCCACCGAAAATCCCAACGTTCACATGATTTGAACTTTCGGTCTCACCGAGTTGTCAACTTCGGTCTGACCGAGATTGGTCAAATCTGTGTAACGGTTGGATTTTGTGTGGAGGCTATAAATATCCCTCCACCCCCTCTTCATTCGTGGAGAGATCCATCAGAAAGTACTACCACTCCTACCTTACATTTCTGAGAAGAGAACTACCTACCCTTGTGTTGAGATCAAGTTGCTCCACTCCCACCATATGAAGCTTGATCTCTAGCCTTCCCAAGTTGCTTTCCACTCAATCCTTTCTTCCACCACAGCCAAATCAGTGAGGAGAGTTGAGTGTTGGGGAGATTATCATTTGAAGCACAAGAGCAAGGAGTTCATCATCATCAACACCATCTATTACCTTTTGGAGGGTGGTGCCTCCTAGATTGGTTAGGTGTCGCTTGGGAGCCTCCGAGATGTGGAGTTGAACCAAGAAGTTTGTAAGGGCAAGGAGATTGCCTACTTCGTGAAGATCTACCCGAGTAAGGCTAGCCTCCGTGGGCGTGAGGCCATGATGGCATAGACAAGGTTGCTTCTTCGTGGACCCTTCGTGGGTGGAGCCTCCGTGGACTCTCGCAGCTGCTACCCTCCGTGGGTTGAAGTCTCCATCAACGTGATTGACGATAGCACCACCTATCGGAACCACGAGAAAAATCTCCGTGTCTCCAAATTGCGCTTGCTCTTCTCCACCTCTCTTTACTACATGTGCAATTTACTTTCCGCTGCCTATACTCTAGAATTGCATGTAGGGTGATACTTGACTTGATCATAATTGTGAACTTGCCAAAAACTTGTCTTTATCAAAAGGCATAATTTTTATATTGTCAAGTAGTCTAATCACCCCCTCTAGACATACTTTCGATCCTACAAGTGGTATCGAGCTTTGGTCTCCATTGTATTGGTTTCATTGCATTGACTCCATAAGCTTGGTTTCACAACCTAGGAGAGTATGGCGCCTAGTGAGGGTAATTTTCAGAGAGGTCCTTACTTTGATGGTACAAACTTTGCTAGTTGGAAGCATAAAGTGAAAATGCATATTCTTGGCTATAACCCAGCTGCATGGGGCATTATTTGTGTTGGTTTGCAAGGTGAATTCTTCGAGGAAGGAAAAGTTCCGGATCGCGGGTTACAACGGATGAATTATGGATGTTGCAAAACAATGCTCAAGCTTGTGACATTCTCTTCAATGCCTTGTGTCCCGAGGAGTTCAACAAAATCAGCCGCCTTGAGAATGCAAAAGAGATTTGGGATACTTTGGTTGAAATGCACGAAGGTACCGAGTCCGTGAAGGAATCAAAGCTAGATGTTCTTCAAGGTCAACTTGACAAGTTCAAGATGAAGGAAGGTGAAGGAGTCGCGAAATGTACTCTAGGCTTGCTCTCATCACCAATGAGATTGCCGGCTTAGGAAGCGAAGAAATGACCGACCGATTCATCATCAAGAAGATTCTCGAGCTTTGGATGGAAAGTATGACACCGTGTGCACTTTGATCCAAATGATGCCAAACTACAAGAATCTCAAGCCAACCAAGTCATTGGAAGAATTGTTGCTCATGAGATGACACTTAAAGATAAGGAAGAGCTTCACAACAAGTCAAGTGGTGCTTACAAAGCTACAAGTGATGCTCCCACAACCTCAAGTGACAAGCTAGTTTCCAATGAAGAGATAAGCCTAATGGTGAAGAACTTCAACAAATTCTACAAGAGTAGAAGCAAAGAGAGAAGCTCAAAGTCTAGATCATATGATGAAAAGAGATCTTCTAGTCGTGATCGAATCGCTACAATTGTGGAAGACCCGGACATTACTCAAATGAGTGTTCGGCTCCCCACAAGAGAAGAGAAGAATTCCAAGAAGAAGAAGCTCAAGAGATGAGTCACCTCGAAAGAGAGAAGGAGTAGAGATGATCGTTATGAACGAAGACCCTCTCGGAGAAGCAAGGATTCGGAGAGTAAAGACAAGTCATCAAGGAGCTACACAAGAAGAAAACATCAAGCTCATGTAGGTGAATGGGTCTCCGCCCGACTCCGACAATCAATCCGAAAGAAGCTATCACTCCAACTCCGACTATAGTCAAGATGAAGGTGTTGCGGGTCTTGCCCTCAGATCCTCCAACTCCAACTCCTATGACTTATTTGATTCACCAAATGAGGGAATTGGAAGATGCTTCATGGCTAAAGGCCCCAAGGTATCACACCCTGAATTCATTGACTTTGATAGTGATGAGGATGACTTGCTTGGTGAAGATGAGCTCTTACATGATAAATCTAGTGAGCCTAGTAATGATGAACATGCTAGTAGTCTTTATAGTCGAGAAGAGTCGAATGACAATGCTATGAAGGAGATTGAGCGCCTAACTAAAGAACTAAACACTCTTAAGTTAGCTCATGAAACAACTCAAGAAGATCATAGAGAGCTCCTAAGATCTCATGAGAAGCTACGCTCGAGAAGCTCAATCTAGAGCAAGAACATGAGTTTCTAAAAGCAATCAATGACGATCTTCGAAAGAAGAGTTCTTCATATCTTGCCAAACGACTTCTCTTGTCTAATTTCTTGCCTCCCATTAAAACTAAGCATGACAAGCATAAGAAAAATTCTTCATCTAGTAGCAACAATAACCATGCTAAATCCAATATTGTTGCTTCTAGTAGTTCTCTTGATTCCACTAACAATGTTTCAAGCCAAGTTACACTTGAGCAAGAAAATAGTTTATTGAAAGGGATTATAGAGAAAGGTGTCTACAAGAGCCTTGCCGGAAGCAAGAACTTTGAGGAAATTGTTCGCAAGCAAGGAAGGCACCTGAAGAATCAAGGAATTGGTTTTGAGCGAAAGTTCAACGCCGAGGGTGTTGAATGGGAAGAAGGTCAATATCCCACTCCACAGTTTGTTTCTCAAAAGGAGAAGTACGATCCTACTTCTTCCAATGTGGAACAAGCACAAGATGACCTTCCACCACAAGACCACAAGCTAAAAGTCAAGGACAAGCTTCAAGAGGAGATTGATGCATTTATTGAAGCACCTCAAGCCATGGTCAAGTGGGTTCCCAAGGAATCGTCAAGTTCTACTTCATCAAGCTCAACTACAACCCCAAGGATTCCCATCAAGATGATGTGGATCCCAAGAAGAAGAACTAGAGAGTTCTTGAGGGTGACTCCGCCAACATACTTCACTCACATTCATTTTGGCAAAAACTTGTGCAATCAACTTCCACATTGTGCACTAGTTCATGGAGTCACAAACCTCTTGTTGGTAAGTCAAGGGACAAGGTAATCATTGCTTTCATGGACATCATCTATTGTGTACTTCAATCTATGTCCATGGATATCCTTGTTTGTTCCTTGTGGGACTAACCCATGTAGGTATTGAAAGTGCCCAATCCAAAGGATTGCTCCCAACTCTTGATGATCTTCATCAACATTGAGCATCCACATCTTCAACATCTACATGAAGTCTTCTACGACAACCCAAGGTTAGTTTGACCCTTTAAAAGGGTTCTCACATCTAGGGGAGCTTTGCTCTAAAGAATTGAGCTAAAGCATCTTCAAATGATGTGAACACATTAATGCTTTATGTAAAAGTGGTAACCCCACTTGTGCTTAAACGATGAGTATGACCTATGATCAAATGTTCTCATTTGACTCGTAAGTCAATATACTCATATAAAGATGACCTAGTCATCGACAAATTGTGTGATAGTAGCTAGAGTTTTGATTGTGCATGTTTGGCACATATTTCATTTGCTATCTTATTGTGTGAGCATGTTGGATGCATGATTTTATCCATTCAAGTACATCCATTTGTTGCTTTGATCATTTTGATTTTTCTGACCAAATGGATGGACAAGAATGCCTAAGTACCTCCCCTAGCTATCTATGCTTTCTTGTCTCAAATTCTATTCATGCTTACATCACAAACTTTGAACAAGTCATTTTCGGACCCTCCGAGTGAGGAGCACTCGGAGCCACCGATCCGTCAAAGGCTAACTTCCAAAACCTTCTAAGTGATTTCGGTCAGACCAACTCACTCAAATTCGGTCAAACCGAAAACATTTAGATTGATCTAGGTTTTCACCTCGGTGAAACCGAGTTGTGATTTTCGGCGTGACAAGTGCATAACTGCCTCTGCAGCTTATCCATCTCGGTGCCACCGAAGTTTTACAACTCGTCCCACCGACAAAAAGGGGTATATATATCCGAGGGCGCGCTGCTGATTTCTACTTCAAACGCTTCGCCCCACACCCTTGCCGCCGCCGCCTTGGTCTTCGGATCGCCTCCGTTGCGCTCAGGCGCCGCAGGTCTCCGCCCCGTCAACAGACATCTTCTCCAAGCCGTTGCAGCCGAGAGAAACTCCACCAAGTTAGGGTGAGTTTCGATCCCACTCGTGCTCCCATCTCCGATTCAATGCACGTTTGGTTTGCCTATAATCTTGCCACGATTGCAATCTTCCTAAACACCAGATTAGTTCTTTTGAACGAAATTCGAGTGAAAGTTTTAGGGTTAGGTTTCCGCCGAACACATCTCGGTGAGACCGATTTTAGATTTTCGGTAAGACCGATTTGGCCTATGGCCATTGCACTGCACCTTTCAATCCAACCAAGTTGTGCAAATCGGTGTGACCGAAATGAGGATTTAGTGAAACCCTAGTGTTTTCGGCAGGACCGAAACCCACTTCGGTCCAACCGAAAGTGGTGTGAATGCTTCTGTTAGAACACTTCGGATTCACCGAATTTTAAACTCGGTCTGACCGAAATGTATTCTGTGAAAACCTAATACTGAAATTTGAACTCATTTTTTTTCAAAATCTTCGCAGTTTGTGATAACTCTTCTACTCGCCTACACCTTATCTATTCACAAAGTTGTCACCATGTCGATGCCAGTGACAGCCGTAACAGGTCGAGTCACCTATAGCAGATATTCCAGAGGCACTAGTCCCGAACCCAAAGAGCTCATCGATGATGGTGAGAGGAGTACACCAAGTGGTTTGCCTCCTGCAGCCACCAGGGCCAGAAAGAAGAGAAACTCAGATGAAGAAGACTCATATTTTGTCATTGAGGAAGAGGTCACATCAAAGCCTAAGAGAAAAGTTGTTGCCAAAGAGCCTCAAGGTCAGCAGACAAAGAAAGGCACCAGGAAAGTCAAGCAGTCCACTGTTGCTAAGAAGCTAAGTTTGGAAGAGGAAACTACGAGCAAGGTGAAGAAAACTTCCAAGAAGAAGAGGTTAGTGCATGATGATGCAGCAGAGGAAGATGAGGATGAGGAAGCACCCCAGCCTCCTCAGAAGCCTAAGCTCATGGGTGATGCCATCAGGGCAGGAGCCACTTCAAAGCCCAAGCCATCTGCTCCAGTCAAGGCAGCTCCAGCAAAGCCTGCTGCCAAGCCCAAGAAAACAGTCAGAACATTCCAAAGATCGAAAAGAACAAAGATGATGTGCCACCAACAGTGTCGATGATGAAGGACCAGTTTTGCTGAAACTTCGCCCAAAACTGCCACTTCACAATGATGCTCATCCTCAAGCTGAAAACATGAAGGAAAGGAAAGATAGAGGTCTCAAAGTGCTATGGAGACAAGCTGATCCATATGCCGTGAGGAGAAGAACTGTTGATCCCAGATTTCACACCAGAGAGCAGCAGACTTCTATGAGACTCGGCTGATGGACAAGAAGCCCATAGTGGCAGACACAAGATTTGTTGATTGGAAATATATTGACAGCGAAGAGCACAGAGACTTCTTTCCACATGTGCATGAAAGCTTCACTGCATGTGGTGTTGCAGAATTTGTGGGTCAGAAGTTGACCAGTTGGAATGATGAGATGATTATGCAATTCTATGCCACAGCTCATTTCTATCCAGATGGAAAGATCACATGGATGACTGAAGGCCAAAGGTATTCTTCAACTGTTGAAGAATGGGCAGAACTTCTGAATGCTCCAGTGCAAAGAGAGGATGATGTTGATGTCTATGGTATTCCTAAGAAGAACCATGAATCTATGAAGAACATGTACAAATAGGTTCCAGCAAAGGATTTGGCAATCTGGAAGCTCGGCTCAGTGTACTATCTCCAGGCAGGTCTACCTACCACAAACACTATTCTGAGGCATACTTTGATGCCCAAGTCTGGAGATCATCGCATGATCAGAGGATACTCTATCAACATGCTGCATATACTTGATGAGAAAGCACCTTTCAAGGTGATGGACTTGATAGTAGAAACCATCAAGAGGACTACAGCTGACCAGAAAAGGTCGTGTGGATTTGCCCCGCATATTCAGATGCTTATCAATGCCAAGTTTGGCACGGGCACATTCTTGTTGGATAGAGAACACTTACCACTGCAGCCTGAGCATGAGGATAATGATGTTGTGATGGATGAGGAAGACCCAACATCTGTTGAAGGTCAAGCAAAGATTGAAGCTGCCAAGAAAGCCAAAGTCGACAAGGAAGAAGCGACAGCAGCAGCTAAACCCAAGAGTGTTGGAGAACAGCTCCTTGAAGCTACCCAAAGGATTGAGCAACGCCTGCCAAGATTGTACAGCCTCAGAGAGCCTAGAGAGGATTGTTGAAGACAAGATCCATGCTCGATGTGAAGTCGATCAAGTGCAAGTAATCACAACAAGCTTGAGGCAGATATTGAGGAAGCAAAGAGGGAGAAGGAAGAGCTTATGTGAGATGCAGGATGACTTAGTCCAGATGCTTATCAACAGATCGCCCGGTTCCCACAGACCCCGATCAGCTGCTATACCAAAGGATCGACACTGTGACTACAGCTTCAAAGACCTCCCACAGCTCCATCAGTTGCTCCAGCTCCAGCTCCAAAGGACCACTCCTCCAAAGACAGACATCACCAAGTCTTCGCAGATGCTGCCATATCAACTCCAACATCAACCCAGACAGGAGCCGCCAGCAGAGTCCCTAGTGACGCTTAGCTCTATGCTATTTCGAACTTTTTGGTAACTTGTTGCCAAAGGGGGAGAAATTGTATAGATCATAGGACTTCGAGAGAGAGAGTGCTTTTGTCTTTGCGCTTTTGCTCTTTCGTTCATTTGCGGTTTCTTTGAGATACTTTTGTTTTTCGAGACATTCCATGTGTTTGATACTACGTTTGATCCTACCTTAATGAGTGCTTGGTCGTACTATGCTTTAATGTGTGCTTAATGCTTATCATATGCTATTCCTATCTTGTATGACCATTTACTCATGTCTTGGTGATTGGGTGCAAGCTATTCATTCTTATCATTTTGTGCGCTCCACCAAGATGTATGTGACATGGAAGAGTGACCCATGATCCTAATCGATTGTGCATTTGCATTCAAACGCAAATCTTAAATAATGCACAAATTTAGGGGGAGCTCTTGCTTATCACATACTTCTCAAAGCGACGATATTATTCATTGATTATATCATTTGTCGGTTTTGATCTATATGTTGTCATCAATTACCAAAAAGGGGAGATTGAAAGTGCAACTAATCCCGGGTGGTTTTGGTAATTAATAACAACATATATATCATTGAACTAATAGTTCCTTGAGAATCATTTCGTAAAGTTCAAGGATATGGGTATGGCAAAAGGACTCAAGAAGTGGACCCTCAAAATGCTAAGGCAAGCATTGGCAAAAGCTCAAGACTCCATTTTTGGTTTAGTGATCCAAGATCACATTGAGTCCATAGGAAAGCCAATACTATTAAAAGGGATGAGGTTATGATAATGATCTGTTGCTCAAAGTGCTTAGTGATACATCTCCTAAACTATCAGCAACTTTCACTTCCATATACACTCATAAGTAATCTCGGTCCCACCGATATTCCAAACTCACTCACACCGAGATGAACCACCTCAGCCACAGAGCCAAACCCTAGAAATCTCGGATTTTCCGATTCTGAACTCGGTCTCACCGAAACTTGAGTTGCCAAGCTTCTGTAACCTTCTGTCATCAAATCGGTGTCACCGAGATGATGAAGTCGGTCCCACCGAGATTGGCAAGCTCTTGTCTTTGGACGAATCGGACTTACCGAGTTTGTATTTTCGGTCCCACCGAAAATCCCAACGTTCACATGATTTGAACTTTCGGTCTCACCGAGTTGTCAACTTCGGTCTGACCGAGATTGGTCAAATGTGTGTAACGGTTGGATTTTGTGTGGAGGCTATAAATACCCCTCCACCCCCTCTTCATTCGTGGAGAGATCCATCAGAAAGTACTACTACTCCTACCTTACATTTCTGAGAAGAGAACTACCTACCCTTGTGTTGAGATCAAGTTGCTCCACTCCCACCATATGAAGCTTGATATCTAGCCTTCCCAAGTTGCTTTCCACTCAATCCTTTCTTCCACCACAGCCAAATCAGTGAGGAGAGTTGAGTGTTGGGGAGATTATCATTTGAAGCACAAGAGCAAGGAGTTCATCATCATCAACACCATCTATTACCTTTTGGAGGGTGGTGCCTCCTAGATTGGTTAGGTGTCGCTTGGGAGCCTCCGTCGAGATGTGGAGTTGAACCAAGAAGTTTGTAAGGGCAAGGAGATCGCCTACTTCGTGAAGATCTACCCCGAGTAAGGCTAGCCCTCCGTGGGCGAGGCCATGATGGCATAGACAAGGTTGCTTCTTCGTGGACCCTTCATGGGTGGAGCCTCCATGGACTCTCGCAGCTGCTACCCTCCGTGGGTTGAAGTCTCCATCAACGTGGATTGACGATAGCACCACCTATCGGAACCACGAGAAAAATCTCCGTGTCTCCAAATTGCGCTTGCTCTTCTCCACCTCTCTTTACTACATGTGCAATTTACTTTCCGCTGCCTATACTCTAGAATTGCATGTGTAGGGTGATACTTGACTTGATCATAATTGTGAACTTGCCAAAAACTTGTCTTTATCAAAAGGCATAATTTTTATATTGTCAAGTAGTCTAATCACCCCCCTCTAGACATACTTTCGATCCTACAAGTGGTATCAGAGCTTTGGTCTCCATTGTATTGGTTTCCATTGCATTGGACTCCATAAGCTTGGTTTCACAACCTAGGAGAGTATGGCGTCTAGTGAGAAGATCTTCGTGCGCACCCCAGTGTTCGAACCTTAAGGGTTTTGCCGGAACCCGATATCAGACACTCGTACCCAAGCATTAAGCATAAGTAACACCGAATAATGCACCATAAGTAGGATATTAATTTCATTGCATAACTATTGACTTTCGTGCTTGCATAGTGAATCACAAACGTTAACATCAATATTCTTACTAAAGCATAATTACTCATCAACATGACTCCCATATCATATCATCATATCTCAAAACCATTAGTAAGAACCAAGTTTATTTTGTCCAATGATCTTCATGAAAGTTTTTATTATATCCTCCTTGGATATCTATCACTTTGGGACTATTTTCATATGTTGCTTTTGATAAGCTCAAACAAATATAAGTGTAGATCATGAGCATAACTTTTTTATTTCTCTCAAAATAATATAAGTGAAGCAAGAGAGAATTTCTTAAAATTTACTAACTCCCAAATAAATCTAAGTGAAGCATGAGAGCATTTCTTCAAAATAATAAAGCACACCGTGCTCAAAAAGATATAAGTGAAGTACTGGAGTAAATCCATGGCTCTAAAAATTTAAGTGAAGCATAGGAGCAAGCATAGCATATTTTTTTTTCTCTCTCAAAAGGTGTGTCCAGCAAGGATTCAACACTTAAAACACAAAGCAAAACAAGCAAAGACCCATATCATACAAGACGCTCCAAGCAAAACTCATATTATGTGACGAATAATAATATAGTTTCAAGTAAAATATCGATGGTTGTTAGAAGAAATAAAGCGGGGATGCCACTCGGGGGCATCCCCAAGCTTAGTTGTTTGCTACTTCTTTGAATATTATCTTGGGGTGCCTCAGGCATCCCCAAGCTTAGCCTTTTGCATATCCTTATTCTTTCATCCATCGTAAGATAACCCAAAACTTGAAAACTTCAATCACATAAAACTCAAACAAAATCTTCGTGAGATCCGTTAGTATAAGAAACCAAATCACTACTATAAGTACTGTAGCAAACCTATTATTATTTTGTTTTTTGCATTATATCTACTGTATTCCAACTTTTCTATGGCAAAAACTCGTGATAGAAAACCTTCGATTCATCAAAACAAGCACACAACGCAAAGAAAACAGAATCTGTCAAAAACAGAGCAGTCTGCAATCTGAATATTTAGATTACTTCTGTAACTCTAAAAATAATGAAATAAATTTGTGGACGTGAGTAATTTGTCTATTAATCTTCTGCAAAAATAATCAGCTCAAAATCACTCTTCTGTTAGAAATGACAAATAATCTCGTGAGCGCAAAAGTTTCTGTTTTTCAGCAAGATCAAATAAACTTTCACCCAAATCTTCCCAAAGGCCTTGCTTGGCACAAACACAAACTAAAACACAAAAAACACAATTATAACAGTAGCATAATTGTTCTAACACACAAGAACGGAAAGTAAAAAGCAAAAATAAATTTTATTCATTGGGTTGCCTCCCAACAAGCGCTATCATTTTACGCCCCTAGCTAGGCATAACGCGTAGGATCTAAGTGTTTTCACCCTTATCCTTGTTTCCCTTAGAGGTATTTGTGTTGGGAGGTTTTGTAAATAAGACATAAAACACATTATCCATGGGAATCTTAGCACTATCAAGCTGCTTTATATCATAACCCCTTTGATTTCCGGTAGTGATCCAAGAATAGTGTTGATTATTGAAAACTTGTTGGATCATATCTAAAATGGGGACTTGCTTTTTAAGATTCTCATCAAAGATTTGGTTATCCCCAAGCAAATGTCTTAAAGCATAATCACTATTATAAAGAATTTATCAATCACGGGTTTTTCACGATTCATGCCATAAAAATCAAAGATTTCCCTAGCTTCCCGTACTATGTAGTCAAATTCATTCATCGAAACAAGAGTGGCTAACTTTTTAGCTTTAGGATCCTTTATAATGGGCAACTCATAGAGCAATCTTTGCAAGATGGGATGAGTACAAATAAATCTAGTTTGAAGCTTCAAAACAAGTGCCGAAATAGCTTTCACATAAGATTTAGTCCTTTTAAGTATAGGAATATCATCAAGACTTAATTTTCTGACACACTTGAAAAATTCTCAGATATGTCTTTTTCCCATAAAATTCCCTTGCCCCAAGAGAAATGTTTTGGCATCTATATTACCCATATGCTCCATTTTAGGAGTTAGGCCATCATCTGTTTCTGCCATACCAAAGTCACTCATGGTGACAAGTTCAAGCAAATAAGAGATCTGACGAGAAAACGATGAACGAAAAAGAGGGTGAATAAAACGGCAAATTTTTGTGAAGTCGGGGAGAGGAAAACAAGAGGCAAATGGCAAATAATGTAAATTGCAAGGAGATGAGATTTGTGATTAGGAACCTGGTTGATGTTGAACATCCTCCTCGGCAAGGATGCTAGAAATTCCTTTTGATGTCTGCTAGAACTACGTCGGTATTTCCCAAAAGAGGAAGGGATGATGCAGTATAGCGACAGTAGGTATTTCCACCAGCGATGAGATCAAGGTTATCGAACCAGTAGGAGAACCTCCTCACACCACGTAAATAGCACCTGCACACAAATAACAAATACTCGCAACCCGATGTGTTAAAGGGGTTGTCAATCCCTTCCGGGTACGGCGCCTCAAGATAGGAAAATAACGTGAGGTAGAAGTAGTAGATAGGATAAATAGATCGCGGAACAAATAAATTGAAGCAAGGTATTTTTGTATTTTGTTTTAATAGATCTGAAAATAAATACAAGGGAAAGTAGATCGCAAAGAAAAATATGATGAAAAGAGACCCGGAGGCCGTAGGTTTCACTAGTGGCTTCTCTCGAAAAAAATAGCAAATGGCGGGAAAACAATTACTGTTGGGCAATTGATAGAACTTCAAATAATCATGACGATATCCAGGCAATGATCATTATATAGGCATCACGTCCAAGATTAGTAGACCGACTCCGCCTCTGCATCTACATCACATTACTCCACACATCGACCGCTATCCAGCATGCATCTAGTGTATTAAGTTCATGAGAAAATAGAGTAATGCAATAAGAATGATGACTTGATGTAGACGAGATTTGTTTATCTATTTCGAAGATATAGATGTCATCTTGTTATCCTTAGTAGCAACAATACATACGTGTCGGTTCCCCTTCTGTCACTGGGATCAAGCACCGTAAGATCGAACCCACTACAAAGCACCACTTCCCATTGCAAGATAAATAGATCAAGTTGGCCAAACAAAACCCAAATATTGGAGAAGAAATAAAAGGTTATAAGCAATCATGCATGTAAGAGATCAAAGAAGACTCAAATAACTTTCATGGATAAAAACATAGATCTGATCATAAACTCAAAGTTCATCGGATCCCTACAAACACACCGCAAAAATACTTACATCATATGGATCTCCAAGAGACCATTGTATTGATAATCAAGAGAGAGAGAGAGGAAGCCATCTAGCTACTAACTACGGACCCGTAGGTCTACAAATAACTACTCACGCATCATAGGAGAGGCACCAATGGAAGTGGTGAACCCCTCCATGACGGTGTCTAGATTGGATCTGGTGGTTCTGGACCCTGTGGCGGCTGGAATTGATTTTCATCGACTCCCGTAGGGTTTCTAGAATATTGTGGTATTTATAGAGCGAAGAGGCAGTTAAGGGGGCACCTGAGGTGGGAGCATCCACCATGGCGCGCCTGGGCCTCCTGGCGCACCCTGGTGGGTGCTGCTCCCCTCGAGCAGCCCCCTAGGTGCTTCCTTGGCCCACTGGCTTTCTTCTGGCCCCAAAAAATCCTCCAGGAAATTTCGTTGCATTTGGACTCAGTTTGATATTGATTTCCCGCGATGTAAAAAACATGCAGAAAGTAGCAACTAGCACTGGCACTATGTCAATAGGTTAGTACCAAAAAAGATATAAAATGACTATAAAATGATTGTAAAACATCCAAGAATGATAATATAACAGCATGGAACAATCAAAAATTATAGACACGTTGGAGATGTATCACGCGCTGCGTACACTCTCGGGTTTGCGCAAGCGATTCCCCCTAGCTACCTGGCGCGCCAAAGATGTCGTGGGAAAACAAGGCCACCTATGGGGCCATTGGCCCCTTATGGTTCGACAGGGGGGGAAGAGCACATTGCACAAAGAGCGGAGGGTGTGGAGCAGCAAGACAACGATCACACCGGTAGTTTTACCCAGGTTCGGGCCGCCGCAAGGCGTAAAAACCTACTCCTGCTTTGGTGGATTGATGAGGGGACCATGGTGGAGACACATCACTTTAGCCCAACAAGGTTGCCTTAGGGCGAGAGCAGCTATGCGTGTACGAGAGTACAAGGGTCTGAATCCTTCTAAGGTTACCACGTCCCTCCTTTTATAGATCAAGGGGTCACCACAATGGCAAATCAGTCATTGCATACTAATTAGATAGCAAGCAGTGCTATTATACCTAACTTTGCAGACGGGACAAGGCGCATTAAATGCACCGCTTAGTGTCACATTGTAGCGTAGCCTGGCAAGCCTTGCCGGGCCGTTCGACAACTTTCTCGCATGTCTGGGTGACATGTCTCTAGACGGGTGTCATTTGGAGGTGATTTCCTTCAGAAGTGGCTGCCACGTGCTAAATAATAGCCACTTAATCACTTGGGGGCTCGACACCACACCGATCAATGACTTTCGTTGCTATGAGGTGGAGCGGTGGAGCCTTGGCGGGGTAGTCCTCCATCAGCGTCCCAGGCAAGCTTGCCGGGGTAGTCTTGAGACTTGTCTTCGGGGCAACCTCGACCCCGCAGGCTCGCCTGCCAGGAAAGGGAGGTTTTTCCTTAGTGGTGTCTTGCTCCTTTACCTTGACTTGGTCTTCTTGATCCGCCCTTTGATTTCTCAAAGAGCTCATCTCTTCTGCTTGGTCTGGTCTTGGATGTCGTAAACTTGCTCTTGAGCCTGTGTATAGTCCAGGCAACATACCAAGGGTTTGTTGCACTAACACTCCCCATCCTCAAAACTCTCGTCCTCGTCAGTCTCCTCATCATCATCGTTAGACTCATCCGAGTAGCAGCGCTCGGAGTCACTCATTGCATCCTCGGGTAATCGGTCAACCGCCGGGATATTAGAGGTCATGTTCTGGAACTCCTAAAGAGCAGACACATCAAGACATCAAAATCAGATGCACAGAAAACAACACACCAACAGGTCAAACAAACAGAAACACCTTACCTTAACAGTCGGCGGCTCTTTGGAATAAGCCGGCACCATCGTACCCCCCCGCGGATTGTCTCGAGCGGAGGTTATGGCCCTGATCTTGGCCCCCACGTCCTTCTCGGCGAGCTCCTCCGGGTGCACTCAGGTGGGGTCATTCGGACCCTCATACTACCACATGGGGTGGGCCCTGGCCTGTAGGGGCTGGATCCGCCGAGAGAGAAAAGTCTCCAACAGATTCATTCCATTCAAACCCGTGTTCATGATCCCGACCAGGGCAGTGGCCAAGATGCCGTCCTCCATTTTCTCCTCCTTCGCCACCATGAGGGACTCGGGAGCCCTCACCCTCTCCGTCGAGTATGGGGGAAGACCCAACTGGTTTGGGCCACTTGGGACATCCCTGCAGTAAAACAAAGTTCCCTATCATCCCTTGACGGACTCGGGAAAGCTCATCTTTGGGAAAGCACTCCCCCCACGGACTTGGATGCCCAGGCCTCCATAGAGCTGGGTGACGTGGGTCTTCGCGCTGACTGACGGGCCGTTCTTGACGGTCATCGACCGACAAGTGAAGATATGCTTGAAGAGCCCCAAATGGGGTCGGTAACTGAGGCAATTCTCATAGAGAGATACGAAGGCTGAAAGATAAATGATGGAATTGGGGGGAAGGTGGTGGAGTTGCGCACCAAAGTAGTCAAGGTAGGCACGAAAGAAGAGGTGAGGAGGCATGGAGAAGCCCCACACGACGTGAGTGATGAGCAAAACTCGCTCATCCTCCTGTGGCGCCGGCTCGACCTCTCTCGCGCCCCGGTGATGCCACCATTGTGCGGAATCAGCCCCTCCTTCGCGGTCTCCTCCAATCACCGAGCTGAAACATGTGAGGGGATCCAGTCCCCCGACGCGCCTTCACCCGCCGCACCGGAGCCAGAGGAGGAAGCCTTCCCCGCCTTCTTCGCTTTATCCACCTTGGTCATGGAATCCCACACTATCGTTGTGCACTTGAGAGGAGGAAGGACACGGAGGAGTCAGAGCGAGGAGAAGGGGATCTGAGGGCCGGACCTCTATCTCCAGATCTTTTATATCGCCGGACAAAATCTCCAGTCGGATCTCTCAACGTGAATCCCTTGATCGACGGCCCGCATGAAGGGGCTTTGCACAGGCGCAACACATGGCGGGGATCAAGCACACAAATCGAGGAGCCATGCCCCCACTTTCCCACTAACGCACAATGTTACCACTTCCACGCGGGAACACGTGAATTCAGATCCCGAGATTTTCGGGAAAAATCAATCCAATTGATTACCTCCAGTTCCTTTCCTAATGAACACACGTCAGTCCGACTGATCACCCTTTGCAGGGACCCGTGCACACGACCATGCTAAACACCCGGCTAAAGTCTTCTTCACGATCGTTATGTGATGAGCTTGACGCCCCTCTGCGGGTTTACTTGGCCCTCTCAGTAGGCTCCAAGGCGCATGACTCATAAACCTGGACTCATAATAGGCCTGCGTTGGCGTTCCCCTGGGATATGGAGTGGCATCTCTCCAGAGAGTCAGACCACGCTCCGGCGTCGCCACTTGGATTATAATGCCATGTCCGCACTCTGGCCACTAGCCTATCTCCTCCGAGAGATAAAACAAATGCTACTGGGTTTTTCTCGATGATCAACAATACCCGGTCATCTGGGTAAACCTAAAGTCCAGAATTCGTTGTGTTTTTGCCCAATGAACAACAAACCATGATTCGAAAACATATTTCGAGTGCCCCAGCAGCACTCCCACTCAACCGAGGAATCGATTTATTTGTCCTACGAAATTCCAACCGATTCGGGGGCTAATGATGTGGTCACCTATTACGGGTAGGTTCAAGAACCCATCATTCGGGACCCACATGGGGCACATCACCATCATAGGTAGGTCCCTGGACCATGCCAACATTCGGATGCATACATCAAGAAGTCCACTCGGACAGCTCGACGACACTCGGACAACCACACATCACTCGGCTGATGGACCACCACTCGGACGTAGAAGGCAGGAGGACGTCGTGGGAGCTGCAATGGTCGGGGGATTGATAATGCCCAAGTGCAGGGAATCATCGTAGCAATTTCCAATGGTGGAAGTGATAAGTATGGAGTGTCGAACCCACAAGGAGCTAAAGGTAAGATCAATATTCTCTCAAGTCCTATTCGCCATCGACACGACTTTCACGCATAATCTAACGCTTGCTTCCAACTAGATACGAGAAATAAAGCTACGTTGTGGGTATGAAGAGGATAACTTTGCATGATATCGGAGAGCTAAAATATAAAAGTAAGTGCTGTTATCATAAATTTAGAATATATTACTAAATATTATAAATAGCGAGTGTGGATTAATGATGGATCGGTGTGCGGAATTATCCTAGGCAATTGTTAACAAGACCGGTAGTCGTCATTGCTATTTCATATGAGGGAGAGGCATAAGCTAACATACTTTCTCTTCTTGGATCATATGCACTTATGATTGGAACTCTAGTAAGCATCCGCAACTACTAAAGATCATTAAGTTAAAACCCAACTGTCGGTGTCAAAACCGGCGGATCTCGGGTAGGGGTCCCGAACTGTGCGTCTAGGCGGATGGTAACAGGAGACAAGGGACACGATGTTTTACCCAGGTTCGGGCCCTCTTGATGGAGGTAAACCCCTACGTCCTACTTGATTAATATTGATGATGTGTATTACAAGAGTGGATCTACCACGAGATCAAGGAGGCTAAACCCTAGAAGCTTGCCTATGGTTTGATTGTTGTAATGGATGTTGTGTCCTACGGACTAAAACCCTCCGGTTTATATAAACACCGGAGAGGGCTAGGGTTACACAGAGTCGGTTACAATGGTAGGAGATCTACATATCCGTATCGCCAAGCTTGCCTTCCACGCCAAGGAAAGTCCCATCCGGACACGGGACGGAGTCTTCAATCTTGTATCTTCGTAGTCTTGAGTCCGCGGACGATGATAGTCCGCTGTCCGGACACCCCTAGTCCAGACTCCTCAAGAGTCCTTGAACTGGCTTCAATGACGATAAGTCCGCACGCATAATGTTCGCATTGCAAGGCGGGTTCCTCCTTTGAATAATCCATAGAAGATGGTGAACACCAGGATAGTGTCCGGCTTTGTAAAATAATTTCCACATTCCTCCGTAGAGAGAATAATATGTACACAGGTTCAATCTGCTGACGTATTTTGTGGCATGACGTCACGCCACTACCAAGTCCTTTACTTGAATTGTTTTTATTATACCACCTCAAAGACGCTTAGCGAAGCGGTTTCCTTGGCACGTCTTGTCGAAGCAGAGATCGTGTTCCCTTTATTCCGGGATTCTCATCAATACTGTCTTGGGTAACCCAACCGCGCCCGTCGCCACTCCTCCTCTATCGAAGGCGAGTCCCGAACGGTCACGGAGACGGCTCTTGGTATTCTCCCTCTTTATAATAGGACCAAGGCTCGTTTCTTTTCTTCAATCCTCCATCGAATCTTCTCCTTGCTCCAAGTTCCAACACCCAGAGCCCCAGATTCGTGTGCTTCAGACCTTCAACAATGTCCGGTTCCGACCTTCAGGGCTGGTGGATGCCTTCCTCCGTCACGAAGGAGGACGTGCTAAAGCTGCGAGAGGCCAAGTACCTGTCTTACGAGATTTCACACAGGTTGCCCGCCGAAGGGCAGGCCATCCCTTCCCCCGAGCCCGGCGAGTATGTCGTCTTTGTATCCCACCTTCGTCGGGGTTTAGGCTTCCCGACGGATCCTTTCGTGAGAGGGCTCATGTTCTACTATGGGTTGGAATTCCACGACTTGGCTCCGGAGTCCATCCTCCAAATCTCCGTGATTCATCGTTGTCTCAAGCCTTCCTCCGCGTCACCCCCACTTCGCCTGTGGCTGAAGACGCTCAATGTGGAGCCAAGATGACCGCGGGCGTCAAGCGGAGCGGTGGGGCGGCTATAAGCGGGAGGGCCGATGCCCCATGGCCGAGGGCTCCTTCCAAGAGGAGCTCGGCTTGTGGTAGCAGGAGTGGTTCTATATCACCGCCCGGCGGGCGCAAGCGTAGCCGCCGCCTTCATTCCGCTCGGGACCTCCACGACGGTTGATGTCGTGGGTCAACCAAGGGCTCAATTGGGGGCCGTCAAAAGACGTGCCCCTATTGTAGGGCCGGATTCGAGACCTCCAAGCGAGGGAGATTGATCTGGTTGTGGTGATGCAGGTCATGCTAATCAGGCGTCTTCTGCCCTGCAAACGCCGTCCTCTCCGGCTATGGGAGTTCAATCCGGAGGGACCACGGATTCTCCAACACTTTATGGGTACGACACCCGTGGAGATGTACAAGTTATTTTTTGGACCGCAGGCGGCGTGTCCGGAATTAACCGAGGATGCCAGCCTAAGCTGCAATCGCCTGGATACTCAAGTAAGTAGCTCAGTGTTCGGACGCACCGTTTGTTTGCCTTTCTACAATTCGCCTTTTAACCCGTCATCCTTCAACAGGAGTGGATAGTGCAAGCAAAGCTGATACGGTGTCCGGCCCCCCTCCCAGAGACGCCGGAGCCCGTGCTGGTCAGAATGTTGGAGGTTGCGCCTTCAGAAGAAGGCGAAGGGGAAAATAGAGGAGCTACCACCTCGCCTAAGGGGCGCTGAAGAAGGGGATCGAGAATCCTCCTCCGTGGGGAGAAGAGGACCGCCTCCGAAGACCCGGAGGCCAAAGCCCCTAAGCAGGAGAAGAAATCTTCACCAGAGGGTCCTGCGTCCGGGGAGGTCCCGGCCGCACAATCTTCTCTAAAGAATCAACCCTCCAGCGAGCCGTGAGTAGAAAAAGGGGAGTTCATTAATAAGAAACATCCCTATTTGTGCTTCTGAGGATAACCAAAAATTTTACCTTGTAGTTCAGATCTGCGACCTTCTCAGATGAGCTCGTCTTCGGGGATCTTCGTCCGCGATGATGAAGAGCGAGACGCCTCCGTCTCACTGTGTTGCCGGATAGGGCGGACGAGCCTCAAGTGTCGCACGGAGGGTATCCCGAGCTCGCAAAGCCGAAGAGTTCGGCGCCGACTAGTGTTCGCCGGGAGCCAAGGATCTGCTTGAGAGGGCGCCCATCTCGTAAGATCACCGCATTGATGAGCATGGTGATTGAAGGATTTCGCCGCGAAAGCGGATTGCATAATGCCGCTGAGTTTGCCGGCAGGGTTTGAGGTACGCAAAACGACGCACCTTTTGACAGTTTTGCACATGAAAGTCGCTCAGATAGATAGTAGCCCCGAGACTCGTAGGTTGTCAAAAGCGACAGCGGCCGAGGATCAAAATCGCTGGTATTGAGTGTCGCCTTTCCTATGCAGGTGGCGGATAGTCCGGGGCTAGCCGGACCGATGGAGTTGTTGAATTAATGTGGCAACTCGATGTTGCGGATGCGACATTGCGCTAGTCAACAAGCGACTTGACGAGTCGCAAGGTAAATTGTTTCTCCGATCACCTATTAAGGGAACCAAAGCCCACCTCTTACAATATTTATGCTTGATGCAGATGGTGCTGCTGCCGTGGAGAGCCTTGGCGTAACTTGCTCAAGCCAAGGAGCAAGATGAAGGAGTGATGCGGCTGCCTCGAGGGCGATCAAGAGTTAGAAGCCGAAGGGCTGCACACCGCCGAAGCAGGAAGAGATGGCCGAATCGCCGTTAAATTGAAGGATGCTACCGACCGCAATGAGGCTCTTGAAAAGGAGCGCCTATCAGAGCGAGAAGACCTGGGGAAGGCCACCGCCGAGGCCAAGGATGCCCGTTCTGCAATGCGGGCTATGAAGGAGGAGCTGTGTCAAGCCGGAGACATTGTGGCTGGTAAGCCTTTTCTGTTGTGCCGCAGGTTTACGGATCCAAATTATGCCCAGCTTGGCCAGCTGTGGGGTTTCGGAGGATCCATATATGGACTTAGCGGCAAGTGCGGCGGATGCCGTTGTGCACTTCCGGAGTCAGAAGGATCACAAGATGGAAGAGCTGTTTTGGTCTCAATTCCATAGTCCGGATCGTTCACTTCCGCTGACCGATCGGTTGGCCGAATGGGCTGAGCTGAATAGGTTGTCCGGACTTGCCTTGATGGATATCGTGACTCATGTCTGGCCGAAGAGGCCCAAGGCGATGAGCTATTTTGGCTTATTGCAGCAATTTCTTGGGGCGGTGCCGCATATCAAGGAGATGAAGCGGTCGGCCTGCATAGAGGGTGCGCGGATGGCCCTTGCCCGTGTGAAGACACATTGGACAGAGATGGATGCCACCGCTGTTGCAACCCAGGGTTCGGACGAAAGTCGGTTACCCGCCGAGCACTATTTTGGGGAAGTTATGCGTGGTGCTCGTGTAATAGAGTTGCAGTGCTCGAAAAATGTCATATTTAAATGAACGTTTTATTTTGTAAAACAATGGTTATGATGTAATCGCTTTTTATACTTGTGCGTTCCAAGTATTGAAATATCTCCTATGCGGCCGCTTATGTATACGCAGTGTATAACCCGAAAGATGGCGCTTGACTTCAGCCCCACGCACAAGGTGCGGGGTGTTCGCAAAAATAGCGATTGTCACACTTAATCCGACGTCTCGGTCCTGTTGAAGAGGTGGTAGCATAGCAAACAAGGCAACCGGACTATGATGCTTTATCACTTTCACTTAGCCATTGGAGTTCGAGGGTGGGGCTACGATATAGCCCCTGGGGGCACCGTGCTCTCCGAATTCGGGGCGCGTGTGTGCCTGACCAGGAAATGGTCCTTCGTCAAAGCGGAGGAATTCTAAACATTCCGATGGTCGATCGAGTGGTTGACCAGTCTCTCGCAGATCATGACAGCTTCGGCTTTCATCGAGGTGCTCGCCAAATTAATCGGGGCACAATCGCAGAGTTCTCCGGTGCCGCGTTAGCCGATGATATGGAATGTAAGGCAGCAAAACACGGAGCCGGGCAAACCCAACATTTGACCAAAGACATGATTCGAGCTAATGCATATAAGGCCTAATCTCGAGACGCCAACACTCCCTAAGGTGTTCGATCTTTATAATAATGGGCGAACAATGCTCTAACCCCTAGTGTCTGTGCACGGGCAAGGTCCTCCGACGCGGCCGCTGCTAAAATGTCGCTCCACTCGTTATAATGAGAAACCAGGGATTATAGCAACAAGAGACAAGAAAAAGGTTTACGCAGGTCTTAATCAAAAGAATCCTTGCGACGGGTCCCTACCGCATGTCTCGCTACCGTGTCTCTCAAGCAGCCGTTATCCTCGACAGGTGTGCACGTTGTTCATCTGTAAAAAGAGAGGAACTTAGTTTGAAAGGAAATCGCGTGAAAAAAAGTATATGAAAAATATTAATAAATAAGTAAAGCGGAGTCTATATTAGCTCATTGTTGCTTATACGCACAGCCCCTTGTGAAGGGGTGTGCGGCTAGGGAGCCCGTAGCTTATTTATGCCGGACTCGTCTAGCCGTGTCCGGGGTCTTTAAATGACCCTCTTAATAAAATGATGCCACGTGGACCGGGCATTTTAAGTGTAAGAGACGCGTAATGTGGTATGGCGTTGAAGCGGACAAAAGCTTCACGTCCCAATAGTGCTTGATAGTTACTTTTGAATGGGGACATGAAAGATTAGTTTTTCGTTGGAAGTTGTTCGTGACCAACACAACTTCTAGTAATAAGGAGCCTGCACTTGGCGAAGGGCCTGGCGTCCTCCTTTAAAGGAAGTGCGGCTATGTCGAATTTTAGTAAGGTCTATCCCCAACTTGCGGATTGTGTTTGGATATAGCAGGTTTAAATCGCTGCCTCCGTCCATGAGGACTTGTGTAAATTGTAGTCCGTCGATTATAGGATCCAATATCAGGGCAGTCCATCCTGCATTTCGAACGCTCCTGGAATTATCCAGGTGGTCGAAAGTGATTGGTTTTGATATCCAATCTCGAGGTTCCGCTGGGGTGGACCGTGCGAGACCCATTTTAGCGGGTGCCGCATTGTTTTTCCGCATTATCACATGAAGTGAGTTTACTGCTTTGACTTCTTGTGGGAAAGTCTTTTGTTTTCCGGTGCTCTGCTGGTGGGGTTTATCATCGTCCTCGCTTGATGCGTCGAGCCCCTTGTGTTCGGCGTTGAGTCGGCCGGACTTTTTGAAAACCCAACAATCTCGGTGGGTGTGGTTTGCAGGCCTTCCGGGGGTACTGTGGATTTGACATATCCGATCCAAAATTTTGTTTAAGTTGGATAGCTCATCACTGTTATCCTTAAGGGGCAGTGTTTTGTTGTTTGGCCGCGAGCTTTTGAATTCGGCGTTGACCGCCGTGTTCTTTGGGCTTTTCTCATAATTCCGGCGCTGATCTTTTCTGCGCCGTGATTTTCCGTTTCCATCTCTGATCTCGGATGTACTTGGGTTGCTGGTGCTGCATCTTGCTAGCCAGCTATCTTCCCCCGCGCAAAAGCGGGTCATAAGGCTTGTTAGCACGGACATTGTCCTCGGCTTCTCTTGGCCGAGGTGTCTGGCGAGCCATTCGTCTCGGACGTTGTGTTTGAAAGCTGCTAAGGCTTCGGTGTCCGGACAGTCGACTATTTGGTTCTTTTTAGTAAGGAACATATTCTAGAATTTGCACGCTGACTCTCCGGGCTGTTGAGTTATATGACTTAGATCGTCTGCATCCAGAGGGCGGACATAAGTCCCTTGAAAGTTTGCTCTAAACACGTCCTCAAGCTCTTCCCAACTTCCAACAGTGTTTTCTGGGAGGCTTTTGAGCCAATGCCGAGCTGGCCCTTTGAGCATGAGGGGTAGATATTTTATGGCGTGGAGGTCATCTCTCTAGCCATGTGTATGTGTAGTATATAATCCTCTATCCGCACTCCCGGTGCATTGTTCCGTCAGAAGCCTCTATGTTTATGGGTTTAAACCCTGCTGAATTCATGATCCAGCACCTCATTGCTGAAACATAGTGGGTGTGCGGCGCCCCTGTATTTGGGTGTACCGCTGTCTTCGAACACTTGGCGTGTTGTGTCGTTTCCTGGGGCCCTCTTTTTTGGCCCGTAAATGGACCTGGCTGGCCATCTGTTTTCCCAGGATCATGAGTTGACTTGTGTGCGGTGCCGCTTGTAGATTTTGGCCTATCATCTGGCCGTCTATCTGGCCAGGCGGCCTCTTTGTTTTTTGACTGTGGAGGCTCTATGGCTTCCTCATCAAATTCTGGCAGCAGCTTGTGCTTCGGGTAGCTCTTTGATTGATGGCCATTGCCGTATTTGTCTGCGGTTTTGAGCACTTTGCTCCACCTCATTCTGAGTATGTCTTTCGCTGTTTTGAGCTTCCGTTTTTCCTTCTTTAAGCTTCTTGCAGTGGCGACGAGTCTTTTCCGAAGGCTCTTATTCTCCGGTGGTGTCTCTGGCGTGAGGTCGTCTGGACTGTTGGTTTCGCCGTGCATGGATTGATTATCCGACTCGCCCTGTTCGGGCGTTGCTTGGCTGCATGTTCGTCCGCCCACGGGTTTGCCCCGCTCTATTGCCGGGTCATTAGGAGCGCTATTGTTGTCGGCGCGGATTTAGGCGGCGTCTGCGTCGCCGCTTTTGGTTGTTTATCGGCGGGATTATCCTTTGTCGCTCCCGCTGGTCCTCGTTGTCGCTTCCTTTCGGGTATCCACCATATACATCATGGGTTGCGGTGGCCTCCGGTGCTCGTGAGCGCTGGTTCTTGATCGCCTCCCGCATCGCCGCCCATACCTTCGATGTCTTCGAGTCGTAGTCCGCATGTCGGTTAGATCGCCGACGGTGGGCTACAAAGTGGGTGGTGGGTGGGCTTTGAATTTCTTTGTCAGTCCGTGATCTCAACCATCCCGCCATAATCCGCCAGGCTCTCGATAGCGAGAGATTCTTTAGCTAATTTAGAATGTCGCCAAAGGGTGAGTGCTGAAAGATGTCCGCAGCAGTGAATTCCATGATCGGCGCCCAATCAGATTCGATCGGCGGTGCGCAGGAGGTTCGGAGTCCGGCAGGGAGTCCAGCACCTCGGAGTCACGGGCTTTATAGGGGACAAGGTCAGTGTTCGGCTCCATCGCCGCGGAAGTTGCAGCCCCCGAGGTGGTGTCCAGCCACCGGTCCTCGATCTGGGCGATCGGCTCCGGACTAAGGGCCGGAGCGGATTCGCAGTCGCTACCAAGGCACCGTCCGGCGGCAGAGCTAAATCATGCCCAACGTGACAGTGCGGCACGCCCGGCTGTGGCTCGAGTCCGTCGAAGATCAAGTCTCCGCGGATGTCGGCCGTGAAGTTTAGGCTTCCGAGCCTGACCTAACGGCCAGGGGCGTAGCTTTCGATCTGCTCTAGATGGCCAAGCAAATTAGCCCGCAGTGCGAAGCCGCCGAATACGAAGATCTGTCCGGGGAGAAAAGTCTCACCCTGGATGGCGTTGTTGTTGATTGACGAAGCCATCGGGCCTATCGGTGACGACTACGTAGGAACTCTCAATGAAAGCACCAATGTCGGTGTCAAACCGCGGATCTCGGTAGGGGTCCTGAATCAGGCGTCTAGGCGGATGGTAACAGGAGATGGGGACACGATGTTTTACCCAGGTTCGGGCCCTCTTGATGGAGGTAAAACCCTATGTCCCGCTTGATTAATATTGATGATGTGTATTACAAGAGTGGATCTACCACGAGATCAAGGAGGCTAAACCCTAGAAGCTAGCCTATGGTATGATTGTTGTAATGGATGTTGTGTCCTCGGACTAAAACCCTCCGGTTTATATAGACACCGGAGAGGGCTAGGGTTACAGTAGTCGGTTACAATGGTAGGAGATCTACATATCCGATCGCCAAGCTTGCCTTCCACGCCAAGGAAAGTCCCATCCGACACGGGACAGAGTCTTCAATCTTGTATCTTCAGAGTCTTGGAGTCCGCGACGATGATAGTCCGCTGTCCTGACACCCCTAGTCCAGACTCCTCACCAACCATAGCATTAAAGTATCAAGTCCTCTTTATTCCCATACGCCATGACCCACTTATCCGTGTTTGTGTTTCAGTCACTCACGCAACGCAGACAATAAGTAAACCATGGACATATTGCAACACCCTACAGCGAGAATCCCTCACGCTTGCGCGACACGGAGGGCACCATGGGACAGCACCAAAATAAAACATACAACTCATACCAATCTAGATCATCAGTCAACCCAAAGACGAAAGATATCTACTCAAAACATCATAGGATGGCAACACATCATTGGATCATAATATGTGGCATAAAGCACCATGTTCAAGTAGGGATTACAGCAGGGTGCGGGAGAGTGGACCGCGTAAAAGAGATGAGGATGGTGATGTTGATGAAGACGATCACCGCGGCGATGATTCCCCTCCCGATGGCACTCCGGCGCCACCTAGAGAGAGGAGGAGAGGTTCTCCCCCTTGTGCTTCCTCCTCCATGGCCTCCCCCCTGGGTGAGGAAAGGTTCTCCCTCTGGTCCTTAGCCTTCATGGCGATGATGGCCCCTCTGATATCCTTCCCCATGACCTCCGGTGATGATGGCCCCCTCCGGCAGGGTGCCGGAGAGGGCCTAGATTGATTTCTCGTGGCTACAGAGGCTTGCGGCGGCGGAACTTCCGATCTAGGTCAAGTTCTGGAAGTTTGGGGAGTTATAGGAGAGGTTGGCATCAAGAACAAGTCAGGGGGCCCCACAGGGAGTCCACGAGGCAGGGGGCACGCCCTAGGGGGCTGGGCGTGATGGATTCATGTACCTAGGGTAGGGTCATAGACCTGATCTGAGTACCCTACCCAAGGACACCCTTAGAAGAGATCACCTTCCAATGACCTCACGAGGAACCCACTGACCGACTTGAAGGACTCACCATGAAGACTCACTCGACCACCGAGAAAGTCAAGAGGCACTCAGCACTGCATCGGCCTGTAATTGAATAGACTTTATGGTAGTTAAGACTTTTATGTGGGCGTTACAAGAACGCCTGCACTTAATGTACTTTAAACCCTTCATTACGTGGGCTGGCAGGGTCCCAAGACTCTATATAAGCCACCCTCCACAGTGTATGGGTTCGCACCCCTATAACACATATACACATAATCCACTCGACCGCCTCAGGGCTCCAAGACGTAGGGCTTTTACTTCCTCCGAGAAGGGCCTGAACTCGTACATTGCTTGTGTTTACAGCTTCTCCATAGCTAGGACCTTGCCTCTCCATACCTACCTCACATTCTACTGTCAGACTTAGAACCACGACAGTTGGCGCCCACCGTGGGGCAGGTGTTTTAGCGACTTTGTGGAGAAGTTGCGGTTCTTCCGAGTATTTTCATCATGATGACCGCTGGAGTTTTGCTGAGGGTCGCGAGATCCGCCTCGGCGCTCTCACCTTCGCCGCCACCACTCCGCCTGCTCCGTGGAGGCTCCACTGATGTTGATGCGCTCCCGTCTCGCGGTGGCGATGCATTTTCGCGCATGTGTCCGCGGCGTTATGTTGCGACAACCGCCGACCCGATCGGTCGACTTCTATCGGTCACCCTTCCGGTCCCCACCAGCACAAGCGCCTGGTCGGTCGAGGCTCCGCGGTGGGTGAAGCACGCAGCGGTTTCGCCAGACGGCCACCGCCTAAGTTGCGGCAATCGAGCACGACGAATCTCTACTACTGCTTGATCTGGCCGACCGGTTCAGAGAGATCGTGATCCGAATGCGATAGCAGTGATCCGGGCGCGGAAATCTCGATGGTCAACGGACCCCGCAGCCCTCCCGGCCGCCTATGAGGGCGGGCAAAGGCGGCGGAGACGACCCCGCTGCGACCACGAGGAGTACCAGCCCAAGCCACTCAACTCTCGCAGAGGGAAGAGATTCGCCGCAGAACATGGATGCCCTGCACACCCCATCGCAGAGAAACCCCGAGGCTCGTGGCCTTGAGGAGGCACATTTGGCCAATCTGGCTGAACGCGCCGCCTCGAGAACCTTCAAGCCAGCACTCGACGAGCGCTGCGGTAACGAAGTTCCTCGACGCCAATCGACGCCAACTCTTCCCGCCGACTCGTATATCGAACCCCAATCCGAATTTAGCAGCTGCAACCCAGATAGCAGAGTCCATCCAGCCTTCTCAATCGGAAGCCGGGAGAGGCTTGATGCGCATCGAGATTTGCTCCGGCAGCAGGAGACTAGAATTCAGCCGATCTCGCCGCGCAACAGAATTCACAAACGATCCGTCCGCTGCGAATACAGCTTCGGCCGGCTATAGTCCCAGACGCCTCCGGGCGTGAAGGGCGTGAGAATCGCGAGACCAGACGGAGACCGACACGACCGAGATGATAGGCGCCGAGTGCCCACTTCCTCCGAGGGGTGGGTCTTACGCCCTCGGCAAGAAGATGATAGGCATCACCTCGCCAGGGCGAAGAGCTCCAATCGACCCTGGGAACCAGGCTTCGACGCGATCCATTATCGCAAGGCTTGGTCGACCGAACAGAGCCCATCGAGGCGCATCGAGAGATGCGCCCACGAAAGCGAATGAGTGCATGTTTCGTCCGTAATGTTTCAGCAGGCTATCGAGCCGCAGTGATCCCCCCAATTTCAGGTTGGCAACAGGAGTCAGCAAGTTCACTAGTGAGTCTAAGCCTGAAACTTGGCTTGAAGACTACCGAGTGGCGGTTCAGATTGGTGGTGGGAATGACGAGGTGGCCATGAAGCATTTGCCCCTCATGTTGGAAGGTTCTGCCAGAGCATGGTTGAATCAGTTACCTCCTAGCAGCATTTACACTTGGGAAGATCTGCAGCGTCGAACGCTTTGAAGGAACTTGTGTTTAGCCACCAGCTGGATTGACAGAGCTGCAAGTCTGTGTGCAGAAGACCAATGAGACTCTCAGAGAGTATATTCAGAGATGGATCACTTTGCACCATACTGTGGAAAATGTGTCTGATCATCAGGCAGTCTGCACCTTCAAGGATGGCGTCAAGAACAGAGAATTGAGTTTGAAATTTGGTCAAACCGGAGACATGACCCTTAGTCGAATGATGGAGATTGCTACCAAGTACGCCAACGGCGAAGAAGAAGACCGACTCCGAAGCGGCAAGTACAAGCCGAGCCAGTCGAAGAAGGGAAACACCAGTCGGAAACAGAAGCGGAAGGCTGAACCAGCAGCTCCTGGAGAGGCTTTGGCCGTGACTTAGGGAAAGTTCAAAGGGAAACCAAAAGGATCCTGGAACCCTAAGAAGGTGAAGGATAAAGAAGGAAACGACGTGATGGACATGCCGTGTCATATCCACACGAAGAAAGATGAAGAGGGCAATATCATTTACCCAAAGCATACCACTCGCCAGCTGTCGACTCTCGATCCAGCAGCCAGGAAAACAGTCTAAGGACAAGGAGAAGGAGTCGGACAAGGCGAAGACAAGGAGGACAAGTGAGGAAGGATATCCGCATGTCAACTCCACTCTGATGATCTTCGCGGATGTGGAAAGCAAGAGTCGACTGAAAGTCATTAACCGTGAGGTGAACATGGTTGCCCCAACAAAAGCAAGCTATCTAAGATGGTCCCAAACACCCATCACATTCGACCAATCTGATCACCCGACTCATATTGCCACCCCCGGAGGCAAGCTTTGGTGGTCGATCCGGTTGTTCAAGGCACTCGACCGACAAAAGTGCCGATGGACGCGGTAGTGGGATGAACTTGTTGTATGCGACACACCGAAAGGAATGGGCATTCCGATGTCCCGACCGAGCACCATAACATGAGCTTTCATGGAGTTATACCGAAAGAAAGCCAGTCACTCGCCAAATAGCTCGACGTGGTGTTTGGTGATTCAAAACATTTTCACAAGGAAAAGTTGACGTCGAGGTCGTGGATTTTCGAGTCGCATTCACGCCATTTTGGGGAGACCAGCTTATGCACGGTTCATGGCTCGACCATGTTACGGTACCTCAAACTGAAGATGCCCGCCCAAAAGGAGTGATCATCGCCACCGTGATCGGAAAAGGCGTAAGAGTGCTTTCGTAAGGGCTCAAGATTGCCGATTCCTGTGACAACGGTCGAGTTTGAAGAGTATAAGCAAAGCGCAGATCCGAGTGATTTGCTGCAATCCAAGAAACCCACCACGATCTGATTTCACCGTCCGTGAGACGGCCTGCCCACATTCACCCGACCGACCCCAATGCAGCTCCGACCCACATCTCCACAACACTGACCAAATAGGAAGAAGCGCCATCCAGCCTCCTCCGTGAGAATCGGACATTTTTGCATGGAAGCCACCGACATGCCAGTGTGTTCCTGGGACTGGCCGAGCATCATCTCGTAGTCGACTCATCAGAAAAACCAGTCAAAGAGCATCTTGGCGGTCCGCCCCGTAAGAGAAAGGCTATTGGTGAGGAAGTGGCTCGATTGTCATGCATGATTTATCCGGAGATATACCACCGAGTGGCTCGCTAATGTCGCCATGGTCCCTAAGAAGGACAAATCACCCAATGTGCATTGACTTCAAGCACATCAATCGGCCTGCCCGAAGATCATTTTCCTCCTCGCATAGATCAAATTGTTGACTCGACCGCTGGATGCGAGATTGTCTTTCCTAGACGCCTATTCGGTACCACCAGATCCGTATGTACGGACCCGATGAGATAAAAACAGCTTTCATCACTCCATTCGGGTGCTTCTGCTATATCACCATGCCATTCGGCCTCAAGAATGCCGGAGCCACATTTATGCGAATGATTCGAAGTGTCTACTCACCAAATCAGTCGGAATGTGGAAGCGATATGGATGATATCGCGTCAAGTCACGAAAAGGTTCCGACCTGCTCGCCGACCTCGCCAAACATTTGCCAACCTCGGAAGGTATGATATCAAGCTCAATCCACAAAGTGCACATTCGAGTCCCTCGTGGAAAGTTACTCGGTTTTCATTTCCAGCGAGGATCGATGCTAATCCGTAGAGAAGATCGGCACTATTCTCCGAATGAAACGCCTGCGGCGAAAGTGCACGGCGTCCGAAGCTTACTAGATGCTTGGCCGCATTAAGTCGATTCATCTCACGACTCGTGAAAAGGCATTACCTCTTTACCGATCGATGAAGAAGGAAGACAAGTTCGAGTGGACTCCGTGTCGATGCAAAGATTTGCCGAGCTAAAAGCTCTGCTCTCCACCCAGCCGGTGCTTGCTGCTCCAATCAGCAAAGAGCCTCTGTTTTTATATCGCATCCACGGACAAGTCGTCAAGATAAAGGCTTACGGTCGAGCGGGAAGAAGAAGGAAAAGCCTTCAAAGTTCAGCGCCTAAAGGTATTATTTGTGCAAGTCTTGACTCCATCCAAGCAGTAGATATCCTCATTATCAAAAGCTTGTGTATGGAATATACATGACCACGAAGAAGGTTGCTCATTATTTCTCCGATCATTCCATCACAGCCGCCGTGACGCCCACTATCGAGATTTTGCACAATGAGACGAATCGGTCGAGTGGCTAAATGGGCGATTGAACTTCTTCCCTTGATATCAAGTTTGAGGCAAAGAAAGCCATTAAGTCCTAGGCAATAGCAGATTTCCTCGCTGAGTGGATTGAACAGCAGCAGCCGACTGAAGTTCACTCGGAGCATTGAACCATGTTCTTTGATGGCTCTAAGATGTTGAATGGTTCCAGTGCTGGGGTTGTCCTGGTTTCCCCCGGAGGAGATAAGCTCAGATATGTGCTCCAGATTCACTTGGATTCCTCCAACAATGAGGCGGAGTATGAGGCCCTCTTATACGGGTTGCGCATGGCCATCTCACTCGGCGTCCGTCGCCTGATGGTCTATGGCGATTCAGATTTAGTGGTCAACCAAGTGATGAAGGAGTGATACGTGAGAAGCCCAGCCATGACTGGATATCTTGCAATGCAAAGAGGAAGCCGGAAAAGAAGTTTGAGGGGTTAGAGCTCCATCACATACCCCGACTCGAAAAATCAGCAGCAGATGATCCGCAAAGATAGGTTCCAAGAGAGAAGCCATTCCAGTGGTGTGTTCTGGAGCATACACGCCGTCACCAAATAAGATCCTTTCATCGAAGAAGCTCCACAGCCCAAGAGTGCCATACCCACCCGGGGCCCCCCCGGGGGCCCCCCCGAAAGGGGGGGTTTCCCCCCAAAAAATTTGAAGGGGAAAAGGGGGTTTCCCCTTTTTAAAACCCCGGGGCCCAAAAAAAAAAAGGGGGGAAGGGGGGGGGCCCCCCCCAAAGGAAAAAAAAAAAAAATTTTCCCCCCCAAAGGGGTTTGGGAAAAAGGGGGGGGGCCCCCCCTTTTCCCCCCCCCCCCCCCCAAAGGGTTTCCAATCCCCAAAAAAAATTTTTCCCCGGCCCCCCCACCCCCCCCCCCCCAAAAAACCCCCCCCCTTTTTTTCCACCCTTTTGGGCCCCCCCTTTTTTTGGCCCCTTAAGGGGGAAAAACCAAAAACCCGGGGGGGCCCCCTTTCCCAATTTTTTTAAAAAACCCCCCCCCCCCTTTTTGGGCCCCCCCCGGGGGGAAAAAAAAAAAAACCCCCCCCCCCAAATTGGGAAACCAAACCCCAAAAAATTTTTTTTTCCCCCAAAAACCAAAACCCAAAAATTTTTTTAAAAACCCCCCCCTTTTTCCCATTTAAAAAAAATTTTTTCCCCTTTTGGGGGCCCCAAGGCCAAAACCCCCCCCCAAAGGGCCAACCTTTGGTTCCCCCCTTTGGGTTTTTTTAAAAAAAATTTTCCAAAACCCCCTTCCCCCAAAAACCCCCAAAAAGGGGGGGGGGGGGGGGGGCAAACCCCTTTTTTTGGGGGGGGGGAAAAAACCCCTTTAAAAATTTTCTCCCCCTTTCCCAAAGTTTTTTTTTAAAAAATTTTTTAAAAAAAAGGGGGTTTTTTTAAAATAAAAAAAAAAAAAAAAAAGGGGCCCCCCCAAAAAAATTTTCCTAAAAAATTCCAAGGGATTTTAATTGGGGGCCCCTTTTAAAAGGGGGAAATTTTTTGGGGGAAACCCCCTTTTTTCCCCTTTTTCCCCCAAAAAAAAAACTCAAAAGCCCTTAAAAAAAACCCCCCTTTGGGGCCCCCGGGGGGGGGGGGGGGAACGGGAAAAGGGGGGATTTTTCCCAAGGGGGGGGGAAAAACCCCCCCTTTTTGGAAAATTTTTTAAAAAAAAGGGGCCCAAAAAGGGCAAACCCCGGGTTTTTTTTTAAAAGGGTTTTCCCCGGAAAATTTTTTTAAAAAAAAAAAAACCCAAAGGGGGAAAAAAAAAATTTTAAAAAAAAAAAACCCGGTTTTTTAAAATTTTTCTTTTTTTTGGGGGGGGGGGGCCCCCCCGGGGTTTAAAAATTTTAAAAACCCCTTTTGGGGAAACTTTTTAAAAAAAAAAAACCCCCGGGGGAAAAAATAATTTTTTTGGTTAAAAATTTAAAAAAAAAGGGGAAAAGGGGGGAAGGGCCCCCCCCTTTTTGGGTTGGTTTTTAAAAAAAAACCCCGAAAAATTTTTTTTTGGGCCCTTTTTTTTTTCCCCCCCAAACCCCCTTTTTTAAATTGGGGGGGGAAACCCCCCCCAAAAATTGGGGTTTTGTTTTTTAAAGGAATTTTTCCCCCAAACCCCCTTTTTTTTTTTTTTTAAAAACCCCCCGGGGGTAAAACCAAGGCCCAAAAAAAAATTTCCCCCCCCCCCCCCCCAAGGAAAAGGGCCCAAAATTTTTTTTCTTCCCAAAACCCCCCCCAAAAAATTCCCCTTTTCCCCCCCCCTTGGTTCCAACCCCCGGGAACCCCTGGGTTTTGGGGGGCCCAAAAAACCCCGGGGGAAAAAGGCGGGGGGGGCCCCCCCCCCCGGGGGGGAACCCCGGGGGTTTCCCTTTTTAAAAAACCCCCCCCCAAAGGGAAAATTTAAAAAACCCCCCGGGGGGGCCCCCCAAAGGGGAAATTTTTTTTAAAGGTTTTTTAAAACCCCCCCAAAACCCCGGGAAAAAACCCCCTTTGGGGGGGGGTTTTTTGGGCCCCCCGGGGGCCCCCCCTTTTTTTCCCCCCTTCCCGGGGGTTTTTTTTTCCCCAATTCCCCCCCCAAAGGGGGGGCCCCCCTTTTGGGGGGGCCCGGCCCCAAAAGGGGGGGGGAAAAAAACCCCCCCCGGGGGGTTTTGGGGGGAAAAACCCCTTCCGGGGGGGCCCCCCCCCCCGGGGGGGGGGTTCCCCAAAGGGGGGGGGGAAAAACCCCAAAGAAACCCCCAAAAAAAGGGGGGGAAAAAAGGGCCCCCCAAGGGGGCCCCAAAATTTCCCCGGCCCAATTACCCCTTTTCCCCCTTTGGGGTTTAAAACCCCCCCTTTTTTGGGGGGGGAAAAGGGGACCGGGGGGGGAAAAAAAGGGGGCCCCAAGTTTCCCCCCAAAAAAAATTTGTTTTTTTTTCCCCCCGGGCCGGGGGAAGGCCCAATTTGGGGAAAAAAACCCCCCGGGGGAAAAGGGGGCTTTTTTTTGGGGGTTTGGGGAGGCCCTTTTTGGGGTTTTCCGGGGTTTTAAACCCCCCCCGGGGGGGGGGGTTTGGGGGTTTTTGGGGGGGCCCCCCAAAATTTTTCCCCAAAAAAACCCCCCCCCCCCGGGGGGGGGGGGAAAACCTTTTTTTCCCCAACCCCGGGGGTTTTTTGGGGGGGGGGCCCCCCCGGGGGGAAAAGGGGAACCCAATTTTAAAACCCCCGGGGTTTAAAAAATTTTAAAATTTTTGGGGACCCCCCGGGGGCCCTTTTAAAAAACCCCCCCAAAAAAGTGGGGTTTTTTCCGGGGGTTTTTTTTTCCCCCCCTTTTTCCCCCAATTTTGGGGGGGGGGGGTTTTGGGTTCCCCCCCCAAAAACCCCCAAAAGTTGGGGGCCCCCCAAAAAAGGGAAAAAAATTTTAAAGGGGGGGAAAAGGGAATCGGTTTCCGGGGGAAAGAACCCAAACCCGGGGGGGGGGGTTTCCCAAAAAACCCCCCGGGGTCCCCGGGGGTTTTTTCCCCCCCAAAAAGGGCCGGAAAAAGGGGGTTTTTTCCCCAGGGGGAAAAAATTTTCCCCCTTTTTGGGGGCCCCCCAAAATTTGGGGAAAATTTTTTTTAAAAAAAAAAAATTTTTTTTGGGTTCCATTTGGGGCCCGGAAAAATTCCCGGGGGTTTTTTTAAAAAAAAGGGTTTCCCCCCCCAAAAGGGGGGGGGGAGCCAAATTTTTTTTTTAAAAAAAAAAAACCCCTTTGTTTTTTTTTAAAATTTGGGCCCAAAATTGGGGGCCCCCCGGGGGGCCCCGGGGGAAACCCCCGGGGGAAAAATTTTCCGGGTTTTCCCAAAAAAATTTTTGGCCCCGGGTTTCCGGGGGCCCCAAAAGGGAAAAGGGCCCCCCCGCTTTTGGGAAAGGGGGGAAAAAAAATTTGGCCAAAAAGGGGGCCCCTTTTTTGGGAAATTAATTTGGGAAAAAATTTAAAAATTTTTTCCCCCTTTTTTGGGGCCCGGGGGTTTTTTCCCCCTTTAAAAAAGGGGCCAAAAAAAAACCCCCTTTTAAAATTTTTTGGGACCCCCAAAACCCCCTTTTGGGAGAAAAAATTTTTTTAAAAAGGGGGGAAAAAAGGAAAAAAAAGGGGGAAAAAAAAAAAAAGTTCCAAACCTTTTAAATTAAGGGTTTTTTTTTTTTTTTTTCCCCCCCCCCCAAAAAAATTTGGCCCCTTTTTGGGGGGAAAAGGGGGCCGGGCCAAAAGGTCCCCTTTTTTTTTGGGGTTTAAAAAAATTTTTTCCCCTTTTTGGCCAACCCCGGGGGGGCCCCGGGCTTGGGGGCCCCCCCGGGGGGGTTTTTGGGGCCCCTTTTGGGGGGGGTTTTTTTTTTTTCCCCCTTTTTTTTGGGGGGGGCCCAAAATTTTGGGGGCCCTTTTTTTCCCCGGAAATTTTTAAAATTTTTTGGAAAACCCCGGGGGGGGCCCCCGGGCCCTTTTTGGGGGTTTTTTGGAAAAATTTTTTTTGGGGCCTTTGGGGAAATTCGGGGGGTTTCCGGGGTTTTCCATTGGGGGGCCGGACCCCTTTTGGGGGTGGGAAAATTTTAAAACAAAGGGGGGGTTTCCCCCGGGTTGGGTTTTTAAAAAAGGGGCCCCCCCCGGGGGGTTTTTTTTGGGGGGGGGGGGTTTTTTGGGGTTTTTAAAAAGGCCCTTTTTTAAGGCCCCTTTTTTTTTTAAAAATTTTATTGGGTTTTTTTTTTTTTTTTCCCGGCCCGGGTTAAGGGTTTTAAAAAAACCCCCCCCCCCCCGGGGTTTTTAAAAAAGGGTTTTTTTTTTTTGGGGTTTCCGTTTGGGGGTTCCCCGGGGAAGGTTATTGGTTTTTTCCCCAAAAGGGGGGAAAAGGGGGTTTTTTTCCCCCCCGGGGAAAAAGGGGGGGTTTTTGGGGGTGGTTTTTTTTTTTCCCCCCAAAATTTGGGGGTTTTTAATTTCCCCCTTTCCCCCGGTTTTCGGGGAAAAGGGGTTTTTTTGGGGGGATTTTTAAAAAAAAAAAAAACCCCCCCCTTTTTTTTTCAACAAATTAAAGGGGCCCTTCCGGGCCCCCCCAAAACCCCCCCCCAAAAAAAAATTTTTGGGGCCCCCAAAACCCCCCCCCCGGCCTCGCACTTGGTGGCGACAGTCCCTGTCGGTATCCTCCGCTGGAGAAGGATCCGCTCGCGCCTTGCGCTTTGCTCTCCCTCCGTGTCGGGCGCTGAGCTCGGCCGGTGTTGGTCGGATCGGCAATTTCGCGCCGCATCCGTGAGCGCTTTTTCTCCTACAAAAGATCATGAGCAATCGACGCTTCGAACGTTGTTCTGAAAATTCAAACACGAAGCTATACCTTTGCGGCGACGCTTCGCCTGCATCAAGGCCTTTTCCGCCTCACGGTCCGGATTGCCCTCCGATGGCCACCATAGGCTCTGGCTTCCCGCCAGAAAGGCACTTCCCGCGAAATACCGCCATTCGCGAGGGTTAGAAATGGGCAGAGAAGAGATAATGGTTTCTAGACTTCGTCACGGTCACTCGGAAGCCGGACTTAGTCCGGTAGTCCGCTGTAATGGCAACCAAGGCATTATCTATGCTAAGCCGGTGAAACACCCCGCCGATCAGCTCCACTCGATGTCCGGTCCTCTTCGGAGGTTGTGATCCAGGATCCTTCTCGATCCCTGGTTATGGAGCAGGACTCACCATGTCCTCCACAAGTCCGATGAGATCCCGCTATCAAGACATAATGTAAGAAGCTTAAACTTCAAAGCATGGGTTGAGCCCTTCAAGGTGTTCACTTACCCATCCTCTAGGGTTGATCATGGAAAACCCAAAAAGGGTTCGCTCAAGGAAGTCCTCCTTCTCCCCTTGTACATGCCGGACATGATCTTTACCAGATCCTTGGTCGAATCCGCCCTTTGCGTCCGTGCCGTGGCATCGCCTTCCCCGCTGAAATCCCACATGGGTGGCCTTCAGATTGCAGGGTTGTACCTCGCTGATGCATGTTGCCATGACTCGATCATGGTCAAGCTGGAATGAGCCATTAATCTTATCCGCCCATCAAGTAATGGACGCCTTGTGTTCCTCCAATCGGGGCTCATGGGCGCCACCGAGGCGCTTTCAGGGGAGCAAGACTAAACTCCGGAGGCCGATCCGGACTGGTATGGCAGCGAGCGCCTCCTATATAAAACCACTCCGAGGGCTAGTCTTGACGCTTTCTGGGAGTACCGGATAGGTATCCGTCCCGGCGATGCGCTATATTTCGCACCGCCCACTTGATATATGGACCCCTCGTGAGAACGGGCACGAGGCAAAACAGCCTCTTCCACAATGCAAAATGGGGCTCGATGCCCGTGAATAGCTCAAGAAGAGCTACGTGAGTTCGCGATAAGGTGATGTAGGCGGGCGTGAGGCGGTGAAGCCGAGTCCGTGAGAACTGTGAGCCTGCGTGAGGAACGGATGTATTGAAATCCGAGTCCCCTTATCGATAGGGGACAAAGCATACTGCCCCCCTTATTGGGGCTTGGAGGTCTCCGCCGCCTCCCACCTTGATAAATAACCAGTCCGCCCGGACTAGGACCATGAAGGCCGGAGGGAGAAATCCCTGCTTGAGCTTCACTAGCTCACAGGCGAGATAGAGCACCCTCCACCTTTCAAGGTGGGCTGGGAGCGATGAAGAAGAGCCACGACGATCCATGATGGAATGGATTTCTAGGTCAAAGGCGCTCGATGGAGTATTCAAGGGAGGAAGACGGTGTGGTTTGGATCCGGATTCTTGCCTCTTTATAGGCGGACGACTCGCATAATTAGGGGTGAAATGCAAAGACACTTGCGCCGATTCGTGTATGACGCTGTGGAAGAGGGCCATTATTTGGCGAGAAGCCGGAGGAACACAAGATTCAAGATGAAGTTTTACAATGCTCGGGCAGTACATGGAATTTGAAGGGAGAACCCGCTTGCAACGCCAAGAATATAAACACGCTGACTTATCGCCATTGAAGCCTGGTTCGGGGCTACTAGGGAGTCCTGACTAGGGGTGTCCGGACAGCCGACTATCATTATCCGCCGGACTCCAAGACTACGTAAGATACAAGATTGAAGACTCCATCCCGTGTCCGGATGGGACTTTCTTGGCATGGAAGGCAAGCTTGGCAATACGGATATGTAGATCTCCTACCATTGTAACCGACTGTAACTCCTAGCCTCCTCCGGTGTCTATATAAACCGGAGGGCTTTAGTCTGTAGGACAACATACATTACAACAATCATACCATAGGCTAGCTTCTAGGTTTAGCCTCCTTGATCTCGTGGGTAGATCCACTCTTGTACTACCCATATAATCAATATTAATCAAGGTGACGAGGGTTTTACCTCCATCGAGAGGGCCCGAACTCAAAAACATCGTGTCCTCGCCTCTTGTTATCATCCACCTAGACGCACAGTTCGGGACCCCTACCCGAGATCCGCCGGTTTTGGACAATCGGCTATGCATCGATACCTAAAGGAACCGAAAGTGCTCAGCGCTAAGCCTGTTAAGGTTTATCGTTATAACTCCACTCGCATACCGAGGCAAATTTAAAGTGTCGAGCTTAAAAGAAGTTTTTACCCTCCCGTGGAGGGCTGGAAGGTGCAACGAACTCATCAAGGTCGATTCCGCTTATGCATCCGAAAGGGCAGCAGATGGCGAAGGTTTCCATGAAGGACCTGAAGTCGTGTTTCTTGGTGTTGGCTACATCCGAGGGCCGCGAGCTTGTCTTCTCGCCGTGATCTTTGCAAGTGACTCGGCCGACACGAGCCACATCTGCACCGCACCGAGCCGAGGACTTTTTCCACTCCTGCAAGATTTCAATCGTGAACCGCTCGTACCGAGCCATCACGATTCGAGGTCATTCTCGAATGTCGCTCGGCCCGAGCGCCGAGTCGATGCGTAGAAGTGGCGACCTTCAGCCTCGCAAGATAGTCCACGACAGCTGCAACACGACTCCAAATGGAAAACATTCATGGCAACTTCATCATTCACCGGAGAATTGATGGGGTCAAGGTTTGGTTCCACGGCTAGTCTTTCTTCAAAGTTTCGCAAAATTCTACAAGGGCAATCACCGAAGTCAAGGCAATGGTCGAATGGAAAGATCACAATGAAAATGATTGTCGAAAGTGTAAAGGTTACCTTCAAGCATAAGAAACAACTTCTTGGCAAGACCACCCAGAAGGCCTCCAGATCATTTTTTCTTCCTTACCAACTGGCTGACTTGGTCGGTCGAGCAGTTTTGTCGGCCAAATGACCGACTTCCTTGTTGGCAATCCCAAGAGCAGCTTTCAGATTAGTATTCTCTTCTTCGAAGCTTGGTGATCAAGCTAACTTCGCCGTAAAGCTTGGCCTTCTCAGCTAGCCTCAAGGTCTTTTTTTCTCTGGTTTCTTCACCTTATGCAAGTTACAAAAAGGTCGGATTTTGAAACAAATGAAGGGAAAAGGAGTCGCCGAGGTCTCACCGAACATACCTTTGGTCTCCTCCTTCGCCACGATTCTCCTAACTAGCTTCGCATCCAGCCGAGCTGAATGTGCTTATGCTCCAGCTGTAACGAGCCGCAAGATCACAGGATTTCGCCAAGAACCAATGACAAAATATCGAAAGAAATTCACTTCCGAGTGGATAAGAGGAAATCATATGCTTAAGACTACAACCGAATACAAACATTCGGACCGTAGTCTTGGGAATTGACACCTGGTGCACCCAGCGGCCCCACTAGTTCTATTAACACCAGAATCACCAACACCTCAAAAAACAAGACGATTCTTCAGATCGTAATCAATCGCAAAGGTGACTACGCCTCGGGATTACACTCTGCAGTGTACTCAGCGTGCCCCCCACCGTTTGGGAAATCCATTCGCCACGAATGATGGAAAGATCGAACTGAGAAGTTTAAGGCCGATCGCCAATGACCTTAGCCTTGGGGACTACACCTGGGTGCACTCAGCTGCGTTCGCTAACACGGAGTTTTTAATCGACACACCCAAAGGGTGATTGCTATGGATTCCGGAAAGAAAAGTTTTGATAGCATATCCCAACAGTAATGCGATGGCCGACGACCAACATTGCTTTGAAGGGCGGAGCTGGCGCCATAAGCTGCCCGCTCGCGATCCCGGATGGTCTTCACCGCCCATCATGATCCCCGCCATGATGACGCTCTTTAGCAGCGCCGCTTGGTCCTCTAGGACGTGGTGCGCCGTGGAAGAGAGAAGGTTGTGCGGCACTAGACGGCAGGATGAGCACTCGCCAACGGCACCACACGGGTAAGCGACACTGTGTCGAGTGGTGTTCTCCTCCCCGCGACCGCAGTCTCGGCGCCACAACTCGGGCCACCCCGCCGCAGACGCTTTCCTGCTCCTCCTGTGCTTCAGTGGTTCCTCGTCTTCATCATCATTAGGAAGAGTGATGACAACATTGGATGGAGCTACAGAAAAGAATCAGAATCAGAGATCACGAGTCAGTCGACTAAAAACGGAATTAAGAGTATAGTACCAAGGTTTGAGGTTGCTGCGTCCTCCATCTCATGGTCGTCAGCCTTGCCTGAGGTCTCAGAAGTAGCAGCACTGCAGTTCCAAAGAATCAGTTGGCTAACTCAAATGTCAACCAGAGATAAAGTTTGCACGAAACAAGAAGACTTAAACAGTACGATTACCCTGATATGGTGGGTGAGGGAGTCCTGGACTAGGGGGTGTCCGGATAGCCGGACTATAAATATCCGCCGGACTCCCAGACTACGAAGATAGAAGATTGAAGACTCGCTCGTGTCCGAAGGTACTTTCTTGGCGTGGAAGGCAAGCTTGGCAATACGGATATATAGATCTCCTACCATTGTAACCGACTGTAACCCTAGCCTCTCCGGTGTCTATATAAACCAGAGGGCTTTAGTCCGTAGGACACAACATTGCATCTCAACAATCATACCATAGGCTAGCTTCTAGGGTTTAGCCTCCTTGATCTCGTGGTAGATCTACTCTTGTACTACCGTTATCATCAATATTAATCAAGCAGGGCGTAGGGTATTACCTCCATCGAGAGGGCCTGAACCTGGTAAAAACATTGTGTCCTCGCCTCGTTACCATCCGCCTAGACGCACGCTTTGGGACCCCTACCCGAGATCCGCCGGTTTTTACACCGACATTGGTGCTTTCATTGAGAGTTCCTCTGTCGCCACCGATAGGCTCGATGGCAGCTTCAACCATCAACGCTGTCCAGGGTGAGACCTTTCTCCCCGACAGATCTTCATATTCGCGGTTTTGCATCGCGGGCCAATTCTCTTGGCCATCCGGAGCAGATCGAAAGCTACGCTCGCCGCCGTGTCGATTCGAAGCCTAAACTTCACGGCCAATGACCGCGGAGACTTGATCTTCGGCGACTCGAGCCACGCCAAGCGCCGCCACACCGCGACGATGGGCATGATCTAGCTCGCCGCTGAACTGCGGCTTTGTGGTCAGACTTCGAATCCGCCTCCGCCATTAGCCCGGGCCGATTGCCCATGACGAGGGCCGGTGGATAGACGCCGCCCTGGGGGCTTCAACATCTACGGCGATGGAGCCAAATACCAATCTTGTCCCTTGCGAAACTCGTGATCCCGAGGCGCCGGACTCGCCGACTCCGAGCCTCCCGCGCCCGCTAATTAATTTAGATTGGCGCCGTTATGGAATTCACCGCCATGACATCTTTCAACACTCGCTTTTGGCGATATCCTGAATTCTTCAAGCATCTTCGCTATCAGAGAATCCTGGCCGGATTATGGCCAGGACGGTTGGAGTTCTGACGATGAAGAAATTCTGAGCCCACCCACCACCCACTTTGTAGCCACCGCCGAGGATCTAACCGACATGCTAGACTACGACCGGCGACATCGACGCTTATGGACGATGATGCCAAGACGATCAGGACCCAGCGCCCACAGGCATCGGAAGGCCATCTCGCCATATGACGCCTACATGGTGGATACCCCAAAAGAAGGGGATGGCGAAAAGCAGCAGAGAGCAAGATTCTAAAGAAGCAGTTAAACGCCCGGGCCAACAAGGCCGCCTAAATCCCGCCACAACAAGAATGGAGATTCCGCACGGAGATAATAACACCGAGAGTGCCAAGACGCATCCCTCCCGCAAGATTCGCAGCAGGAGGACGCAGATAAGCCCCTCACGACAGGCGGCGCATTTAAGGGGTTGAGGACGATAACTATATGCCTCCTCCAAGACGGCGAGCCTCAACGATGATGAATTCGCCATACCCGAGGATCCCGCCGAACGAGAGCGCTTCAGCGCAGGCTCATAGCCACGGCAAATAGCCTAAAGAAAAAAGCAGCAACAGCCTAAGTTGATCAAGATCTGCTAGCCGATCGATGGACCGAGGTCCTCGCGTCAAGAGTATAAACTCAACTCCCTCCAAAAGTTACCTAAGACGCAAGCTGCTCCCCCGATTAGAGGAGGAAGCATACATACCTTTATCACCAGCGCACGACATGGTCGATCAATCGCCTGCGTGATCGCGACAAAGAGGCATTCAAGGCCCCAGCCAAGACCGCATTCGACATCGATCCAGAGTACGGCCAAAGGGAACGCTACCGACTTAAGCGAGACATCTTGGAGGACAAAGCAAGACAATCCAGATCCATCTATGGATCACGGGCGCCCCTACGACCCACATTTAATACCGCCGCCACCGACATAACACCGCCGGGTCAACACAGCAGTATAGCGCCCTCGAGTTGCGCCGCGATATCGCTTAATACAGGCGCCGCACACCCGCTATGCTTCATCGACGAAGTAATGGATCATCGATCCCCAAAGGGTTCAAACCCTTGAATATCGAATCTACGATGGTACAACAGACCTGCGTGTGGATTGAAGATTATCTTCCCGATTCATATGGCCCGCGCACGATCTCCATGCCATCAAATATCTCCCACTAAGCTTAAAGGACCAGCTCGGCATTGGCTTAATAGCCTGCCCGCAGAGTCGATTGGTGTTGGGAAGACCTGGAGGCCGCTGTCCTTGATAACTTTCAAGGTACATACGCGACCACCGGCGCCGGCGACCTAAGCCACATTATTCAGCAGCCTGACGAATCGCCGCACAATTCTCGACACGGTTCTGATGAAGAAAAATCAAATCGCCGACCGTCCGGATGCGGAGGCCCTCGCAGCCTTCAAACATAACATCCGGACGAATGGCTAGCCCGCACCGGGGCAGGAGAAGCCAAATCCATGGCAGCCCTCACATCGCAATGACCCGCTATGCTGGAGAGGATAGCTGGCTAGCCCGAGCAACAATCTCCGCAAAAATTCGCAGTTCGACACCAAGGACAATCACGGCAGGTCACGCCGAATCAAAAACAAACGCCATACTAACGGCGATTTACAAAGAGGATACGGCAGCCAATGCCGGATTCCGAGGCTCCAAACCCGTCAACGGAAAAAGCCATTCAAAAGAACAACTCCGCCCGCCCAATCTGGACAGAATACTCGACCGCCATGCCGATACATGGCACTTCAAAAGCCAGCCAATCACACCAATAGAGATTGTTGGGTGTTCAGCAGGCCGCAAGTTAATTGCCGAAAACAATGACAAGGGGCTAAATAGCGACGACGAGGAAGAGACCCGCCACGAACAATAGAGGATGTATGGTTTTTCCCCACAAGTGCGGACGGTGAATATGATTTACGCGACCCATATACCCAAGAGGAGAGGAAGCGCGACCACGGACATCTATGCGATGGAGCCACGCCGCCAAGTTCAATCCATGGTCCTCCCGTCCGATCACTTTTGATCGACGAGACCATCCGACTAGCATACGCTTATGGCGGATTCGCCGCATTGGTCCTAGACCCAATCGCCGATGGATTTCACCTCACAAGAGTCCCGATGGACGGCGGCAGCAGCCCCGAACCTGCTTTACCAGACACAAGGCGCAAATGGGCATAGACCCATCCAGATCAAACCTACTAAGACAACCTTTAAAGGTGTCATCCCAGAGTGGAAGCCAACCAGTGACAGCTCTCATCACACCGAAGTGGTCTTCGGATCCCTGATAATTTCCGGTTAAGAGTTAATCTTCGATATAGTCCCGCTCAGAAGCGGCTATCATGCCCCGCTTTCGGACGAACCGCTTCTCAAAGTTCAACGCGTGCCGATTACGCATACCTAAAGCTCAAGATGCCAGCCCTCGTGGAGTCATTATGGTCAATGGGAATACGGAACGCCCCCTCCGAACGGAGGAACATACACGCTCTCGCGTAAGTGAGAGCAGCCTTCACGGCAATTCTCTAGTCCGCAATCAAAAGCCGATGCATCAAAGCGCACCCGAGCAACACTCAACTAAGACCACCGGCGCGATCAGAGCATCGCCAGAGTAATGCGCTCCCCACCCGCCTCGCCAAGATGATCACAAGAATAACACTGCAGCACATCATTACGCTTTGGAGATACCATGGGCGCAGGGAGGGGCTTAACCACAAGGATTAAAGAGTGCGGTTTCGACCACACCAGGGGCTCATGCTAGCTCCCCTTGGTTTTACTTTTATCTTTTCTTCCTTTTTTATATACAGGATTCCACTAAATGTAAGTTCTCCGTCTGACGGCGAACTTGCCGAACTCACGATGCAACAGTCAGGATCAAAGAAGGCTGCGATTTAACACTCGTGTGGTCTCCATTACGAGCACTTAATTCATTACATACACCAAGTCTGCAGCTTATCCCCGAAGGGACATGTCAAATTAGTCCACATACATTGCTTACCGTGACTATTTGTATCACCGCTTTATTAGTAGACCTTCTTTCATAAACAACGCAGCACTTCCTTTTTGCAAGTTCATTACCTTTTCATGGCAATTATGCTATCCTTTACAAATGTTCACTATATGACATCTTGCACCAGATACTTTGGTACGGCCAATACACCAGGGCTTCGCTCTCTGTGATTATGGTATGATTAAAGTCCTAACACTTTCACAAGTGCGGCACCTCAACTTATAGCATTATATGAATCAGCTCCAATCATGTCTTGGGTCAATAGTTGGGTTTGCTGCTCCCATGTTTTGGTACCTTACGCCCGCCTGCCGGCTAAGGTAGCACTGGAGAACCATCGCGATTGCGCCTCTGCTGAGCCGGGTTAACGCCTGGAGAAAGCTAAACTGACCGGCATGATAAGGCGAGAGACTGGTCGCTGCTCGAGAGGTTCTTTCGGTCCTTAAAGGCTCATGCCTCTTCGAGCTAAGTTCCGGATGATGTCCGACGAATGCGGATAGCGCCTGGATTCGTCTTCCGATACCAGGGGCTTCACTAAATTTAAAATTATAGAATTCTATGGCTAAGTGAGAGTGTTCAAGCATTATAAGTCCAGTCGCCTTGTTCGTCGTGGTTGAGCGCCTCCTAGATGGACCCAAAATGGGAACAAGAGTGCTCAAGTTCATCACCAACACCCCAAAGACTGTGGCTTGGGGGTCAAGCCAACGACTTGCCATCTCTCGATTTAATAAACGGCCGCATGTAAGGTAATATTTAAATTCAACAAAGCGTTGCTCATGGCGATATAAACGAAGTTTTCAGCGCACAGATAAATATACAACAAGTTCACTCAAGGATTAAATTAAGGGGCACTCATCCGCAATATCGCTGGCCCTTCAGACAACTTTATAATACCGCCCGGGCAAGGCGATGCTCCTCGCCGGCGGGCGGATCCGGTGAGAAGCTCCGCATCCAGCTTGCCCCATTGCACCTTTATGCGGGCAAGGGCCCGACGAGCGCTTTCAATACAAAGCGGAGCGCTTTGATCACATCCAGCCTGGGGCATGCATCCACTAGCCAGCCAAGACTAGGCCAAAGTAGCTGCTGTGCATGGCTCTGCCCAGTTATACCGACTGCAGGAGGCCCTTCATGGCCTCCTCGCCTACCTTAGGAGTTCGACCAGCCGCTTCACCGATCGCTTGGGGGCACCGGATGGCCGGCCTCAACAGATCGAGACCGTAAGACCTTCTCCGCTGAGCTCCTCCTCGCCACGATAGAACGCAGCAAGCATCGATGCACTACGCGCAGATCCGCAAATGCCCCGGAGAGCTCCGAATTTGGGTAAGTATCCGTAATTTACATTAACATGCTTGCTCGCATGAAAAACGCCTTACCCGCCGCTATCTTCTTCATGTCCTCTACTTCCATATGGGCCTTCGGCCTCGCCTTGGCGGATCGCCCTTTCAAGAGCCGAGGCAAGCTCGACTCGAAGTTGAAGTCACGCCCAAACTCTCATGCTTTTCCATGAGAGCCCGAGCTTTTGCCGAACTTCCGCCACCGCCGCTTGTTTTTCTCGCCACCGCTTCAGGGTCAAGATTATGCTGGCCACGTAAACGGCATCCTTCGTGGCTGCCACCTCATTAGTGGCCCATGCATTACATATATTATCCTTATTAATCATGTTTGCAAATCAAACCCTTTTCTCAGAAGGTATTTATTTAAAGTGGTGTTATTCACCTTCTTTTCCTTGAGTTGCCTCTGGCATGGCCGAGCTCTTGCTCCGACCGCCAAGGTCTTCTTCAGCCACGACCATCCGCACGCGGCAGAGGTCAACGGCGCAGCCTCGCAAACCCATATTGGCATATTTTAGCAACCCTGTATATCTTGTTAGAAGATCCTTAGTCCGCTTTTCTTCCAACACCGACTAAGCATCGTGGCTACCGTCTATGCGGTATTATATTACTTAATTTTAACCTTCTACCTCAAAGCCTGTTAGAAGGTTGTCAGAGCCAGCCAGCCTCGCCTTGGCGAAGCTGGATCTTTCAATCACCGCACTCATAAGAGTGCGGTGTTTTTCTGATGGAGGCGCCTTTGAGCGCCCAACAGATTATCCGCGCCCGGTTGACGGGCCGCCGGCGCCACGGTCCTGCCCTTCTTCAAGGGGCCACAGCGACTCGAACCGCTATGGGTTCCGGGTGGAGTCCGCACAAAGTCCGGGCTGCTCGACGGCGCCCGAGCCTCCTCCCGAGTGTCCCTCAGGATTCCGCCGCCGCCCTCGGCGGGGGTAGAGGCAGTCGATGGAATTTACATCCGACGGCGCTAACGACTCCGCCATCGAAGTCGGGAAGGTCGCCACGGCCGGACTAATGGAACAATGCGGCGTTAGAAGGACGCTACATGACATACAAGATACGGCGATAAATGGTCCTGATATTTACGATCCTGCCGGACGCCGCCCTTGAGGCCACTCATCCTCGCCGACGCCGATGTTGGTGAAACTGTCCGGGATAGTTCTCCCCTCTGACCCTTCGCCGCCCGGTTGGGGAGGTTTTTCCTCTCTCTCCTCCTCCGGAGAGAGTATTCTCCTCCTCCTCCTCGCCATCGGGAGGAGTCTCGCCGCCGCCGCCGACGCTTGATTGCGGAACTTTTCAGTCCCCGCTGCCACCTTCTTGGTTTTTCTCCGCACCACGCACGGTGCCGAACCAGCAGCCTTGCTAGGGCGGCATCCACTAGTTCTTCCGCATGGGAGCCGGGCCGATAAGCCGGGCCTTCTCCATCCATTCCGCCAAAGGAAGAGGTAGATTAAAACCTCGCTAGAGTCAATCTAACTACTATAAGTGTCCCGTAATGGGGTTGAATCACTTACCTCGCCGCACCGGAGATCGCGAGCTGAATCATGCTGGTCTTCGGTCGCGGATGCGGGGTTGGCGCTTTTGAACAGACACCTCCAGCGCCTTTGTACGCCAGTCAAGAGCGCGCTTAACGCCTGGGTGCTGTTCCGATTAAACTCCCACGATTAAATGCCCGTTTGGCATGGGAGAATCCGCCCGAGGAGCATGACTCGACCACGCCGACGAGCCGGAGCTCGTTGCTCACCAAATTTCTTGATGCAGGCTCAAGTCCCGCCACCTCCACCGGATCACCCCACCGCAAGCCCTTCTTTCCGTGAGGTGAGCTGCGGGGATTCCAGATCTAAATTGGGGCCGCCACCATGTAGGTCAAGCTGCTCGTGATGTAGAACCACCCCGATTGCCACCCCTTGACGGAGTCCACGAAGGTCCCTTCTAGCTAAGGGACGCGGGCAGCTTGCCCAACATGGCGCCCAAGATTCCGCTTATGCCCCTTCACAACCTTCGCTTGACGTTGAAGGTCTTGGAGCCACAGGCCGGCGGGGCCGATGCAGAGAAAGGTTTCGCATACCCACGATAAACGCCGAGATGTTGAGGACGAAGTTCAGCGCCAGATCGTGGAAATCTAGGCTGTTGGGGATATTACCACTAGGTGTAAACCGGCCAAGCTTGGGCCGGGTTAACTCCGCTAGTAGTGTAATCATGGAAAGGCCCAAGGCCTGTAGTTGGTTTAGAACTTGTAGCCGTAAACCGCCCGATGTATAACTTGTATTGTAAGTTAGGAATAGAGAGGTACCAACCGGATATTTAATATGAACCGTTGGGACTCGCAAACCGGCGGGCATCACTGTATATAAGGGGACGACACAACAAGCGTTCAAGGAGAGACAACCACAACTCGAGCCTAGGCGGTTTATTTGCTCCTAGCCATCGAGACTACATCAATTCCATCACAACTAGACGAGGCTTTTACCTTCATCGGGGGCCAACTAGTATAAAACCCTCGTGTCTTTGTGTCCGCTTAACCCCCGCAAGTAAACCCGTAGCGATGGCTCCACCACTAAGTCCTTATGTTAGGACATCCGCCGTGACAAATCCATTTACGCTTGGCGCCACCGTGGGCTATCGCACGATGGTTTGACGATCTTGGAGGGCAAGCTCAAAGGACTCAAGGCTACGCCGTGGGCCGATGACCAAGAGTCGTCCGCGCCGGATCTACATCGACGATGCCGGATGGGGTCCCGAGGCCGATTCAATCGAGTATGGATACCGGTCCCTTCGGGCGCATACACGCCTTCATCGGCAAGATCGGAGGGCCTGGCCCGAGCCGACATCCGCACCGATCTGCCGAGACGGCTCAACAAGACGCAACCAGCCCGGCTAAACCGCCGTGAAGCATGTCTTCGCCGGAGTCACCCATGGAGGGGAGTATGATGCCGTTCGAGCACGGTAGCGAGACCGCTGCTTATTCCGCGATGAATCTTCAGCAGGAGAGACCGAGTCATTGTATCAAAAGTGGATGATATGATCGGGGCTGTTCCGACGGTGACAAGATTCCGACCCCCAAGCCGCTTAAACCGGATCGGTGTATTCATGGCCGACGCAGGTCAAGAACCTTTCTTCAACCGCAGAAAGCAGCAATGCTTTCCGGTTCAGCAAGCTGCAGCAGGGCAGGGGAGGCCCAAAGGCGCCTCCGGTTCAAGTTTTGTCGATCTGCTCGATGCGCTAAGCAGCACTTATGGCGGTGGACAGCCCCGCAGATCAAGGCTCATAATGCGAAATCGCAGGGTGAAAGAGCAGATCACGCAAGCCAAAGCGGATCTGGGCGGAGAAGGAGCGATGGCTACAGAGCGGCCGCTTTAGATGCGCAAGCTTACAAACTCATGCTCGACCAGTGCGGCGCGCAGAGGTGCCGAGGCGGAAGTATAGATCACGCCACCGTCAGATTTGATCCTAGAAATCTCTTTCGACTTCGGAGCCGGACCCAAGAACCCGCCTCAAAGACAGGAGGTAAACCGGATTGAGGCACCAGAGCGGAGCGACGGTCCAACCACGCTCGATGGCGCCCGCAGCAAGATACAGTGATTCCTCCGCTGCACAGACGCCCCAGGCCATTACTCCAACCCTATGGACAACCTTGTTGCGGCTGCGGCACGATTGGAGGCGATCCCAACGAAGGAGATTCCCCACAAGCGCTTGAGACACGCCGGTTAAGGAGCTCCGACTGCACCGATCCAAAGAGAAACATATTCATACAGCGCGATCGATTCACTTCACGCCTGGCCCAAGCCGGAGCTACAAAGCAGCGATGGATGAACCGCCCTATCAAGTAACGCTGGGACCGTGAAGCGCCCGAGGCAATCACCGATAGGCGGCGGCCGTGATGCTCGTGGAGGTGGTGGATCGCCCGAGCACGCAGAGAGGCCGAGTTAGCAGCGCAGGTGACGCGGATCAACACACACCGTTCGCCTACCACCTTCGCCGACCAGAGTCACCTCCGCTTTGGGAGTGCCCTGCTTAATCCTCGCTTTGCAATGTGTGCGCCGCTTAAGGATTTTAAAGGCCCGCGCAAGGTGCCAAATTACACCGCAGATCTATCCCCGAGGCGGGTTGAGAGTTATGAGATGGCCATGGAGATGCTGGATGTTGATGAAGCCGCGTGTGCAAAGTACTTCACCATGATGATGGAGGGCACAGCGCGTGCATTTGGTTGAAAAGCTTGCCGCCTAATTCTATCAGCTCATGGGGCAGCTACGGCCCCGGTTTATCCGAATTTCAAGGATACATGTAAGCAGCCCAAGTCCATAGTAGACTTGGCGGCTTATGCTCAGAAGAAGGAGTCAACAACCCGCTGGGTACGCCGTGTGTCCGAGATTTTGCACTCTTCGACCGGATCAATGCCGACTCGCAATCATAACATTGGAAAGCAACCGCCGGTTTGAGCCTTTGAAATTTAAGCCGGGACGATGAAGCGGTTCTCGCAATGATATGGGAACCCTCATGGCCATGGTAAAATATGCCGATTCTGATACAAGACCAAGGATCCTCAAGCGATGATGATGAAGCAGGAAGGGAAAGAAGAACGGCAACCCAAGCAGCAGATTTCAAACCGGCGGTCATGGAACGGAGCAAGCGCAAGGTCGACGGTAATCCGGATTTCGAGCTAACACTAATGCGCAGGATGAGGCCGGCGCGCAGAGGCAAGGCGAATCGGGTCCAAATGCTAGTGCAAACCGCTTGAATTACTTGTTGAATCAGCCTTGTCCCAAGCATGGAACGGCGAATCCCCATCGAATCATCTTTGGAAAGATTGTTATATTATGCAGAGTTCAAAATTCGATGCTTCCCGATATGACCAGGGTCGTGGTGGTTCAGATCCGGTTTCCATGGGCCGGTCAGACGGAGCTTCGTTCGGGCATAACCAGGCAATCTCAATAATCGAGTAATCAAGGGGCCAGCAAGCAAGAACAACAAGCTAGGCTATCGAGCCAACCAAAGCAGCTTGAATGGCGGGCAAGATTACATGTTTTCACAACCAGTTTGGACAAACGGGATCGAAGCTTCACAAACGGGCAAGAACTCGCTGAACCGCCTTGCCGCGTATTTGCGCTGGTCGAGCAGCCTATCGTATGGAGCAGAGATGACCATCCCCCGGTTGATAATCCGGTCACCGGCTTTGGTGGTAGATCCTCGTGTTGGGGGCTATAAGTTTACTAAGGTACTTATGGATGGAGGAAGCAGATCAATATATTGTATTATGACACTTTCCGTCGCATGGGTCTCACAGATAAAGATCTCGCATCATCCAATACGGTGTTCCATGGTGTAGTACTGTGCAAATCTGCTTATCCTATTGGTAAGATAGCCCTCGATGTGGCCTTTGGAGATGAGCATGATTCCCGGTCCGAAAAGCTAACTTTTGAAGTGGTGAAAATCCGAGCCCATATCATGCCTTGTTTGGACGGCCAGCTTATGCTAAGTTCATGGCACGACCTTGTTATATCTACTTGCAGCTCAAAATGCCGGGTTACAAAGGAACAATAACGGTGCATGGAAGCCGCCGAGTCGCTTTGGAATGTGAGGAAGGAGATGCAGCTTATGCAGAGGCGGTCTGTGCTACGGAGGAGTTGAAATTTTATAAGGACAATGTTGATCCGCAGATATGACCCTTTGAAGAAGCCCACTACAGAGCATGAATCGGATCTGAAATTTAAATCGGCAAATGAAACCAAGCTTGTTGACTTTGTGCCAAAGCGATTCGCCCAAGCAGCTTCACTATCAAGGCCAACCTCGATCCCAATAGGAAGGCGCGCCATCGAAGTTCATCCGTGAGAACCGGACATCTTTGCATGGAAGCCATCTGACATGCCAGGTGTACCGAGGGAACTCGCTGAGCACACACTTAATGTGGATCCTAAGTATAAACCGGTGAAATAGTTCCTCCGCCGGTTTAATGAAGAGAGGCGCAAGGCCATTGGGGAAGAGGTAGCCAGGCTCCTAGCGGCTGGCTTTATCATTGAGGTGTTTCATCCAGAGTGGCTTGCTAATCCGGTGCTGGTCCTTAAGAAAACGGCACTGGCGATGTGTGGACTACACAGATCTCAACAAGGCCTGCCCAGCAGATCCTTTTGCTCTCCCCCGCATCGATCAGATTATTGATGCCACGGCAGGATGTGAGCGTTTAAGTTTTTTGGACGCATACTCTGGATATCATCAGATCAAAATGGCAGTTATGACCAGGAGAAGACGGCGCTTATAACTCCCTTTGGAGCCTTCGCTATGTATCTATGCCTTTTGGGCTCAAGAGTGCCTGTGCTACTTATCGCCGTGTACTGTAATTGCTTGCATACGCAGATTGGCCGCAATGTGCATGCTTATGTAGATGACATTGTGGTGAAATCAAGACAAAAGGAGACACTGGTGGAAGATTTGAAGGAGACCTTCGACAACTTGCGCGCTTATAAGATGATGCTTAATCCGCCAAGTGTGTTTTGGTGTTCGCTGGCAAGTTATTGGGGTTCCCGTGTCTAACAGAGGAATCGAGGCCAATCCGAGAAAATTAAAGCCATCACTTCCTTGGCTAAACCGGTGTATCAACGATGTTCAACGCTCAAGGGGCGGATTGCTGCATTGAGCCGGTTTATCAGCCGCCTCGGAGAGAAGGCCATCCCCTTATACCAGATGCTGAGGAAGACAGATAATTTCGTCTGGAGTCCAGCTGCTGATGAAGCCTTTGAGGATCTAAAGCGGCAATTGGCCAACCCGCTTGTTCTGCGGCTCGCCGACAAGGAGCCATTGTTGTTATATGTGGCAGCCAATGCTCGAGCAAAGGAGCGAGCCATTGTGGTGGAACGCAAGGAGGCAGGAAAGGAGTATCCGGTTCAACGGCCGGTTTATTATATCAGCGAGGTGCTTATTGAGTCCAAACAGAGATATCCGCATTGGCAGAAGCTAGTCTATGGTGTTTTTATGGCCAGCCGGAAACTGAAACAATATTTCCAAGGGCACCCTATTACAAAGGGTTAGTTCAGCTCCTTGGGTGACATCATACAGAACCGGGAGGCGACTGGCCGGATTGCAAAATGGGCCATCGAGCTTGGGCCGCATGGGCTAAAGTATATACATCGCACGGCGGTAAAGTCACAAGCCCTTGTTGATTTCATTAATGACTGGACAGAGTTACAAGCACCAGAGGAGAAGCCGGATCACACATACTGGACTATTCATTTTGACGGATCCAGACAATTGGAAGGCTCGGGGCTGGAGTCGTTTTAACTTCCCCACGAGGTGATAAGTTTTGCTACGTTCTCCGTCTAATGTTCCCTTGTACTAATAATGCAGCTGAGTATGAAGCCTTGCTCCATGGTCTCCGGATGGCTAAGGAGATGAATTTAAGCCGGGTTAAGTGCTTCAGTGACTCGGACCTGGTGGCTCAGCAAGTATCTGGCACTTGGGATTCTAAAGACCCCCTCATGGCCGCATATCGTCGAGAGGTGGATAATATTGCAGGTTGCTTCAAGGGCTATCAAGTGGATCATGTGGATCGCCGAAGAACGGCGGCGACGCTTTAAGCCGCTTGGGTTCTCGGCGAAACCGTGCCACCTAATGTCTTCTCGACGCCTTGCACAACCCGGCCGGTCCAGCTCCCCGGTGAAGCGGATTTGGCAATTCCTGATCCGGAGGCTCGCTTGGTGGCGGCATTACATGCTATTCGGATTGGACGGTTCCTTACCTTGCGATATGACTAGAGGAGAGTTGCCGACGATGAGGTTCGCCGCATGATAATCCGCGCCCAAGTCTATGACGATTCTTAATGGTGAGTTGCATCATTGCAGTGTTTCAGGGCGCTCAACGCTGTGTTTCCGAGGAAGGTTGTGAAATTTACGAGAAATCCATGAAGGGATTGCGGGCATCACGCCGTTCAAAGTCCCCGTGGCAAAGGCATTCCGCCATGGATTTTACGGTTAACTGCTCATGCCGATGCGGAGGACTTGGTCAAACGGTGCGATGGATGTCAAAATTCTCCAGCGTGCTCATGTACCGCACAAGAGTTGCGGATGATCCCAATAACGTGGCCGCTTATGCACTGGGGCTGGATATGGTCGGGCCTTTTAAGCGATCCAAAGATAAGAAGACCCACCGTTAGTGGCAAGGGGACAAGTTCACCAAGTGGGTTGAAGCGAACTCCGCCAAGAAGTGTGATGCGCAACAGCGTGCAGTTCATCAAAAGGTGATTTTCCGGTTTGGCTTTCCACACAATCATTATCGACAATGGCACTAATCTGTCCAAGGAGCTATGAAAGAATTCGTGAACGTGAGCATATCCGCTTGATGTATCGTCGCTGGCGCACCCCACCCAACGGGCAGCGTAACGTGCTAATCAGAAATCTTGCGAGGCATCAAACCCCGACTTCGGTTCCATTACGAGAACACCGTGGTGCTGGGTTGAAGAGCTCCCATCGGTACTATGGAGTATCAATACTACGCCAAACCGGCCCATCGGCTACACGCTTTCTTCATGGTTTATGGAGCGTAGCAGCCTCCCAAAGGATATCAGCACGATTCGCCCGTGTAGCGGCTTATGTTGAAGCGACAATGAGGTGGCACGACAGACGCTTTGGACCTATCGGATGAGGAGCGTGATATGGCAGCCGCCGGTCGGCGATTTACCAAGAAGATCTCCGCTGTTATCACAGCCACCGGTTAAAACCAGAGCCTTTCAGAAGGAGATTTGGTGCTTCGCCTCATCCAAGACCGCATGATATGCACAAGCTATCCTCGCTTTGGGAAGGACCCTTTGTGGTCAAGAAGAATCTACACAACGGTTCCTACTATCTCGTTGATATTCGAGAGCGTAAAGACTCACGACATCGAAGAGGAGACCAATAGGCCGTGGAATATAGCTCATCTTCGACCTTACTACACTTGAGTCATCGGCTCAGTTTATGTACATAGCATAACAATGTATATATTATCTTCGATATAATAAAAATCAGGGCCTCAGCTAAAGCGGGTCTCTGCTTTTCTTTTCATGTGTGGTTACATGGAGTGCTTCGCTTTTAAAGCGGTCTCCGGTTTTCCCTCGACAGCTTATATTTATCACTTGGGGGCTTGGTCGTGTCCGAACCAACGCAACACCTCTTGATAGGCGAAAGCCACCAGATCATTTGGGGACACGGTCACGTCTGAACCGGTCACGCCTCTTGGTCGGCCAATAGGGCCAGCGTCACTTGGAGGCTTGGTCGAACCCAACCAATGTCATGCCACTTGGTCGGGCGATCGCCAAGAGTCTTTTGGGGACCTGGCCGACTAGCACCATCGCCACGCCTTCGGGGCTTGGTTGCGCCTCGACCATGGTAATGCCATCCGACCAGCTCCATGAAGCTTTCCTTTGCAAAGAGTTATTGCCTTTGTTGCCATATTTGGTATTCGATTTTGTTGCGTTTCAACCCGACGAATATTTTTATCCGGTTTAGATGTCAAGAATAAACCGACAGACACGGTTTGGTATTACAATCAAGTTTTTATCTTCCGGTTTACCTTCTTCCTGTTCATCCTTATGGAGAAACATGGGGCTTGTGCTGATTCAAAGACGCCTATGTGGGAGTTATTGTTTCCCGGATGGTCATGGTTTTAAAGGCCTCGCTTCAAGATTGGCTACGCCAGACTTCATGCCCAAATACGGCGGTATTTGTATCACATACTAATTGATTTTCAATACACAAAATATATTGATGTTATAAACCGTGGCGGTGTCACCGCCGAGGTTCAATCTTTTGGTTGCAGGGGTGTGAATCAAACAAAGTTTCTCGATGCACGAAGGCATACCCAGCAGCAAAGTTTTGACTAAAGCTATTACAAGGCAACACAAAGGCCCAAATGAGAATCATTGTTTTTGGGACAAACAGAAAGATGTTTAAATCGGTTCCGTTCACGATCGTTCATCATCCTCCGCCGCTTCAAAGATCTTCATCTCTACCCATCGGCCGAAATCCACAGAGTCCAACGATTCCCATCAGCGCTTGAAAACAGCTTCTTCGTGAATCAAAGACGACGGTTCAATGTCGTGCGAGGTATGCTTACGGATTGAGGGATCAAGTTTTCCGTTCAAAGGTTGGAGCGACACACGCTTGTTCTCGCTCATTATATTGGGCTTGATAGTGTTCCAAATCGCTTCTTCCGCCAATTGACACGCCAACGGGCGCATCGCATGGTTTATCGCACGCAAGTCCTCTTCACTAAAGTCGGAGCCGCCTTCCTTCACACCGATAGCCTTGAGCTGCTTCCACGGGATCAAAATCCGCACCCGGTGCTTTGGCTCGGATCAAGGCATTGATGGCTCCGGTTCGTGCAGCAGATTTCTTTACCTCTTCAATCCGGGAAGGAAGGATGGATAGCCGTTCAGGTATCTTGGATCAGGGACGGCGCTGGATTGTTATGGGACATTGTGGTAATGACGCTACTGGCTCCGTATATAATCGTTCCACTAAAGTGTAGACAGCTTTCGCTTTCTTCCGCACGCCATTACCCAAGTGCCCAACACGCAGTGCGTGATATGATAACAGGTAGTTTTAAATAGGAATAATGGTGCAGCAGAAAAGCATGTTACGCTTATTCACGTGGAACTTACCAAGATGGCTGCCGCCATAGAATGCACTTGCCGCTTCACGGTGCCGATCATCCACCACCGTTTAAGGGCAGCTTCAGATTCTCGCCCGCTTGAGCAAGTTGGCCTTTTCGTGGCCCGCATCACTGCTCCTTCTTCATGTTTGCCTTCACCTGCTCCGCAGAGTCAAGGCACCGGTTAGCTCCTTCTTGGCTTTGTCTGCCTCGCCTGCTTGGTTTTCGTCATCAGAATCGGGCGATTCGATCATCCTTGATTTTCACCTCAACCTCGCATATGATCAGCCAACAATTAAGTTAAAGTCTCAATCATACAACACGCTTATATGCTTGACACTTGGGGGCTAATGTACCTTCAATCTTTCTATGCTAATACATGGTAAAGTCCCAAGTTGAATACGAGTATTCAACTCGGCACTTGGGGGCTAATGGCTTTTTGATTCTATTACAGTATTGTCAGGAAATTTTTGGAGTACCGATTTAAGTATGCATCATTAAGCCGGCCCTGGTGGTTACGAGGGAAGATTATAAAATCCATCAAAGGAAGTTATCAAGTCCCGCTTGATCAAAGATTACAAACCGCCCTTGGGGGCTACAAGGACTGCTATACCGTAAAAGGAAAGGAGTGTTACCTCAAACTTGTCTCTCATTAGTTTCACCAAGCCAGCTTCATAATCACGGCCATCAGAAGCCGGTTCGTATCCAGAGTGAAGGTCTTGGGCGCTTAAAGCGGCATATGTTTCCAGCTCAGCAGCCCACTTTCCTTTGTTCAAAGTGGAAGAATCCTCCTTCACAGTATGCCGGGTTAGAGTTGCAGCGTTACCCGGTTCAGAGTGGCCTGTTCCAGTAATTACAACGTCGTCATCTTTCGATTCGACGGATCGTGGGCACAGCCGCTTCAAGAGGACTGGAGGCTTTTCGCATCGGATAGTACTAGCAGGTGGATCAACAGACATTGAAACATCCACAGGCCTCTCCTCAGGAATAACATCTTCTTGAACCGGAGGGTCAGTTGGAATATCTTCAGAGGCAACATTTTCGAGATCCGCGCCCGCCATGATCTCAAGCGCAGCCTCTTCACTGTTTTGTCCAAAGCGAGCCTTTTTGCTGGGTTTCGGTTTGGTTCTGGAGAAGCAAAGATTCAGGAGCAAGGCGTGTACATTACAGAAGAAATCAACAAGCATATGGCTGTATGAACTTACCCGACGGCTATCTTCAACGGTGGTAGCTGAGTGGCTGATGATTCGCCAGAGGATGAATGGGAGGTGACCTGATAATCGGAGTCGGACGGATTAAGAGGTTGACGGAATAAACCCGCTTTGGAATTCAAGGTAATAAAAAGGTTGGAAACCTCGGTGCGGCGCTTTCGAGCCGGGCTGTTTGGTAAACCGCAGAGGTAACTACCGTCCACTGTGCCGGTTGTGCGGCGGGCTTCATGCTGCTGTGTCTTCATAAGAAGTTTGGGATCCAAGTAAGCAAGGGGTGAGAAAAGTTAACTTTCCGGTTTGCGTGAAATTTTGGTGAAGGCAAATTTGTTGAATCGAAGAGAGAATGGTTACCTCAAGAAATCCTGCGTTGTCGGCTTCAAATATCCCGACAAGCATCGTCATCAATAAGACGTGTAAAAAACAAGCCAAGAGAATCAAGTTCCGGATTACCCACATCATCATCGATGGCCGGATCAGACGAAGCCGTGGTTTTCCTCTTATGGGCGGATTTCTTAACAACTTTCGTTTTGGGCCGGTTTGGCCGCCCAGCCTTGTCCGCTTTGTCTTGAGAGAGTTTCTTGCTCCAAAACGGATTATCACCCTGGATCAGAAATAATTGAGAGTTGGAAGTATGAAAGTAATAGCAGTATTTAATGATGACACAGTCAGGGACTTACCGCAGGAGATGCGTTGAGGGTGCAGTAAGGAGCCAAGCCGGTTTGGGCACAAAGGTGCTCCGGTTCATTCAGCATTTTCCTCATCAACTGCGGACTTCATCTTCGACAGCCCAGCTTGGTGTGTCGGAGTGGGTCATCGACGCTGCCGGTATACTAGCACATCAAACCGAACGCCGCTCAGAGGCAATATGCCCAAAGATAACCAGCAGCGTGCCGATCGATCCCAAATAAACCGCTGGCCATGAAGGCCCAAGCTTGATAGTTGTGGAGCGATTTGCTTTTTCTTTGGCAGTCAATCGCTATGAAAGGGATGAGTGTTGCTGAGCCGCCCGACGAAAACCGGTAAAGGATTTTCACCTTCAGGGAAGTGTCTTTGCAGAGAACCAAGTCGCTGCCCCACTCTTTGGGATGAGTGTGGAGTTTGACGGGGATAAGTGATCTCCTTCCTCTTCTGGATAGCCATACCGCCCAATTCGGTATTGGGGCCATCGGTGAATTCGGTGCGGCGGTTTAGGTGGAAGAGATCCCTGAACAGTTCAACAGAGGGCTCCTCTTGCAGATATGCTTCGGACAGCACTTGAAAGTGGCACAGGTTGGTAACAGAATTGGGGCCGATATCTTGGGGACGGAGTTGAAAATTGGCCATCACGTCCCGGTAAAATTTTGACCCGGGCGGTTTGAAACCCCGGGCCAAGTGATCCGCGAAAACTACAACTTCTCCTTCCTGAGGTGTGGGAGGACATTCCTCTCCAGGAACCCTCCAATGGATTGTTATTTGATCATCTAAAGCGCCGATTGATACCAGTTCTTTCAACTGTGTCTCGGAGACGCGGGAAGGAACCCAGTTGCATTCATACACCTGTTTGGCCATCATAAGATCTACAAGGAGAAGGATCCGGTTTAAGAAAGTACTTACTACAGAGTGATTGATTTAAGTTATGATAAACCGGAGGCGGTTCCTATAAATCAGCGTGTTGTCGGATGATGTCGGATATATCCTGCCGGTTCAACGAGGGGACTAATGGTGTACCGGTGCCGGTTTAGCAGCTTTTTACCATGAAAACAGGAAAAGCGTCGCGGAAGTAAAGAAGAAACAGGAAATGCACCATAAGGTGTATATATATATATGCAGAAGATCTATGGGATTAAGATGAGAAAGTGCAGCGGATACGCAGGAGTCGTCGTTTGGTACAGAACGGGATTCATAGCATGGCTCAAGGGCTAGGAAGGTGAAAACATACGAAGAACATGGTATGAAGCTCGAACCCTAGAAACAGATCTAAGGTGAGGGAACAGACTGAAGAAGGGTAAGGGATTTACCGGAAACGGAGGAGATGCGGAGAAAGGTCGCAGTGTTCTGGTCCGTACAGGTTGATGCAGCGGCCTAGGATGAAGCAGATGTTGATGACGACGACGGAGCTCCAAAGGCAGCGGCGCGAGGAAGAAGAAGAAGAGGAAGCGAAGGGAGAAATGTAATGACCCTTCGGTCCTATTTATAAGGCAAGAAGCTAGGTCAAGCGCGTGAATCCGTGGACGGTCATTAAAGAAGGCGTTATAAAGGATAAACTTCAAGATGACGCCATGCCGGTTTACTGAGGACTGAAGCAACGATACCATGCCGGTTTACAAAGATCGAAGCAATGACGACGTGACGGTTTATTAAACAAAGAAGATGTCCAAGATGCAGTGTTCTATGAAGGATTGACATGAACCAGCTCAAATCAACTGGGCCTAATGTTGGGGATATTACCACTAGGTGTAAACCGGCCAAGCTTGGGCCGGGTTAACTCCGCTAGTAGTGTAATCATGGAAAGGCCCAAGGCCTGTAGTTGGTTTAGAACTTGTAGCCGTAAACCGCCTGATGTATAACTTGTATTGTAAGTTAGAATAGAGAGATACCAACCGATACTTAATATGAACCGTTGGGACTCGCAAACCGCGGGCGCCACTGTATATAAGGGACGACCCGGCGGTTCAAGGAGAGACAACCACAACTCGAGCCTAGGCGGCTTATTTGCTCCCTAGCCATCGAGACTACATCAATTCCATCACAACTAGACGTAGGCTTTTACCTTCATCAAAGGGGCCGAACTAGTATAAAACCCTCGTGTCTTTGTGTCCGCTTTAACCCCTGCAAGTAAACCCGTAGCGATGGCTCCACGACTAAGTCCTTATGCTAGGACATCTGCCGTGACAAATCCACGACATAGGCCGTAGTAAAACATGATCCCCCGGACAAATGGATGGAGCGGAAAGCCCAGTCCGTGGAGGAAGTGGGGAAGGAAAACAACCCTCTCATGAGGCCCCGGGGTAGGAACGAGCTGCCCCGCGTCGGCAGCCGATGCGCGATGTCTCCGGAAAGGTATCCGGCGTCGCGCAGCTTGGTGATGTCCTCCTCCTTGGCGGTGGAGGCCATCCATTTGCCTCCCCCTCCGGACATGTTTGGAGAAGGGTCGAGGCGGAATGCGCGAGCTTGGGCGTTGGAGCTTGGGTTCGCAGGGATGGATGAGCAAAGGAGGAAGAAGGCATAGGTGAGAAGGTAAATCCTTATCCCTTATATATAGGCGGACGAAAATATGCGTCCCTCACCGGCCTGGTAAAACTCGCTTATCTCCCAAGCGTCACCATCAATGGCGCGTTGGGTTACCCACACACGATTGATGAGAATCCGGAATAAGGGGAACACGATCTACGCTCGACAGACGTGTTAAGAAACCGCCGCTAAACGTGCTGAGGCGGAATAATAAAAACGATCCAAACAAAGGCTTGGCTGCGGTGTGATGTCACGCTGCATAATACGTCAGCAGATTGAACTAAGTGTGTATTTTATTGTCTCTACGTTGGAATGTGGAATTTATTTTGCAGAGCCGGACACTATCCTGGTGTTCATTATTTTCTCCAGATTATTCAAGGGAGGAACCCGCCTTGCAATGCCGAACAATATGCACGCCGGACTTATCGCCATTGAAGACTGGTTCAGGGGCTACTGAGGGAGTCCTGGACTAGGGGGTGTCCGGATAGCCGGACTATCAATATCCGCCGGACTCCTGCATCACGAAGATAGAAGATTGAAGACTCGCTCGTGGTCCGAAGGTACTTTCTTGGCGTGGAAGGCAAGCTTGGCAATACGGATATATAGATCTCCTACCATTGTAACCGACTCAGTAACCCTAGCCTCTCCGGTGTCTATATAAACCGGAGGGCTTTAGTCCGTAGGACACAACATTACATCTCAACAATCATACCATAGACTAGCTTCTAGGGTTTAGCCTCCTTGATCTCGTGGTAGATCTACTCTTGTACTACCATTATCATCAATATTAATCAAGCAGACGAGGGTATTACCTCCATCGAGAGGGCTCAACTCTGGTAAAACATTGTGTCCTCGCCTCCTCGCTACCATCCGCCTAGACGCACAGTTCGGGACCCCCTACCCGAGATCCGCCGGTTTTGACACCGACAGTGGGGATGGACACCTTCATCTTCGGCAGAAGCTTGGTCGGCTTTGACGGGGCCGCCCTGGGCTGCTTCGACGCCTTCTCAGTTGGCGCCGGAGATGTGGTCTGAGGGCGCTTGGTCGACTGCGCAACAGTCGCAACCCCCTTGCCACGTTCAGTCGCAGGATCATGGACAAGCTTCGACCGCCTTTCCGAGCGCGGTGGTGCAACCTCCTCCTCCTCTTCTTCTTCGTCCTCCTCATCGTCATCATCATCATCATCATCCTCAGTGGCATCCGAGTCCCACTCCTCCTGGCTCTCGCCCCCGCTCGCTTCTCCCTCTTCACGGAGCTCAGGCTCCATTGGGCATCGAGTACAGCTCGGTGAGGGCCTCGATAAACATCAAGACAAAGATCAATCGACCGATTTGCAGAGCAAACAGAAATAAATATGACAAGAGCACAATGGAAGGTAGAGCAAACATACCTTGTCCGAACGCCGTGATGGTCGAGTGGAGGAATTCTTCCGATCCACAGGATTATCCTTGTTCCCAAAGTGACCGCTGCCATCCACCTTTCCACCGTGGCGCTGCCGATCGCTTCCGGTGGATCCGAGTCTCGCCTTCAGTTCCGCAGACAACCACATGCAATGGCTCGAATCAAGAGGCTGGATACGCCGCCAAGAAAACCTCCAAAAGGTCCATGCCGCTACTCCATCCCGACCAACCGCACCACGCGATCCATCAGCATCTTCACGCCGGCTCTCTCTCCGCATTACCTTCAGAGGAGGGCTTGTTCACCGGTCCATGGTGAATTGAGGAGTCCACTGACGCCCGGCGGCCGCTCATTCCGCAAGAGAACTAGGTCGATCGCCACCTCCGACCGACTCGGGAAACGCCATGGCTGGGAAGGTGCTCTTGTTCCTCACCCGATCCCCTGTGCCTCCACACATTTGGACAACTTGGGTTCTTTCATCGCTGGGCTCGCTTTCTTCACGGTCCGAGAGCGACACGTGAATATGTGCTTGAACATGCCCCAAAGGCGTCGACAGCCCGTAAAATTCTCACACATGGATACAAACGCAGCAAGATATGCGATAGAGTTCGGGGTGAAGTGGTGGAGTTGGGCTCCAAAGAAGTTCAAAAAACCACGGAAGAAAACACTCGGTGGCAAAGAAAATCCGCGGTCGACATGGGTGGCCAGTAACACGCACTCACCCTCTTCCGGCTGAGGCTGCCACTCTTTCCCCGGAAGCCTTGCGGCGTCGTGGGGGATCAGCCCGTCGTTGGCCATGTCGAGGAGATCCGTCTCCGTGATGGTTGATCGGATCCAATCTCCCTGGACCCAACCTTTCGGCAGGCGAGATCTAGACGAAGACCCGCCATGACCGTGGATCTCCCTTCGCTTTCTCCGTCGCCGATGCCTTCTTCACAAGATTCCAACGCCGCCGTCTTCTCCTTGACCATGGTTGCCGGCGAGATGCGCGAGGAGAGGTTGTGCGGAGGAGAGTTGGGCGGAGATGAGGAGAGCAGAGAAGAAATGCTGGAGCACTGTTCAAAAAACCCTCGCTAGGCACATTTATAAGATCCCTTCCGAGTGGATGACAGGTGGGCCCGGTCAATCTAATCATATCCCGAAACAGTTGCATTGGCGTGATACGTGGCGGAAAAAGCGGCGCGGAGATCGAGGCGTCTATGCCCTATCCCATCCGAGCGCCACAGTCCGCCCGCCAAGGCTTCCCCAAATTTCAGATCCCGTGGAACTGTGAACGGCAGATCGGTCTGTCGACGCTGGATTTCCTGCGATCCGCCGCCGAGAATCGGCAAAGTCCAAAAGATCACTCGACGAAGAACAAGAATGGATCGAGTCGATCAAGAAAAGTTGCTCGCTATCAACAAAGAGGTTCTTGATCCAAAACAACGCATGACCAAGATGCGAAGTCAATCGGAAACAAAGATCAACCCCTTCCTCACTAAGCCTCAATCCATTCGGGGCGAATGATGGATTCATGTACCTAGGTAGGGTCATAGACCTGATCCGAGTACCCTACCCAAGGACACCCTTAGAAGAGATCACCTTCCAATGACCCACGAGGAACCCACTTGACCGACTTGAAGGACTCACCATGAAGACTCACATGACCACCGAAGGTCAAGAGGCACTCAGACCGCAACGACCTGTAATTGAATAGACTTTATGGTAGTTAAGACCTTTATGTGGGCGCACCAAGAACGCCTGCACTTAATGTACTTTAAACCCTTCATTACGTAATGGCAGGGGTCCGGCGCACTCTATATAAGCCACCCTCCACAGTGTAAGGGTTCGCACTCAGAACACATATACACATAATCCACTGACCGCCTCAGGCCCGAGACGAGGGCTTTTACTTCCTCCGAGAAGGGCCTCAACTCGACATTGCTTGTGTTTACAGCTTCTCCATAGCTAGGACCTTGCCTCTCCATACCTACCCCCACTCTACTGTCAGACTTAGAACCACGACAGGGCGCACCCTCCACCCTCGTGGGGCCCATGGGACTCCCCTCTAGTAACTCTTTGCTCCAGTATTTTTTATATTTTCCAGAAAAAAACTCCGTTGATTTTCAGCCCATTCCGAGAACTTTTATTTCTGCACAAAATAACACCACAGTAGTTCAGCTGAAAACAACGTCAGTCCGGGTTAGTTCTAATCAAATCATACCAAAATCATATAAAACTACTGTAAACATGGCATGAATACTTCATAAATTATAGATACGTTGGAGACGTATCAGCATCCCCAAGCTTAATTCCTGCTCGTCCTCAAGTAGGTAATGATAAAAGAAATAATTTATGAAGTGTGAATTCTAGTAAATGCATAAGTTTGATCAATGATAGTTCCAATCACTTTTTCAAGCATCATTATATATCATAACGGTAGCTCAACTCATAAAAATTCTCATGATCAGGTAACAAGCTATTCACATGCTAAAGTATAGACCATAAACTTTCTTGAAACTAACAAACTATATTCTCAGTCATCAAACAATTGCAATTCATCTTATTTTCAGGAAGGGTCTATGTCAGAGCTTCGATTTAGCAAACTACACATACTCAACTATCATTTAATCTTTCACAATTGCTAACACTCATGTGATATTTATGGTTCAAAGTTTTAATCGGATCCAGAGAAAGATAGGGTGCGGGAGTCCTGGACTAGGGGGTGTCCAGACAGCCGGACTATCATCGTCCGCCGGACTCCAAGACTACGAAGATACAAGATTGAAGACTCCGTCCCGTGTCCGGATGGGACTTTCCTTGGCATGGAAGGCAAGCTTGGCGATACGGATATCTAGATCTCCTACCATTGTAACCGACTGTAAACCCTAGCCCTCTCCGGTGTCTATATAAACCGGAGGGTTTTAGTCCGTGAGACACAACATCCATTACAACAATCATACCATAGGCTAGCTTCTAGGTTTAGCCTCCTTGATCTCGTGGTAGATCCACTCTTGTAATACACATCATCAATATTAATCAAGCAGACGAGGGTTTTACCTCCATCAAGAGGGCCCGAACCTGGGTAAAACATCGTGTCCCTTGTCTCCTGTTACCATCCGCCTAGACGCATAGTTCGGGACCCCCTACCCGAGATCCGCCGGTTTTGACACCGACATTGGTGCTTTCATTGAGAGTTCCTTCAGGTCATCACCGACAGCCCGATGGCTTCGCTAATCAACAATAATGCCGCCTGGTGAGACTTTTCTCCCGGACAGATCTTTGTATTCGGCGGCCAAGATCAGGGCTAATTCGCTTGGCCATCTAGAGCAGATCGAAAGCTACGCCCCTGGCCGTCAGGTCAGGCTCGGAAGCCTAAATTTCATGGCCGACATCCACGGAGACTTGATCTTCGACGGACTCGAGCCACAGCCGAGCATGCCACACTGTCACGTTGGGCATGATTTATCTCTGCCGCCGGACAGTGCCTTGGTGGCCGCACACGAATCCGCTCCGGCCCTTAGTCCGGAGCCGATCGCCCAGATCGAGGACCGGTGGCTGGACACCACCTCGAGGGCTGCAACTTCCGCGGCGATGGAGCCGAACACTAACCTTGTCCCCTATAAAGCCCGTGACTCTGAGGTGCCGGACTCCCTGCCGGACTCCGAACCTCCTGCGCACCCGCCGATCGAATCCGATTGGGCGCCGATCATGGGGTTCACCGCTGCGGACATCTTTCAGCACTCGCCCTTTGGTGATATTCTAAATTCGCTAAAGAATCTCTCGCTATCCGGAGAGCCCTGGCCGGATTATGGCCAGGATGGTTGGGATGCGGACAACGAAGAAATTCAAAGCCCACCCACCACCCACTTTGTAGCCACTGTCGACGATCTAACCGACATGCCAGACTATGACTCCGAAGACATCGACGGTATGGACGACGATGCCGGAGACGATCAAGAACCAGCGCTCACAGAGCACTGGAGGGCCACCGCAACCCATGATGTATATATGGTGGATACCCTGAAAGGAAGCGACAACGAGGACCAACGGGGCGCGGCAAAGGATAATCCCGCCGATAAACAACCAAAACGGCGACGCAGACGCCACCCTAAGTCCCGCCTCGACAACAATAGCGCTCCTAATGACCCAGCAATAGAGCAGGGCAAACCAGTGGACGACAAACAAGCAGCCAAGCAACCGTCCGAACAGGACGAGTCGGATAATCAATCCATGCCCGGAGAAACCAACAGTCCAGACGACCTCACGCCAGAGACACCACCGGAGAATAAGAGCCTTCGGAAAAGACTCGTCGCCACTGCAAGAAGCTTGAAGAAGGAAAAACGGAAGCTCAAAACAGCGGAAGACATACTCAGAATAAGGTGGAGCAAAGTGCTCAAAACCGCAGACAAATACGGCAATGGCCATCAATCAAAGAGCTACCCAAAGCGCAAGCTGCTGCCAGAATTTGACGAGGAAGCCATAGAGCCTCCACAGTCAAAAAACAAAGAGGCCGCCTGGCCGGATAGACGGCCAGATGATAGGCCAAAATCTACAAGCGGCACCGCACACAAGTCGACTCATGATCCTGGGAAAACAGATGGCCCAGCCAGGTCCATTTACGGGCCAAAAAAGAGGGCCCCAGGAAACAACACAACACGCCAAGTGTTCGAAGACAGAGGTACACCCAAATACAAGGGCGCCGCACACCCCTATGTTTCACCAATGAGGTGCTGGATCATGAATTCCCAGCAGGGTTTGAACCCATAAACATAGAGGCTTACGACGGAACAACAGACCCGGGAGTCTGGATAGAGGATTATATACTACACATACACATGGCTAGAGGAGATGACCTCCACGCCATAAAATATCTACCCCTCAAGCTCAAAGGGCCAGCTCGGCATTGGCTCAAAAGCCTCCTAGAAAACACTGTTGGAAGTTGGGAAGAGCTTGAGGACGCGTTTAGAGGAAACTTTCAAGGGACTTATGTCCGCCCTCCGATGCATTTATCTAAGTCATATAACTCAACAGCCCGGAGAGTCAGCTGTAAATTTGCGGAACAGGTTCCTTACTAAAAGAACCAAATAGTCGATCGTCTCGGACGCCGAAGCCTTAGCAGCTTTCAAACACAACGTCCGAGACGAATGGCTCGCTAGACACCTCGGCCAAGAGAAGCCGAGGACAATGTCCGCGCTAACAAGCCTTATGACCCGCTTTTGTGCGAGGGAAGATAGCTGGCTAGCAAGATGCAGCACCAGCGACCCAAGTACATCCGAGATCAGAGATGGAAACGGAAAATCACGGCGCAGAAAAGATCAGCACCGGAATAAAGAGAAAAGCCCAAAGAACACGGCGGTCAACGCCGGATTCAAAAGCTCGCGCTCAAACAACAAAACACTGCCCCTTAAGGATAACAATGATGAGCTATCCAACTTAAACAAAATTTTGGATCGGATATGTCAAATCCACAAGACTTCTAAGGCTCGCAAACCACACCCACCGAGATTGTTGGGTTTTCAAACAGTCCGCCGACTCAACGCCGAACACAAGGGCTCGGCGATCAAGCGAGGACGATAATAAACCCCACCAGCAGAGCACCGAAAACAAAAGACTTTCTCACAAGAAGTCAAAGCAAGAAACTCACTTCATGTGATAATATGGAAAACAATGCGGCACCCGCTAAAATGGGTCTCGCGACGGTCCACCCCAGCCGAACCTCGAGATTGATATCAAAACCAATCACTTTCACCACCGGATTATTCCAGAGCGCTCAAAATGCAGGATGGACTGCCCGATATTGATCCTATAATCGACGGACTACAATTTATACAAGTCCTGATGGACGGAGGCAGCGATTTAAACCTGCTATATCCAAACACAATCCGCAAGTTGGGGATAGACCTTACTAAAATTCGACATAGCCGCACTTCCTTTAAAGGAGTGACGCCATGCCCTACGCCAAGTGCACTGGCCCCTTATTACTAGAAGTTGTGTTCGGGTCACCGAACAACTTCCGACGCGAAAAACTAATCTTTCATGTCGCCCCATTCAAAAGTAGCTATCAAGCACTATTGGGACGTGAAGCTTTTGTCCGCTTCAACGCCATACCACATTACGCGTCTCTTACACTTAAAATGCCCGGTCCACGTGGCATTATTTTATTAAGAGGGCCATTTAAAGACCCCGGACACGGCTAGACGAGTCCGGCATAAATAAGCTACGGGTTTCTAGCCGCACACCCCTTCACAAGGGCTGTGCGATAAGCAACAATGAGCTAATATAGACTCCGCTTTACTTATTTATTAATATTTTTCATATACTTTTTTTCACACGATTTCCTTTCAAACTAAGTTGCTCTCTTTTTACAGATGAACAACGTGCACACCCGTCCAGTATAACGGCACAACGGAGACACAGGCGCAGACGTGCGGTAGGGACCCGTCGCAAGGATTCTTTTCAGATTAAGACCATGCGTAAACCTTTTTTTACTATCTCTTGTTGCTATAATCCCCTGGTTTCTCATTATAACCAGAGTGGAGCCTGACGTTTTGGCATCGGCGCGTCGAGAGGACCTTGCCCGCACTGACACTAGGGCTTAGGGCATTGTTCGCCCATTATTATAAAGACCAAACACCTTAGGGAGTGTTCGCGCCTCGAGTTAGGCCTTATATGTATCAGCTCCAATCATGTCTTTGGTCAAATGTTGGGTTTGCCCGGCTCTCGTGTTTTGCTGCCTTTACGCTCCATATCATCGCTAATGCGGCACCAGAGAACTATCGCTATTGTGCCCCGCCGGCCGGGCGAGCACCTCTCAGAGAGAAAGCCAAAACCGACTATCATGATACAATGAGAGACCGGTCAACCACTCGATCGACCACCGAATGTTTAGAATTCTCCGCTTTGACGGCGGACCATTTCGGTCAGCACACACGCCGCCCGAATTCGAGAGCGCAGTGCCCCAGAGGCTATATCGTAGCCCCACCCTTGAACTCCAATGGCTAAGTGAAAGTGATAAAGCATCATAGTTCGTTGCCTCGCTTGCTATGCTACCACCTCTCAACAGACCGAGACGCCGGATTAAGTGTGACAATGCGCTTATTTTTATAACACCCCAAGACCTTGTGCGTGGGGGCTGAAGTCAAGACTGCCATCTTTCAAAGTTATACACATATACATAAATGGCGATAGGAGATATTTCAATACTTGGAACGCATAAGTATAAAAAGCGATTACATCATAACCAATTTTTTGTAAAATAAAACGCTCATTTGAACGTGACATTTTCGAGCAAAGGCGACTCTATTACACGAGCTCCACGCATAACTTCCCCAAAATAGTGCTCGGCGGTAACCGGCTTTCGTCCAACTCGGGTTGCAACAGCGATGGCATCCATCTCTGCCCAATGTGTCTTCACACGGCAAGGGCCATCCGCACCCTCTATGCAGGCCGACCGCTTCATCCGCTTGATATGCGCACCTCCCCAAGAAATTGCTGCAATAAGCCAAAATAGCTCGTCGCCTTGGGCCTCTCCGCCGCACATGAGTCACGATATCCGCTATGGCAAGTCCGGACAACCTATTCAGCTCAGCCCATTCGCCAACCGATCGGTCACCGAAGTGAACGATCCGGACTATGGAATTGAGACCAAAACAGCTCTTCCGCCTTGTGATCCTTCCGACCGGAAGTGCACAACGGCATCCGCCGCGACTTGCCGCTTAAGTCCATATATGGATCCTCCGGACCCCACAGCTGGCCAAGCTGGGCATAATTTGATCTCAGAAACTGCGGCGCAGCGTAAAAGGCTTACCAGCCACAATGTCTCCGCTTGACGCAGCTCCTCCTTCATAGCCCGCATTGCGTAACGGCATCCTTGGCCTCGGCGTGTCCTTCCCAGTGTCTTCTCACTCGATAGGCGCCCTTTTCAAGAGCCTCATTGCGGTCGGTAGCATCCTTCAATTTAACGCCAGTTCGACCATCTCTTCCTCGCTTCGGCAGTGCAGCCCTTTCGCTTTAACTCTTCGTCACCCTCGAGGCAGCCGCATCACTCCTTCCGCTTGCTCCTTGGCTTGAGCAAGTTCTCGCGAGGTTCTCCACAGCAAAGAAGCACCATCTGCATCAAGCATAAATATTGTAAGAGGTGGGCTTTGGTTCCCTTAATAGGTGATCATGAGAAACAATTTACCTTGCGACTCGTCAAGTTGCTTGTTGACTAGCGCGATGTCCGTGATCCGCAACATCGAAGTTGCCGATTAATTCAACAACTCCATCAGTCCGCTAGCCCCGGACTATCCGCCACCTTCATAGGAAAGGGACACTCAATACCGCGATTTTGATCCTCGGCACGCTGTCGCTTTCGACAACCTACAGAGTCTCGGGGCTACTATCTATACAGGCGACTTTCATGTGCAAACTGTCAAAAGGTGCGCTGCTTTTTGCGTACTCAAACCCCGCCAAAGAACTCGACGGCATTATGCAATCCGCTTTCATGGATGAAATCCTTCCAATCACCATGCTCATCAATGCACGGTGATCTTCTCGAGATGGACGCCTCTCAAGCAGATCCTTCACTCCCGGCCAACACTAGTCGGCGCTTAAACTCTTCGCTCGCTGGCTCGAGGATACCCTCCGTGATTTACCCTTCGTGCTCGTCCGCCCTATCCGACGGTGCAGCAGACGGAGGCGCCTCGCCTCCATCATCTCCGGACGAAGATCCTCAAGACGAGCTCATCTGAGAAGGTCGCAGATCCGAACTACAAGGTAAAATTTTCGGTTATCCTCAGAAGCACAAATAGAGATGTTTCTTATTAATGAACTCCCCTTTTTCTACTCACGGCTTGCTGGAGGGCTGATTCTTTAGAGAAGATTGTGCGGCCGGGACCTCCCCGGACGCAGACCCTCTGGTGAAGATTTCTTCCCCCGCTTAGGGGCTTTGGCCTCCGGGTCTTCGGAGGCGGTCCTCTTCTCCCCCTGGAGGGAGGGATTATCGATCCCCCCTTCTTCAAGCGCCCCCTTGGGCAAGGTGGTAGCTCCTCTAGTTTCCCCTTCGTCTTCTTCTGAAGGCGCAACCTCCAACATTCTGACCAGCACGGGCTCCGGCGCGGTCTCTGGGAGGGGGGCCGGACACCGTATCAGCTTTGCTTGCGCTATCCACTCCTTTTGAAGGATGACGGGTTAAAAGGCGAATTGTAGAAAGGCAAACAAACGGTGTGTCCGAACACTGAGCTACTTACTTGAGTATCCGGGCGATTGCAGCTTAGGCCGGCATCCTCGGTTAATTCCGGACACGCCGCCTGCGGTCCGAAGAATAACTTGTACATCTCCACGGGTGTCGTACCCATAAAGTGTTGGAGAATCCGTGGTCCCTCCGGATTGAACTCCCATAGCCGGAGAGGACGGCGTTTGCAGGGCAGAAGACGCCTGATTAGCATGACCTGCATCACCATGACCAGATCGATCTCCCTCGCTTGGAGGTCTCGAACCGCCCGCAATAGGGGCACGCCTTTTGACGGCCCCAATTGAGCTCCTTGGTTGACCCACGACATCAACCGTCGTGGAGGTCCCGAGCGGAATGAAGGCGGCGGCTTCGCTGCGCCTTCAGAGCGGTGATATAGAACCACCTCGCTGCCACAAGCCGAGCTCCTCTTGGAAGGAGCCCTCGCCACGGGCATCGGCCCTCCGCTTATGGCCGCCCGCAAGACTCGCTTGACGCCCCGGTCATCTTCGCTCCATTGAAGGTCTTCACCCACAGGCGAAGTGGGGGTGACGCGAGGAAGGCTTCGCAGACGACGATGAATGCGGAGATTTGGAGGATGGACTCGGAGCCAAGTCGTGGAATTCCAACCCATAGTAGAACATGAGCCCTCTCACGAAAGGATCCGTCGGGAAGCCTAAACCCCGACGGAGGTGGGATACAAAGACGACATACTCGTCGGGCTCGGGAAGGGATGGCCTGCCCTTGGCGGGCAACTCCGTATCGAAATCTCGTAAGATGTACTTGGCCTCTCGCAGCTTTAGCACGTCCTCCTCCGTGACGGAGGAAGGCATCCACCGGCCCTGAAGGTCGGAACCGGACAATGTTGAAGGTCTGAAGCACACGAATCTGGGGCTCTTGGTGTTGGAACTTGGAGCAAGGAGAAGATTCGATGGAGGATTGAAGAAAAGAAACGAGCCTTGGTCCTATTATAAAGAGGGAGAATACCAAGAGCCGTCTCCGTGACCGTTCGGGACTCGCCTTCGATAGAGGAGGTGTGGCGACGGGCGCGGTTGGGTTACCCACGACCGTATTGATGAGAATCCCGGAATAAGGGGAACATGATCTCTGCTTCGACAAGACGTGCCAAGGAAACCGCTTCGCTAAACGAGCTGAGGTGGTATAATAAAAAACAATTCAAGTAAAGGACTTGGTAGTGGCGTGACGTCATGCCACAAAATACGTCAGCAGATTGAACCTGTGTACATATTATTCTCTCTACGGTGGAATGTGGAAATTATTTTACAGAGCCGGACACTATCCTGGTGTTCACCATCTTCTATGGATTATTGAAAGGAGGAACCCGCCTTGCAATGCCGAACATTATGCGCGCCAGACTTATCGTCATTGAAGCCAGGTTCAGGGGCTACTGAGGGAGTCCTGGACTAGGGGGTGTCCAGACAGCCGGACTATCATCGTCCGCCGGACTCCAAGACTACGAAGATACAAGATTGAAGACTCCGTCCCGTGTCCGGATTGGACTTTCCTTGGCGGAAGGCAAGCTTGGCGATACGGATATGTAGATCTCCTACCATTGTAACCGACTCTGTGTAACCCTAGCCCTCTCCAGTGTCTATATAAACCAGAGGGTTTTAGTTCGTAGGACACAACATCCATTACAACAATCATACCATAGGCTAGCTTCTAGGGTTTAGCCTCCTTGATCTCGTGGTAGATCCACTCTTGTAATACACATCATCGATATTAATCAAGCAGGACATAGGGTTTTACCTCCATCAAGAGGGCCCGAACCTGGGTAAAACATCGTGTCCCTTGTCTCCTGTTACCATCCGCCTAGACGCATAGTTCGGGACCCCCTACCCGAGATCCGCCGGTTTTGACACCGACATAGGGGCTTATAGTTTCGCCTCCCAACCTTTTACCTCAAGGGTAATGTCAACAATAATTGTTCATGATAACTTACATCCAATTGGATATATATATCAGGATCTTTCCAACACAATGTGCTTGCCAAGGGATAAAATGTAAAAAGGAAAGGTGAAGATAGACTCTTGTATAAGGTATAAGACAAGAATTAAAAGATAGGCCCTTCGCAGAGGGAAGCAGAGGTTGTCATGTGCTTTTAAGATTGGATGCACAAAATCTTAATGCAAAAGAACGTCACTTTATATTGCTTCTTGTGATAGAGACCTTTATTATGCAGTCTATCGCTTTTATTTCTTCCCTATCACAAGTTCGTATAAAGCTTACTTTCTTCGCACTAATAGATCATACATATTTAGAGAGCTATTTTTATTGCATGCACGGATGACAACTTACTTGAAGGATCTTACTCAATCCATAGGTAGGTATGGTGGACTCTCATAGTAAAACTAGTTTAAGGGATATTCAGAAGCACAAGTAGTATCTCTACTTGGTGCAAAGAATTTGGCTAGCATGAGGGGGAAAGGCAAGCTCAGCATGTTGGATGATCCATGACAACATACTTTATTTCGGATATAAGAAAACATAACCCATTACGTTGTCTTCCTTGTCCAACATCAACCTTTTAGCATGTCATATTTTAACGAGTGCTCACAATTACAAAAGATATCCAAGATACTATATTTATATATGGAATCTCTCTTCCTTCAATATTCTTCCATGAATTGTTCAAGTGACCAATTCTGCGTTTGCTATTTCAATAAGTTTACTACCTATACTTATTATGTGAGAAGTCATTACTCTCCATGTTTTAAGCATATGAAATGTATATAAATTTAGATTTGTGATATTCAATTCATTCAACCATTTACTCATAGGATATACGTGAAGCACGTGAATAAATGATAAACTACTCCAAAAAGATATAAGTGAAGAACAATGAGTAGTCAAATAATTAACTAGCCATGGGAGGATTATTTTTCATTCAAGATTTCAGATCCAATGATTTTATTCAAACAGCAAGTAAAATTGAAAATACGCTCCAAGCAAAACACATATCATGTGACGAATAAAAATATAGCTCCGAGTAAGGTATACCGATAGTTTTGAAGACGAAAGAGGGGATGCCTTCCGGGGCATCCCCAAGCTTAGGCGCTTGAGTCTTCCTTGAATATTACCTTGGGGTGCCTTAGGCATCCCCAAGCTTTGGGTCTTTCCACTCCTTATTCTCCTCTTGTCGATATCTCACCCACAGCTTGAAAACTTCAATCACATAAAACTTAACGGAACTTCGTGAGATAGGCTAGTATGATAAAGAGTAAACCATTCTCTTTGGTACTGTCAAAGACAAGGTTCCTAATTGTTCTCACACAATTCTACTGTACCATATCATTTCTACAATTTATATTGAAAAATATAAGCCATAGAAACTAGAAAACAAGCAAACTATGCAATGAAAACAGAATCTGTCAGAAACAGAACAGTCCGTAATGATCTGAACAGAAACCATACTTCTGCGACTCCAAAAATTATGAAATAAATCGGTGGATGTGAGGAATTTGTCTATTAATCATCTGCAAAAACAATCAACCTAAAAGCACTCTCCAGTAAAAAAATGGCATCTATTCTCGTGAGCGCAAAGTTTCTGTTTTTTACAACAAGATTGCAAAGACTTCACCCATGTCTTCTCAAAGGTCTTACTTGGCACTTTATTGAAACAAAAAGCTATAAAACATGATTAATACAGTAGATTAATCATGTAAGCACACAAAAACAGTAAGGGTAAATATTGGGTTGTCTCCCAACAAGCGCTTTTCTTTAATGCCTTTTAGCCAAGCATGATGATTTCAATGATGCTCACATAAAAGAAAAGAATTGAAACATAAAGAGAGCATCATGAAGAATATGACTAGCACAATTTAATCTAACCCACTTCCTATGCCTAGGGATTTTGTGAACACATAATTTATAGGAACAAGAATCAACTAGCATAGGAAGGCAAAACAAGTATAACTTCAAACCTTTAAGCACATAGAGAGGAAACTTGATATTATCGCAACTCCTACAAGCATATATTCCTCCCTCATAATAATTTTCAGTAGCATAATGAATGAATTCAACAATATAACAATCACATAAAGCATTCTTTTCATGATCTACAAGCATAGAAATTTTTCTACTCTCCACATAAGCAAAATTCTTCTCATTCGGAATAGTGGGATCACTAATTCCTAAAGTTGCACTCTTCCAAACCCACTTTAGATGATAGTATTATCCATACTCCAAAAGATATAAGTGAAGTTCATGGAGCATTCTACAATTAATATAGAATAACCAATATCCAAGCTCAAAATATGTAAGTGAAGCACACGAAGCATTCTATAAAACCATACTCAAATGATTTAAGTGAAGCACATGAAGTATTCTATAAATCAATGAAGGGATATCTCATACTAGCATGGTTCTTAAAGGAAACACAAAGGACACAAACACAAAGGACACAAATCATGTGAACAAAACAAAAACCGAGGTATACCGATATTTGTTGAAGAAGAAAGATGGGATGCCAACCGGGGCATACCCAAGCTTAGATGCTTGAGTATCCTTTGAAATATTTACTTGGGGTGCCTTGGGCATCCCCAAGCTTTAACTCTTGCCTCTCTTTATTCTTCTCACATCGGTAACTCCTCGTTCTTCGAACACTTCATCCACAAAAACTTAACAAAAACTTTGTGAGATCCGTTAGTGTAATAAAGCAAACTACCACTTTAAGGTACTGTAATGGACTCATTCTTTATTTATATTGGTGTTAAACCTACTGTATTCCAACTTCTCTATGGTTCATACCCCCCGATACTAGCCATAGATTCATCAAAATAAGCAAACAACACGCGAAAAACAGAATCTGTCAAAAACAGGACAGCCTATAGTAATCTGGAAGTTTAGTAAACTTTTGTAACTCCAAAAATTATGAAATAAATTTGAAAATTTGTACAGAAGTAATGTGAAAAAAGTTTTAGACCCATTTGACTTTCCAGTAAAAAAATGTAAAATCACGTGCTACATCCAAAGTTTCTATTTTTGTTCTGCAAATAGTAAACAAGCAATCTAATCATCCTAAAACCAAAGCTTGGCACATTATTTTTATAATACAATGGATATATACAAGGGGATAATTATTTACATAGAAACTTCCATGAAAAATTCTACATTGTTTCCGTGAGCATGAACACAAGTGCTCAAGGTCGATCCTCACTTCTTCAATGCATAACTTTCCAATCACTTCTCTTTGTGAAAAACTTTTTTAGGCATGAAAGGTAAGTAATTTTTTTTATTTTCATTCCTTTAATTTTTTTGTATGTTTCACCCACAACTAAATAGAAACAAAAATAAAAAAATCTAATTAGTGAAGAAAGCAAACAAGCACACACGAGAATATCAACCCCACGCTATTCCTCCCCGGCAACGGCGCTAGAAAAGAGCTTGATAATCCCCAGGTGCAGGGAATCATCATAGCAATTTCCAGAGGTAGAAGTGATAAGTATGGAGTGTCGAACCCACAAGGAGCTAAAGGTAAGATCAATATTCTCTCAAGTCCTATCTGCCACTGATATGACTCTACATACACCGAACGTTTGCTTCCAACTAGATACGAGAAATAAAACTACGTTGTGGGTATGAAGAGGATAACTTTGCATGATATCGGAGAGCTAAAATATAAAAGTAAGTGCTTTTATCATAAAGTTAGAATATATTACTAAATATTATAAATAGCGAGTGCGGAATAATGATGGATCGGTGTGCGGAATTATCCTAGGCAATTGTTAACAAGACCGGTAGTCGTCATTGCAATTTCATATGAGGGAGAGGCATAAGCTAACATACTTTCTCTTCTTGGATCATATGCACTTATGATTGGAACTCTAGCAAGCATCCACAACTACTAAAGATAATTAAGGTAAAACCCAACCATAGCATTAAAGTATCAAGTCCTCTTTATTCCCATATGCCATGACCCACTTATCCGTGTTTGTGTTTCAGTCACTCATGCAACGCAGACAATAAGTAAACCATGGCCATATTGCAACACCCTACAGCGGGAATCCCTCACACTTGCGCGACACGGAGGGCACCATAGGATAGCAACAAAATAAAACATACAACTCATACCAATCTAGATCATCAATCAACCCAAAGACAAAAGATATCTACTCAAAAAATCATAGGATGGCAACACATCATTAGATCATAATATGTGGCATAAAGCACCATGTTCAAGTAGGGAGTACAATGGGGTGCGGGACAGTGGACCGCGTAAAAGATATAAGGATGGTGATGATGATGTTGATGTTGATGAAGATGATCACCGCAGTGATGATTCCCCCCCCCCCCGATGGCACTCTGGCGCCATCGAGAGAGAGGAGGAGAGGTTCTCCCCCTTGTGCTTCCTCCTCCATGGCCTCCCCCCTGGATGGGTGAAGGTTCTCCCTCTGGTCCTTGGCCTTCATGGCGATGATGGCCCCTCCAAGATCCTTCCCCATGGCCTCCGGTGATGATGGCCCCCTCCGACAGGGTGCCGGAGAGGGCCTAGATTGATTTCTCGTGGCTACAAAGGCTTGCGGCGGCGGAACTTCCGATCTAGGTTAAGTTCTGGAAGTTTGGGTATTTATAGGAGAGGTTGGCGTCAAGAACAAGTCAGGGGGCCCCACAGGGAGTCCACGAGGCAGGGGGAACGCCCTCCACCCTCGTGGGGCCCACGGGACTCCCCTCCAGTAACTCTTTGCTCCAGTATTTTTTATATTTTCCAGAAAAAATCTCCGCTGATCTTCAGCCCATTCCGAGAACTTTTATTTCTGCACAAAAACAACACCATGGTAGTTCTGCTGAAAACATCGTCAGTCCGGGTTAGTTCTAATCAAATCATACCAAAATCATATAAAACTATTGTAAACATGGCATGAATACTTCATAAATTATAGATACGTTGGAGACGTACAGGGATCCTAAGTCATCTATTAAGTAGAGTCATAGCTACCGTTTCCTATAACTACTGTAGTAGAGGCTCATTATACTAGTAACTGACTCGTTCAATCTCATTAATTGCCTCAGCAGCATGGGAGACATGGGCTGCAGCACACTCTATACAAGCCGCACCTGACTCCACAGCCAGGCAGAGAACAACCGTTGTAACCATACCTATCATATCAAAGCAAGCCTCAGGGCATGAGACGCATGGCTTTTACCTCCACCGAGTGAGGGGCCTAAACTCGTTAAACACCAAGCACCTGCGCTGTAGCTAGGCTCTGCCCCTTATTTGTACCCCTAGTACTCATTATCAGGATCATAACCCTGACACTGGGCATTGGGTTAATAGGTTAGTCCCAAAAAATGATGTAAAATAGCACCACAATGCATATAAAACATCCAAGATGGATAGTATAATAGAATGGAACAATAAAAATTACAGATATGTTGGAGAGGCATCACACATCTGGGAATGACCAGAGTGTCCTGCCGGAGGCCGCCGATTCTAGTGCAGGTAAAGGCGTTCGCCCTTACTCACCTACATATAGGCTTGACCAGTGTGAACTGGTTTTCAAGATTTTAGAGCCCGACATTTTGTAGGTGCTTTCGACCACCTGGAGATAGAGGGAGTTGCCGACCAGGATAGATGGAGGCCGATACAGCGACCCCACCGGTTGTTGAGAAAGCGGTGAGCCCTATGGGTACCACACTAGACGAGTTCGAGTTGCCGAAGCTTTGACCATGGAGGAGCCCTGCTATTTGTGAGCTACGTTGGGATTTTCCCCGGAGAGGAAAGGTGAAGCAATATAGTAACAACAAAAAAGCCATTAGTCCCAAACAAGTAGGGGTAGGCTAGAGGTGAAACCCACAAGATCTCGCGACCAACTCATGGTTCGGGCACATGGATAGCAAGCTTCCACGCACCCCTATCCATATCTAGTTCTTTGGTGATACTCCAATTCTTCAGATCTCTCTTTATGGATTCCTTCCATATCAAATTCGGTCTACCCCGACCTCTCTTGACATTCTCCACATGCTTTAGCTATCTGCTATGCACTGGAGCTTCTGGAGGCTTGCGTTGAATATGCCCAAACCATCTCAGAGGATCTTGATCAAGCTTCTCTTCAATTGGTGCTACCCCAACTCTATCTCGTATATCATATTTCCGAACTCGATCCTTCCTCGTGTGGCCACACATCCATCTCAACATACACAACTCTGCCACACCTAACTATTGAACATGTCGCCTCTTAGTCGGTCAACACTCAAGCCATACAACATTGCGGGTCGGACCACCGTCCTATAAAACTTGCCTTTTAGCTTTTGTGGTACTGCCTTCTCATAGAGAATGCCAGAAGCTTGGCACCACTTCATCCATTCGGCTTTAATTCGATGGTTCACATCTTCATCAATACCCCCACCCTTCTGCAGCACTGACCCCAAGTATCGAAAGGTGTCCTTCTGAGGCACCACATGCCCATCAAGGCTAACCTCCTCCTCCTCCTCCTCCTCATGCCTAGTAGATAGTACTGAAACCACACATCATGTACTCAGTTTTAGTTCTACTAAGCCTAAACCCTTTTGATTCCAAGGTCTGTCTCCACAAATCTAACTTCCTATTTACCACCGTCTGACTATCATCAACTAGCACCACATTATCCGCAAAGAGCATACACCATGGGATATCTCCTTGTATATCAATTGTGACCTCATCCATCACCAGGGCAAAAGATAAGGGCTCAAAGCTGACCCATGATGCAGTCCTATCTTAACCGGGAAGTCATCAGTGTCGACATCATTTGTTCGAACACTTGTCACAACATTATCATACATGTCCTTGATGAGGGTAATGTACTTTGCTGGGACTTTGTGTTTCTCCAAGGCCCACCACATGACATTCCGTGGTATCTTATCATAGGCCTTCTCCATGTCAATGAACACCATATGCAAGTCCTTCTTTTGCTCCTTATATCTCTCCATAAGTTGTCGTACCAAGAAAATGGCTTCCATGGTCGACCTCCCACGCATGAAACCAAACTAATTTTTGGTCACGCTTGTCATTCTTCTTAAGCGGTGTTCAATGACTCTCTCCCATAGCTTCATTGTATGGCTCATAAGCTTATTTTCGCGATAATTAGTACAACTCTGAACACCCCCCTTGTTCTTGAAGATTGGTACTAATATACTCTGTCTCCATTCTTCTGGAATCTTGTTTGCTCGAAAAATGAGGTTGAAAAGCTTGGTTAGCCATACTATAGCTATGTACCCAAGGCCTTTCCACACCTCAATGAGGATACAATCAGGGCCCATCGCCTTGCCTCCTTTCATCTTTTCAAAGCCTCCCTGACCTCAGACTCCCGGATTCGCCCCACAAAGCGCATGCTGGGCTCATCAAATGAGTCATCCAATTCAATGGTAGAACTCTCATTCTCCCCATTGAACAACTTGTCGAAGTACTCCCACCATCTATGCTTAATCTCCTCGTCCTTCACCAGGAATTGTCCTGCTCCATCCTTGATGCATTTTACTTGGCCAACATCCCTTGTCTTCCTCTTGCAGATCTTGGCCATCTTATAGATGTCCCTTTCGCCTTCCTTCAAGCCTAACCATTGCTAGAGGTCCTCATAGGCCCGACCCCTTGCTTCACTGATAGCTTGCTTTGCGGCCTTCTTCACCATCTTGTACTTCTCTATGTTGTCTGCACTCTAGGTGAAGCAATATAGTAGCATATACTATTTCCCTCAGTGAGAACCAAGCTTGTCGAACCAATAGGAGAACCACGCAAGTGCCTAGTAAGCAGTACCTACACACACAAGAGTGAATACTTGCACCCAACGTGGCCAAAAAGGTTGTTAATCCCCTTGAACTCGTTACTTGCACAAGGATTAAATCAGGTAATGATAGATATATAAATTGAAAACTAAAATAAAAGTAAGAAAATTACAACAAGGTATTTTTGGTCTTTGTAATATGATAAAAGTAGACCCGGGGCCATATTTTTCACTAGAGGCTTCTCTATCAGAAAATAGCATATGGTGGGTAGACAAATTACTGTTGGGCAATTGATAGAAAAGCGCATAGTTATGACGATATTTATGGCAATGATCATGTATATAGGCATTGCATCCATGATAAGTAGACCGAAACGATTCTGCATCTATGGTATTCAGTTCATGACAAATAGAGTAACCTTTTAAGCAAGATGACATAATGGAGACAGAATAAAACCAAGCAATATGATTAAACCACTTTGTTTTAACCTTAATGCAAAAAATACAATACGTGCCTCGCTACCCCTGCTATTACTAGGTGAGGACACCACAAAATTAAACCCACTACAAAGCACCTCTCCTGCTGAAGATAATTCAATCGAGTTGGCCAAACCAAATGGATAGATCAGAGAGAAATACAAAGTTATAATAATGAAGCATAATAAAGTTCAACAAAGACTCCGTTACTTTCAATGAATATTCCAAATCACAAACCAACAATTCATCAGATTCAAACAAACACACCGCGGAAGAAGATTACATCAAATCGATCTCCGGAGAGAACATTGTGTTGAAGGTCAAATAGAGAGAAGAAGCCATCTAGCTAATAACTATGGGCCCGTAGGTCTATGGTAAAATACTCACACATCATCGGAGGTGCAACAAGGTTGATGTAGAAGCCCTCCGTGATTGATTCCCCCTCCGATGGAGTACCGAAAAAGGCCTCTAGATGGGATCATGGAAGAACTGAAGCTTGGATCTGTGGAAAAATTGTTTCATCTAGCTCTCTATTTTTTGGAATATTTGGAAATTTATAGTGCTTGAACTAGGTCATACGGAACCATGAGGGGCCCACAAGGCATCAGGGCATGCCTACCCCCCTGAGCGTGCCCTATCGCCTTGCCATTTCCTCGTATGTATTATGGTCCTTGTTCGAAGCTTCAAGGGTCTCTTATGTCCAGAAAAGAATCGTCAAAAACTTTCATAGCGTGTGGACTCCGTTTGGTATAGGTTTTCTGTAAAATAAAAAACAAAAAGAAAACAACAACCGGCACTAGGCACTAAGTTAATAGGTTAGTCCCCAAAAATGATATAAAATTGAATAAAAAGTATCCAAGATTGATATTATAATAGCATGAAACAATCAGAAATTATAGATATGTTGGAGACGTATTAGCATCCCCAAGCTTAATTCCTGATCGTCCTTGAGTAGGTAAATGATAAAAGCAAATTTTTTGATGTTGAATGCTACCTAGCATGTCTATCATGTGATCTCTTTATGGGGTAAATACTGAGAAACAATGAAGTAATTGATATCAACAGAATAATATCCATGCATATAAGAACATAATCATTACTTATTCAAAATATATGATGCTCAACCAATGTTATCCCTATTCATTGCATCATATAAGCATGGCATGACTCCGCCTTCACCACATTTTAGATAAATCATTAGCACCCTGGTGTCAAACCAAGCAACTGGATCATAATTTTTAATGCGCTTCAACATTTTCAACTCCATTGAATACATGAGCGTGAGCCATGGACATGCACTATGGGTGGAATAGACTGCGGTGGTAGAGATATATAAGAGGGAAGTCAAAAAGCAAGAAAGTATAGCATCAACTCGGTGGATAAATAGGCAATGGAGAGGCCCATCAAACGATATCAATGCCAGTAGTAGGGATTGCCATGCAACGGATGCACTAGAGTTATAAGTGTATGAAAGCTCAACTGAAACTAAGTGGGTGTGTATCCAACTTCTTTCTCATGAAGACCTCGGACATTTGAGGAAGCCCATCATCGGAATATACAAGCCAAGTTCTATAAAGAAAAATTCCCACTAGTATATTAAAATGGCAACTCTGGAGACTCTCTTTATGAAAAATATGGTGCTACTATGACCGACACCTAGATGAGAAGTTAATAACAAGCTTTAATATACATATTTCTACTAACCAATGATCATGAACCAATACCCTTTCATATTACAACATCAATATAATCAAACGATATGTTTCATATCTAGTGATCTACATGAAAGTTCTTATTATATCCCTCTTGTGTACCTATCATTTTTGGACCAGTCTTATAACCCGTGCATATTACCACCTCGTATTTAAAAGACTCAAAAATATTTAAGTGAAGCATGAGAGTGCAATAATTTCTATAAAATATAACCACCACCGTGCTCTAAAAGTATAAGTGAAGCACAAGAGCAACTGCATAGCTCAAAAGATATAAGTGAAGCACATAGAGTATTCTAACAAATCATGATGAATGTGTGTCTATATCAAAAGGTGTGTCTAGCAAATAATAATTGTGGCAAACTAGAAGAAAACAAAGCAAAAACTATGGTACAAGACACTCCAAGCAAAACTCATATCATGTGATGAATAAAAATATAACTCCAAGTAACATATAAATGAATTGTAGACAAAAGAGGGGATGCCATCTGTGGCATCCCCAAGATTAGATGCTTGGGTCTTCCTTGAATATTAGCTTGGGGTGCCTTGGGCACCCCCAATCTTAGGGTCTCTTTGCTCCTTATTCCTTCATCCATCGTGATCTCACCCAACTTGAAAACTTCAGCACACGAAACTCAACAGAAACTTCGTGAGATCCGTTAGTATAATAGACAAATCATAAACTTTTGGTATTGTTGTAAACTCATTCATAATTTATCCTTGCATAATACCTACTGTATTCTAACTTCTCCATGACTTATACAGCCCGACATAATCCATAGCATCATTAAAATAGGCACATTATGCAATAAAAAATAGAATATGTCTAAAACAGAGCAATTTGTAATGATCTGAACAAAATCATACCTTTGTAACTCTCAAAAAAATCTGAAAAATTAGTACAACATGGACAATTTGTATATAAATCATGTGTAGAATTTTAGACCAAGATCACATTCCTGTAAATTATGAAAATTTCTGCACTGGATGCAAAAATTCCTGCTTTTGCACAGAAGCAAATTAACTATCAACCAAATGATCCCAAAGGCTTTACTTGGAACAAGCACTAATTAAAAGATAAAAACACAATCATTATAGTATAAATAATCATTTCATCGCACGAAAACAAAAAATTAAGATAACTATTGGGTTGCCTCCCAACAAGCACTATTGTTGCATGCCCCTAGCTAGGCATAATGCATGGTTTCAAGTATTATCATCATTCAAAATAATGCCATAGGTGGCCCTCATAATAGATTCATATGGTGGTTTAATTCTCTTCCTTGGGAAGTGTTCCCCCTTTCTTTAATGGAAACTAGAATCTTATGTTTCCTTTTTTCATATCAATAATAACACCTATAGTTCATAGGAAAGGCCTACCAGTATTATAGGAGAAGACGGATTACATTAAATATCAAGCACAATGAAATCCACGGGCACATAATTTCCATTAGCAAGTATGAGAACATCATCCATTCTACCCAATGGCTTCTTAATAGTTAAATTCGCTAAATGCATGTTAAAGGAACATTCATTCATATGAGTGAGACCTAGAATGTCACATAAAGATTTTGGTATAGTTGAGACGCTAGTACCTAGATCACACAAAACAGTACATTCATAATTTTTAGTTTTAACTTTAATAATAGGTTCCCACTCATCTTGTAATTTCCTTGGAATAAATACTTCTAATTCTAGTTTTTCTTCATGAGTTTTAATCATCGCTTCTACAATGTGTTTAGTAAAAGCTTTATTTTGTTCGTAAGCATTAGATGAATTTATTATGGATTGCAACAAGGAAATAAATTCAATCAAAGAGCAATTATCATAACTAAACTCCTTGTAATCCAAAGTAGTGGGCACATCACTATCTAAAGTCTTGACCTCTTCAAACCCACTTTTATTGTTTTTATCATTAAGATCATCACCCCACCGAACAATTGGGACGCCTTCTAGCTGAAGTTAACTCACCTCAAGTCCCCTTTTCATCAAGTTTTTTATTAATAAACAAAGATTCAATAGGTGTCACACCAATCATTTTAATATCTTCATAATGGTTTTGATTAAAATCGGGAGCGAGCACTTTTTCTAGGAATTCATGCTTAGCTCTAACACTTTCAATTCGTTTTCTACTCCCATCCATGGTAACTTGGATCTTCAGAGTTTCAGTAGCATCAATTTTATGTGGAATTGTTTTTAATTCTAAGAGTTTCCACATCATGAGCAATTCTATCCATGTTCCTAGCCATATCAACTTTATGTAGTTTTTCTTCTACCATGGCATTAAAAATCTTTTGAGAACTAATAAATTCTTTAATTTTGCTCTCAAGTTAAGTAGGAATCCTCTTATTATTATATGAATTACCACAATTACTAGAGGGATTACCGGGATACGGTCTAGGATTAAAATTCCCTCTATAAGCACTATTGTTGAAATTATTTCTAGCGACAAAATTCACATCAATAAAATAATTATTTTGCTCAATCAAAGTAGATAGTGGCACATCATTAGGATCAACATGAGCATTTTTACTAGCAAGCAACACTACAAAAAAAATACACTTCCGTGATGATACGTGTTTGTCACAGTAGGTCGCGTTTTTTGTCATGCATGTACATCCATGACAAATTTATGACAGAATCAAGATAGTCATACTGTGTTTGTCGAGAAGTGTTCCATGACATTACCAAAATTATCATCACGGAAGTGTACACTTCCATGACGATAAATCGCGCGTCACAGAAGTGCTTTCGTCAAGGGTGACCGACACGTGGCATCCACCGTAACGGAATGCCGTTAAGCTACCGGGTCGGGTTTTGGATCCGATAACCCGTTAACAGCCCCGACCAATGGGAAATTTCCACGTGTAAAATTCTTATTGGCCGGACGAAACACGTGTCAGCTCGTCAGTGGGTCAGATAGGCGCCTATGATATGTCGACACGTGCCACGACCCCCCACTGGCCCACTTAGCTTACAGAGCCGGCCCGTTTGACTTGGTCAAAAGTTAACGGGCTGGCCCATGAAAAGCCTGTTAACGCTCTCTTCGCAAATAGCCCATTTTACGGCCGGTTAACTCACGGCCTGTTAGGCACTAAAGGAAATCGGCCCAACAATGTCATGTGGGCCATCGAATATAACACCAGCCCATTTCACTTTCGGCCCATGTATGGCCCACGACGTCTTTCGGCCCATATGAGGCCTTCGTATCTTTCGGCCCTTTACAGGCCCATGGTGACTCTAGCCCATAATGAACTGTAATTTTCTTTGTACCCGTTAACGACCCGTGATTTACATGAACCGTTTCCAGCCCAGGTTAGCTTTCGGCCTATTGACGGCCCATACGTTCTTGGGCTCCTTTTCGGCCCTTGATTACTTCCGCCCCACATCGCTGTTCCCTAATGGGCCAAATTCGGCCCATGGCAAGAGTCGGCCCGTTACTGGCATGTTCCCCAAATGGGCCAAATTCGGCCCATGGCAAGAGTCGGCCCGTTACTGGCATGTTACCCTAATGGTCCAAATTCAGCCCATGGCAAGAGTCGGCCCGATTCTGGCCAGCCCGTCCTATATTCTGGCCAATTAACAACCCGTTATGCCTGTGACAGAATTAAGCTTTTGCAGTCCTACGTCCTGTTAACGGCCCGTTACTGTGCTGGGCCGATACCAATTACGCCCGATTACGGCCCATGTAGACCCATTTATCCGACGGCCCTAGGCCCACCGATTACAGGCCCATTTATCAACGGCCCGAGGCCCACCGATTACAGGCCCATTTATCGACGGCCCGTAGGAGACCCATGGATCCTACGGCCCGTATATGGCCCATGGGTAGTTGCGGCCACTAGCAAACTAGGGAAAAAGAAGACTAGGAAATAAATAAGGCCGAAACTAACGCTAGGGCGATTGCACAGATTACATCCACTCGGCATCAAAGATCGCCACCAGTGCAAATATAGGGAACACCCTACACTATACAAAAATGGCTTGCTGTTTTCTTCAGCCGGTGGCTGCACGTTAAGAATAATTTTTGTTTCGCCAAAACAAATTACAACTATATAACAAAAGGAAGGTTGGCATAAAACTTAACAGTCTAGCAGATAAATGCACCACCAGAAGTTCAGAAGCTCGGTTCATTTGACCTGACTGTTATGTTTTCATGCTGTATTGTTTGATGGAGCGCCATAACCCTCGCCTTCATTTCCCCTAGGCTCCTGAACAACATAGCAAATGTCTGATAGTCTGGTTTCAAAACCATGCATATCTTGATGACATTGAGCAATGTTTCCTTGTTTCACAAAGGGCCTCTGTTAGGGAATGGACTTGTGTCTGGAGCACAGATACAACATTGCTTTGAGCTTGCATATCTTGATCATGAGGTAGTTTGGACGATATTGCCTTAACAACCAACCCAGTATTACGCAGAACGTGCTTTTGGCACTGGTTAGTGGACATGTATGGACCCACGGCAGCAAGAGCGGACATTGCGGTTATAGTGCCTCGCCACCTTCAGAAGGTGGTGGTTCCACCATTTTTTCCATAGCTCGCTGAAAAGTTGAGGTTTTACATTAGTAGTACCGAGCGTAAGATATTAAGGAGGCAAAAAACCAAACAAAATAGTTTTGGTCTATATACAGAACTTATTCTGGTGAACCCATGTAAAATATTAGTTGTATTTTATTGCAAAGAACTCCCTCTGCCAAAAAACGTCTTACATTATGGGACGGAGGGAGTACATAATAAAACCAGGTTCCAAACATATGACCATGTACCATCGCTAATGTATTGTCTATTTCTTCACATTGTATTGAGGGCTAAGGATAAAGAGACGAAGTTTATAATATGGTAAGCATAGTATGACATCATTCATATCACAAAACAACTGAGAACAGACAAACAAGCAATTGTAACGTTGTGTGGGCAAGTCCAGCACGGAACCAAATTACGGGTCAAGATCAAAGGAACATCACTCCTCCCTTTTAAACCTTGTAAGGTGCAATGATACGCTAAGACAATTGTGTATAAAATTGAAAAGAGTAAAAGACATTGGCTGCAAACCATGCAGTTCAAGGACAAGTCAGAGTAAGTAGTAGTTAAAAGGCATGAGGATTAAGGACTTACAATAGTGGCTTTGACTGGTGTAGTCATGCCCTTCTTCTTGCTGGTGTGACAGTCCTTGAAGATTTCCACAACATTTGGTTCATGTACTTTTTGGTCCTTGCGGGCTTTCCTCTGCATTTCGAACAAGTCAATATAGATCTGATAATATGGTACAGCAAAAAGAGTGAAACAACAGCTAATTACAAGAGCCTCGCGAGCAGCAATATAGCTACGAGATCCCGTAAATGCTGTTGGAATTTCACTTTAAATGGTTGGCCTTCTTCTTTGAACAGTTCACCTACAAGAAGATAGATTTGGGTGGCACATGCGTCAATAGGACTTCAACATGTGATCTGATCACATATATATAATTTACCTGATACTTCGGATCAGACCAGTGTTTAACAAGGCTCCTCCAGTCTTCATCCGATATATTTTCCACTGGAGATGTTTGGGAAAGCTCACTGTTAGCCTTGCCTTCAAAGTAAGTTTTCCTCAAGTTATACCGATATTGTCGCAGAGCAGACTTGAAAACATGGGTGCAAGCTTGTCTGGTTGCATCATCTTGGATATCCAACTTGAACCTCATTTGTTGAAAATTATGGGAGTCTCATTATAAGCAACCTAGAAAGTATGGGACTGAGCAAGACGATATTACTAGTTTCCATACATAACCATACTTACAGATAAATGGTCGAGGAAGGTGTTGAACTTGGTTTCGTCTTTGTCATTCCTGTAGTGAATCCATGTTGGGAGGATATGTGCATGACACCTAACGGCAACTGCTGCCTCTGATACTAACTTGGCTGACTCTGTAGCATCACTTGGCCTTTTTAAACCTGCCTCAAAACAGATCTCCATTCTTCCTCCTCTAGATTTAGTTAACCTATCAAGCATTATCCCTGATGTTTGCTTCCTCTTGCGCCTAGGTGCTAGTCCAACAACGAACATAGGAAGTGTTAGTGTACATCAAACTGTGAGACTACATATAAAGAAGCATGCAACTGTAACTTGACTCCAACAACTACCTTCTTGCTGTTGAAGATCACAAGGTTCATGTGATATTGCCAACTCGTCTTGTGTCAGGAGTGCTTGGGAAGTAGTGTCAGGTGGAAAGGGAGCTTGGGAACGTGCTGCTAGCTCAGTTGACGCACGAGTATGTCGTGCAGCTGGTAGTACTGTGGTAGGTGTTGCAAGAACTAGGGTTGTCTCTGCTTGTTTGGTGGCAGCTATTTGTTTCTGTTTGGCTTTTTTTGCAGCTCGTGTAGCATGGGATGCCATGTTTGTAGAATTTTCCGTTGGACTTTCACCTTCTATTGCACCATCAGTACCAGCAGAATCTATAGGATTCATCCGCTTCTCAATCCCTGCCATTCTGTGTTTCTTCCTCTTTCTCTGTGCCATGTTAAGTCAAGCCGACAACAAAATCGAATAACAATTTAGTTCTTCAAAACAAATTGATGCGTGATGCAGACGAACTGAACTTTGATGTTAGACAACCACATGATAGGAGGATGTAATATGTATGAAAAATAGGACGGAAGAGATAACCAGAACTATGATGTGTAAACTAAGAAGAAGACATTTCACCAAATTAGAAGCAATGCAATGGAAGGTAGACACCATATGAAAGATGCTACAAATATCGCTCGCCAAGTTAATAGTGTCTCAAAGATAAACGGCGTTTAAACAAATGTGAAGCAGTACAAGAAATAAATCATATGCAAGATGCAAACAACATCACACTACCATGTTAGAGGTCTCTTGTCATTAGTGCCATTGCATATTCACAGCATTGCATATTCACAGCATTGCATATTTACAGCTTATGATGTGTAAACTAAGGAGAAGGCATTTCAACAAATTAGAAGCAATGAAAGCTAGACACCATATGGAAGATGCAACGAATATCACTCTACCAAGTTAAAACTATCTCGTCATAAGTGCCATTTCAACAAATTAGTAGTACAAGCTAGAAAAGAATGTGAGATGTAACCTATATCACACTCCGAAGTCAAACATGTCTTACGATAAGTGATTGTTGCAAGTTACACAAAAGTAGTAATTTGATGTAAGAACATGGTGTGATAGATAGATATTGTATGTTCTAGAAACAGGAACACGTGTCTTATTCAAGTTAATGTGTAAAGTAAGCAGATGGAATTCAACAAAATTAGAAGCAATACAAGCTAGACATCACACATAACATGCAACCACATATAACAGTGCCAAGTTAGAGGGAGCACCAGTGATGCTGCACTAGGGGAGACGTGCTCATCATAAACACAACTTTGTTGAGTGTCTATGCATGTGTTGTCTTGGAAATCATCTTGGGAGTGTGGAGGAGTAGAAACTGTAGAGGCCCTCCGTTTGGAAGGAGCACCTTTATCCGCTGCCTTGCTAACTTCCTTCCGCTTTATTGATTTTGAGTTGTCAAGTAAAACCGACAAGAAAAAGCAATAAAATTCTCTCTTCAGAACTCATTCATGCATGATACTGACAATCACTACTTTGATATAAGGCAAACACATGATACGAGGATGGAATATGTACGAAAAACAGGATGACATGGCATGTTCACAACTGTTTGTGTAAACTAAGCAAAAACCATTCCAGCAAATAAGAAGCAATGCAAGCTAGACACCACATGAAAGATGCAACCAATATGACTCTGCCAAGTTAAAAGCGTCCCATCATAAATGGAATTTCAAAAAATTAGAAGCAACACATGCTATAAATCATATGAAAGATGCAACTAATATCGCACTGCATATACTAAAGGTGTCTCGTCATATTGATTGATGTGGGGTACAAAAAAACAATAGTTTTATGTAAGGACATGCTTAATAGACAGATGTACTATGTACTAAATACAGGAAGGCATGTCACATTAACAGGTATAATGTCACATTTATAGGAGTATAAGCTAAGCAGACTAGCACATGCAGTTTAACCAGATTGGAAGAATTACAATCTAGACAATATGTGCAGCATGCAACCACATATCACGCTGCCAAGTTAGAGCAAGCACCTGCGATGCTAGTGTAGGGGAAATGATGAAATCAACTATAGAGCTACGTTCACTATCTTCATCTAGCATTTTTGTTTCTTGAGAATCATGTCGGGAGGCTGACGCTGCATTCTTTAAATGAGGAGTAGTCCCCTTGCCTGCCTGCCTCGTTATAAGTGATTGATGAGAGATACACAAGAACATTAGTTTGATGTAAGAACATGGTTAATACACAGATGTACTAGTATGTACCAAAAATAGAAAGGCATGTCATATTCAACGGTATAATGTGTAAGCTAAGCAGATGCAATTTAACCAATTTGGAAGCAATACAAGCTAGACATCCGGCTGGAGTGGTGAACATGATCATCTAGGACCTGAGAGCCTGGTGGGAGGCGGGCTGCTTCGCCACCATCGCGGCTTTTTAGTTGGCTTCCAAGTGATGCCTGTCTTTGCTGGGCTTGTCACTGGCTCGGCCAGTGCCCTGACTAGCTATTTGTCTTCTAGTGCTCTCGGGATGGTGGTTCATGTAAAAAATATCTTTCCTTATCTTAATAAAGACCGACTTCGGCCTTTCGAATACAAGCTAGACACCATATGGAACATGCAACCACATATGACACCGCGAAGTTAAAGCAAGCACCTGGGATGGTGGTTCATTGCGAGCGAGGTCATCAACTCCAGAGCAACAATTGCCGTTTCCATCTGCTGACAATGCACCCTTTAAAGCACTGTAACATGCTGCGCCTAGCCACGTTGAAAGCTGGCACGACTTGTCTCTTTTCTTTTTTGCTTCGCTTTCGGCAGTCTCTGAAATACCCTTGCATAAAAACACAATAGTGAGAGTATGGATGAAGTGTGTGCAGAACTAGTGCACTGTAAAAGTAGCAGATAGCAGGTGGCTGAAAAATAAATGATAGGAGACATATGATAGCTCTACAACATTGCATGGCAAACAAAGTTAGATTCTACTGCGTATGATTTTGTAATATATGAGCACAGGAAATGCAGGTACTCCTCCAGCACACTACCACATGTGGTCATATCTAAGATAACAGTCGACTGAAAATAAATAGGTCAGTCGATTTTTTTAATGAACCGTCCGATCTCTAAGGAATGGGCAGATGGCCTTCGTCTACCTCCCGCCAGTCACTGTTGACGATCTTTCTCGAACCGCCAGCGACCACCGGCCCAGACCCGTGCCTGCGCCGCCCCGCCCTCCCATCGACCTCACACCACCGCCGTGCTTGGCAGCGCCCCCTAGCCTTCCCTTTAATCCTGGCCGACCTCCAGATCAGGCGCCAGTAGCTCTAGGCCGCACACGCCCCTAAGATAAACACTATAGCTGATTCCCGGTGTAATAGTCGTATTAGCGCACATACGCCGGGAATGCTTCAATTAATTGGAATCAACTAGCCAGAAATTGAAATTCAGGGGGGCGATGGACCTCTAGCTAAGGTGAAATAGTATATGAGGAGAAACCTTGTGCATCGCAAGTTACTAGGAACATCTAGTATCAAGAAGAAGCGGTCAATTAGTGTCTTCTGTGGGATGAATACCGTGCAAGCAGAGACGTAAGATTTGCACGAATAAGGGAAGAGGAGTACCTTCTTCGGTTCCCGGTGTGGTCACCTCCACATGCCGCGCCGATCTTCTTCTTTTTACCGGGGAAACCGATGTTCTGGAGGGTGCAGGCTTGGACGAACCCATGGCCAAATTGTTGACTGTGTTGCCGTGGCCGTATGTCGGTGGAGGGGAAGCAGATCCGAGGCGGCGAAGGACGGCGTAGCAGGAACAGCTCCGGTGCGTTGGAGGGTGGCGAAGTTGGAGCGGCAGCGGTGAGGCGCAGGACGGCATGGTTGAACTGGCTCGGGTACGGACGACTCGGCCTCGGCTTCAACTACTAGTAGTGGAGGGTGTTGCAGTTGAGGTTGCGGTGGACGATGACATCCGGGTATCGGCTCTGGCGTGATGGAGGAGGGCGGCGGTTGATGGGTGGGATGGGGTGGCGGACGGAGGACGTCGGGGTTTCGCGGCTGGTGGAGAGGTAGTTTTGGCGCCCACAGAGTACGAATGGGGAATTGGACGGGTGGGGGGAACCATGTTTCGGTCTGGGACGCGCTTGTTTTTGGCTTTTTTGAACAGAAGATGGGACGCGCTTGTTTGAAATTTGGGGAAAGTACAAACTTTGCCCCCCTCTTAAATTTCGGACCTCTCATGGTCGGGGTAGGATGGTAATCCTGGTATCCCAAATAGTGGGCGGAGGCGATTTGACCGCCATGTGTGTGCTTAGGCGGCCATTGTGTATGAATGTTTTTCGAGGCGGTTGCGTGGCATCTAGATGAAGCTACAAACCTACCCCTGTTTAGACCATTGGACGTCGGGCGGTAGGTTTCACAGGTCGGAGTTATTAGAAAAGTAATTTCCTTGTACTACCAAACATTGGTCTCACGCGGTTTCAAGTAGTAGAGGCTCTTTTGGCGCTTCGCTCAAATTTTGAAACACAAGCATTCACGCTTAGAGTACTCTTGAACTATGAGGATTGACCTAAATAGACAACGTTATATTTGACCTTGTATATTTGAAAACCTCATTAAATTATCTGCTTCCTTTTGAAATTTTGACACTTGAAAATCCTATAACTACGATTATTTTGGAATGGAGGAGCTAAATTTGAATCTATTTTGTACACGACTACATATGCTATTATGTACAAAATCGAGCAAAGATTGGTACCCCATAGTTTAGGTATGGTTTACAAATGCCATGATATCAAATTCAAATAATTGAATGGACTTCATGTTGAATTCGATTTTTTTAAACCACCTTAGGTTGAATTCAAATGTATGCTAGTTCATAGGTAGCTATTTATAAATGTCCATTGTGTAACTTTCGTATGTATAATGTGCTTTACACACACAACATGAACTATACTCACGTTTATATTCAATTACTAAAGCGATGCATTGTCTGGAGTTCAAAATACTAACTATGTGGATCAATTGTGTCGAATAATAACATAGACATGCTCAAATTCGATAGAATCTAGATGTCTGATGGATCAATGACCGCTCCTTACACGAATTGCAAATATCATGATCCCATCCTAATATTTGGATACAATTTATATCTTTAATCAATGTGTAGAGCAGTCTTTTACGTGTAGTTTCACTCTTCATCGGTGGTCTCTCACACATGCTCACACACTCTCTCCCGAGGTGTCTTTCTCGCACACATGCTCTAGATATAACCCTCCCTCCCTCTCGTAACCATTTACAACTGTTTTCACTAACTTTTATCACAAGCACTCTTCCTCTCGCAAACATACACACGCACAATCCTCATCGACCCTTTCTATATACATGGACCAACCTATGTGTCTCATGTACGCACATTATCTTTATGCCTGTCTCTCATGCATTATCTCACACCTCTCTTCCTAATCGACGAGTATGATTCTAGCAGAGCATTCTGTAGGATTCCCCTTAAAGTTAGGTTGGATGAATAGTAATATCAAAGATAAAGGGGCTACCTTAGTCCGAGAACCTAGGGTTACAAATCCTAGCCGGCTTTGTCAGTGGACATAGAGTCCTTCACAATTCTGCTATCTTTGTCTTGTACGACTAGTCATCCATGGGTCTTCCTAAATGTGTCATGGGCCGACCAATGTGGCGCAGGACGGAACCGAATGAAGGGCCTCACCTCGACCCACCGGACCTCACGCAGTGACACACCCTCTGCCCCCATGTCTCATTATCTTCTCACACCCACACATACCAACACAAACACCACACACACAGAAAATTTCTCCTGGTGCCTCTATTCCCTCCCCCCTTGCATATACACACTCAAGGGAATGGAATCTCTTGTCGTGACGTCATATTCATCTCTCTCTCTAGACCACTCTCATTTCTCGTGCTATCTCTCCCACGCCCCCCCCCGTCGGCCCTCTATCCATGCCTCTCTCGAATACGTAATACACACACATACCTCTCTAGGCCCCGCCAAATGCATCAACTACACATTCACACATGTTACATCACGTACCCCATTGATCTAAAAAGCCCTCTCTTCACGTTTATTTCGCATAAAACATTCCTTTTGAATAAAGTGTGGCCAAAAAATTATTTTAGAGTTTCTACATATATACAACATTACAAAGTTATATGGAGGAGTACGAACGCTAATTTACATTGCATGGTGCCCACAATGATATTTATTCCGCACTGTGAATTTGTATACTTTTATACTATATACAAAGTTAGTCATAATAAAGAGAAACGAAGAGCATCTCTCTCTCCATCGCATACCCACCTGTACGCTCCTTTCACGTATGCACACAAAACTATCTCGAGGTCCTCTAAAAGTAAGCCCCCAGAAAATTCATGCGTGTTTCATCTTTCTCTCGCGATATATGCAATGACGATCATTGTATTTGAAGCGAAAGCACAATACATACATTGGACTTCATAATCCACTCATTACGGTCACCGTTTATGTTTAGTGGTTATTATACAGTCACAGGCTCACCGTACAACTTTGTATTTGCTCATGACATGACTAGTTGACCAGTTAAACGCTCCACGTGGCACCTCTAGTGTTGCATCACATTATCTCACTAACATCGTGCCCACATGTCGACTTGTATCTACTCTACATCTACACTATTATAAAATACATAAAATACACTCTTATAAAAAGCAGAGTTGGTGATGATGGTGTGCCTGCCATCCTGCAATATAGGCCGTCCGATTTATATCTGAGGGATAGGAAAGAAACTATGGCAATTTTGCAAAAAGGTACCCACACACCTCTCCACATTTGCAAATAAGGCCTTCCCTCGTTCATCCTTTTCTCTCACAAGATAAACAAGTCATACAAATGCATCTTGATGTTACATGCAACGCACGGGCATCTTGCTAGTAAGAATGAAAACAAACGACAAAAAAATATTTTGACGGTGGTTTGAAGTCATGACCGCGGGCACAGCGGACAAGGTGGCCTTGTATTGGTATGCTGAGCCATCTGTTTTAACACACAGGAGCTGGTGTGGTGATTATACACACATGCACGCATGCACACGAAATCCATCCACGCAACACTCACACAAACACATGCACCCACGCACGCACGCAACACTCACACGTACACACGCAGCCACGCACGCACGCAACACTCACACGCACGCACGCACGCATGCATGCACACACCAGTACACCACACGACCAACACACACTCTCACGCTCAAGTGCTCAACCTACACATGCATGCGCACACATCAGCCCCGATGCATACATACACAACCAGTGATTCCCGCGCACGGGTTGGAGCCTTGTCGCGCCTGCGTAAATTTGTGTTCATCTGACCTTTTCCCTATGCGAACTGACAGGTGGGACCCACAAGGCATGTGGTCAATTTAACTAGTCAACATGGCACCATGCAGACTATTTGGCCGGTCAACAGAGTGCAATCCGATGCTGAACTGTGAGCAAGTGACCGGATAATCACCGCAAAACGTATATAGTGACCGTAATCAGCTTATTCTGAAGTTCTGTGACCGTATTACGCTTTTCTCTCTGTAGGCCCTCCAAAACTACATCTCTACACGTTCTCGCATGTTACATCTAACAACTATGCAATACAACACTACTACTACACTCTAACACAATAAATCATATGTGTTTTTAGTTTTACTAGATATCATATTGTTACTTATAATTATTTAGTTTGCATACATTAAAATTGCCTTTGAAATGTATGGCTAGTATCATCTACCGTGCGGGAAAAATCCCGCCCTTTCCTATTTAATCGGTTTGTATCGATGGATCGTGCGAAACAACAAAACTATAGTACTATACAGTACAAGTGACAGTTCACTCGGCCGTCGTGTCGTCTACTCCTCCGTCGTAAGAGTGGAGCGCTCACTTTCATAAATCTTCTAGTCCCTTTCGCCGACATGTGGGACATCAAGCTACCGGGTCCACGTGCCATACCGAATACAAGATGAGCAGCCGGGTGAAGCACCCTACCATGGCGCCGCGTAGTAATGAGCAATGAGGCGTCAAATCACAAAGCTGCACCTTTCCCGCAGTTAAGTTGGAGGGACGAAGTAATAATGCTAAAAAAAAGAAGTTGGAGGGACGAAGCAACCATCATTTCACTCGTTGCTGAATCCGCTTCTCCCTCATCTTCTTCAACTTAACCACGTGTTGCTTATGCCATTGTTCTACCTCATGTGGGACGCAGATAAGCTTGGTAAAGCACTGACACGTGGGACCGCATGTTAGCAAACCGCCAGAACAACGTCCTTCGAAAATAAGAAACCTCCCCCGCCATCCGCGCGGCAAAATCACCTCCTTTTTACTAATCTTGATTCTATAATTTTTTAGATCAATATAATTGAGATTTGTATAGATAGCACACAGGAGCAAAACCAAGTGGTACAGTTAAGGGCATCCACAATGTGTATCCAAATGTGAAAATAGCTTTTGGCATCGTGGGAACCATTGTGGACGGTGTTGCCAAAGCCAAAAAGATGGAACCGAAGCTCCCTGATTGACTGATTGAAGGAATAGAAAAATGCAACGTCTCTCCTCTATTTCCCATGCTTGGACGCATGTAGTACAGTATAGAGCACGGAGTCTACTCCCTTATATCACAAATCACAAAGCAGTGAGGCGTCAAATCACAAAGCACGGACGAAGCAACTATCATTTCACTCTTCACTGACTCCCCTTCTCCATCGTCTTCTTTGAGAAACCATCTCACCGCACTAGTACTCCTAGTAGTAGTACTAGTAAAAGATTTCCTGGATGCAAATAAGGCGGTTGTCTCGGCTTGCAGGCGGCACTTGCGAACGACTTACCGTGGTCTCCCTCACTGGTGTTCTCCGTCGAACTCACTTCGCCAAAACACAAAAAAAAGTCGTCGACGTCACCGCAATGGGCAAGGAATTCAAATATAGTTACTACCTCCATTGTTTTGTACACAAGGCCAGTATATCAAAATTACAATTTGCAAAGGGCCACTAACACTAATCGAGGCAAAATTGATGGGGTTAGCAACCAAGGACATTAATATTCCCTGCATGCATGCGGAAGTGAGAAGGTTCGTTTGCATGGCGCTGCATTAATCAAGCGATGAGGAGTGAGATGGTTAGATCTTTGGTCTTTCGAGAAAAAAATATGCATTAATTGACACGTGAAACGAGGATTTGTATCGATTAAATCTCGCGAAGGAAAACCCCGCCTTTCTTTTTTAACACTAGTACTCCTAGTACGTACGTACTTATCCTGTTTGGGTCTAGGCCTTCCATTGCCAAACTTCGTCACACATTTTTGCCAAGCTTGCCTAAAGTTTTCAAAATGAAAAGGAGGTACACTTGCGCACGGCTGTCGCGGTCACACCGCACCCTCACACGGTCGCTCCTGCACGCCGCGGTCACACCGCACCCTCACACAGTCGCTCCTGCACGCCGCAAACCCAACCAAGGGAAGGCACCCTCACTGACACATGCTGTCGCATGTGAACAAACCAAACTCAACCATCATATCGCTGACACATAATTTTCGTTCATAGAGTATGTTTATCCAACCTCATGTTGGGGAGTATCCATACAGCCCATGCGGTGGTCTGTTGGGGAAGAAGAAGAGATGAGGTAGAACGAAAGAAGGGTTAGGAGACGTAGGATATTCATCCAACCGCCTAAAATGGTAGACTGACCCAAGTCAGGCGACTTGCATAACAGATAGTATGTTTTTACACAGCAAAATATCCATAAAAACGTTGTTTCCCTAAAATAAAAAGATCCATAAAAACAACAACATAAAGAAAAACTATCACTGCTCACGGAAAGAGACGGCCTCGTCGTCTTTCGCTGCCGGCGCGAACCAGCCGTCGATGCCGACGTGTGTCTCCGCACCGTGGTTGTCCTCGGCCTCCACCTACTCGTTCAAGCGGAGCGTGCGGGCACTCTACACGGACGAGAGCACAACCCGGTTCAAGTCGAGGACATCCGGTGCCGCCTGCAGGAGGGCCTCGATGGCAGCGGCATCTGCGCACTCCGCGTCGAGTCGAGCCTCCGCCGCCCGGTTCAAGTCCAGGACTTCCGGTTCCACCTGCAGGAGGGCGTCGATGAGAGCGCCATCCACGCGCTCTGCGTCGAGTCGAGCCTCTGCTGCCCGGTTCATGTCCAGGACGTCCGGTTCCTCCTGCAGGAGGGGCTCGACGGCAGCGGCATCCGCGCGCTCCGCCTCAAGTTGGGCCTCCGCCGCCCGGTTCACATCCACGACATTTGGTTCCGCCTGCAGGAGAGCCGCGATGGAAGCGGCATGCGCGCGCTCCGCGTCGAGTTGAGCCTCTGCCTCCCGGTCCTCCTTTAGTATCTCCATGTTGAACCGCTGGTCCGCCTGCACAATGGGGGACTCGGACGCCGGCACGAAGTCGACGTCCATCGTCTCATGCCCATCGGGGGCCTTCTGCGCCGCGACCTCCGCAGTGAACATTGGATCGGCTTCCTCCTCCTCGTAGCTTGGCTCGAGAGAATTCGCGGATTGGCCCGCCGCAAAGCGAGCTTGGGAACGGAGGTCTGTGGCACCGACCGCCGCCGCAATTTCTGTGCGGCGCTCCAGCGTCAGCATCTTGTAGTAAGTGATCTTGCGGCGCACCATGGCTTTCCAGCGAACTAGGGGACGCTTGATGCAGGCTAGGGGATTGAAAGGTGGGGGAATGGGCTGGAGATTTGGTGTGGTTTTAGGACAGTGATTGGCGTAGGCCGAGCAACGAAGGTTCTGGTGTGAATAGTGGTTCCGGTGACGACCGATCAATCTTTTTGACTGTACATCGCTCTTGTCGCGTTCGCGTTGCAGCCCGGCACGCTAGACCCTCCACGTCGCTCACCGAATGGAACGCGCTTCGTCTTGCGTTTTCGCTCGCTTGTGGGACTGCAGTTGAGAGCAAACCGATGTCCCTCCCCCTCCCCCGCCCGCGACATTTATTATACCACCACTCCCTCCATTTTATGCGGAGTAAATAAAAACAGAGGGAGTATACTATGGATGAGGATCCCCTGACGTGGCCGAACCCATTGAGTAACTGACATGCGGGGCCTAGCAAGCATGGGGTTCGCCAGTAAGTGACCGAAAGGGAGGGTAAGGCAGGGATACCTACGTCAGAGGATCCACTTCCACTATACTACTTTGACCAAATGTTAAAGTAATAATATATGACATTTAACTTACACAAATGTTAGAGTAATAATATACGACATGCAACTTACACAAAGCATACAGGGTCTAATGCGTTTTTCGAGGCTAACTTTGACCAAATGTTAGAGTAATAATATATGACATGCAACTTACACAAAGCATATGGTCAATTTCGTATGTGAAAGGAGTTTCCAATGATATAATTTTCACATTATACATCTCATGTACTCCCTCCGTCTAGGTGTGTAAGTCATCTTACGAAAACCAAATAATCCCAAAACACGAGGCGCGGTTGCATTACTTTTTACCTCGTTTCTTGTTTCTTGACATATGAACCAATAAGAGATGAGGGTGTGCATGCTTTTAATGACCTGAGAGTATCAAACATGACATGCAGTGGTTAGTTCATTGCATGCAATGCTATTAATTAGCAAATAAACATTAATGTCTCTCGTTTTCCCCTCCTCCTTGGTCATGGTGCACAACCTAAGATGACTTACTCACCTATGTGAAAGGAGTACTATTAATCTTGTCAATAGTCAAATTGGAAACCATCTCGAGTACAAATCTAGGAGTACGTCTTTAATCTAACAATATTTATTAGGCGTTGTTGAATGTTGATACCTTTTTTATCATAGTAGAGATACTTTGACTACACATAAAACTTATATGTAAAGTAGAAAGGATAGGAGGGAGTATATTGTATGTTCAAAAACGAAACGAACATTGAATACCCTTTATATATGATTTGCGGATGCTATGATCACCGGTTCAAAATTTTGAATCCGCCTTAGGTATCACGTGCCCCCACTCGTTCCCTCTCGATTTCATCTCGGGTCCGGAGATCTATTGAAGAGGACTAGGTGGGTACATGCGAATGATACTTGGCGGAATGTTCAAATGAGGCATGCGGGAGGATGGACTCGACTGGAGGGCGACATGATCGATGAAGAAGAGGGTTGGAGAGGAATGAGAAATAAGTAAACGCCACATGATTACACTCGAACGGCCTAAACAATAAGTTGTCTCGCTTGTCCTACATAGTGAAAGGCCTAATGCGCAACGCGGAGCACTGACGCTCGAATATGGCCGAGAAAACAGGAAACCTTTCAAGACATCGGGGCAGGCTGCGCCCCTCAAGTACCTGCGGTGACTCCAAGACAAGCCGAGTCCCCAGAGGTGACTCCAAGACAAGCCGAGTCCCCAGAGGCGACTCCAGGACAAGCCGAGTCCCCAGAGGCGACTTCCAGTTAAGCCGAGTCCCAGACGCGACTCCCATTCAAGCCGAGTCCCAGAGGCGACTCCAAGGAAGTCGACTATGGGGAGTCGGCCCGCGACTTCCAACCACCCCGATAATTAAAGGCAGGCATGGCCACAGTGCGCCGTACCCACGGAAATCTTCGCCCGTAGCGCTGCATCAAGTGCCATGCCAGCCTCGACATCACCGTTAGGGCGGGCCCTGACCCACCCCACCGTCTCAGACAGCTCGGAGATGACGGGGCCTACCAGTCAGTGAGAGTATTGAAGACGGCGAGAGCGCCGAGAGTCGGACCCGTTGGGGGTCGGCCCCCTGGAGTCGGCCGGCCCCTCCCACGGGCCCCACACGCCATTAACCAGACGCGACAGGGGAATGGCAATAGTGATCGCCCGTCAGGCGGCGACACTGTTGCCATGACCCCATGACCAAGCCCGCGTCATTAGAAGCACGGCTATAGTAATCTGCAATGGCAAGACTCGCCACAAGTGACACGAAGCCGACGCCTCGATTAGGTTGGTCAGCAGGACCCACCAATCAGGCGGGCCCTGTGAGTCGGCGGAGAAGACGACGCCTGAGAGACAGACGGCTGGGACTCGCACCCAGCCGGTTTTACCATTGTAACCCTGGGGGGGTAGGCCTATATAAACCCCCAGGGCACCCATGCAAAGGGTTCGCATCCATTAGCACTATACAGACCACACTGGAAGGAGAGAGCTAGCCTTGCCTTCTCCTACCTCCAGAAACAGCTCTAGGAGCACCCTTGTATTCACTTTGCCTTAGTGACCATGCGGAGACCCCGCAGAGCAGCAGTAGGGGTGTTATCTCCTCGGAGAGCCCTGAAGCTGGGTAAGATCCACCGGCGTGCATGTCTTCGCCTCATCCTGTTTCCAGGCACCGGCGACGTTCTACTCGCCTCCACCATGATAAGCCATCCTTTGGCATAAGTCGCACCCAACCCCCGACATTTGGCGCCCACCGTGGGGCCTGGTGCACCGTCGTCCGGAGATCTGTTCTGGAGGGGAACCCTCTTCCTCCCTAGCGAGCGCAGCCAGCCAGCTCGCTCGACGGAGTGCATCGATCGACTTGGCTGCAATCGAGGCCGCCAGGCGGTGAGCTGCCTCGCTGAACTTGTCGGTGAGGTTCGCCTCTCCGACGAGCCTGCATCTGACGCAAGCGTAGGTGGCCCCGAGAGCCTCCTCGCGGGCCTCCTTGACCAACTCCACGTTACCGGCGAGCCTGCCGTGGACTTGGAGTCCGTAGGCTCCACCGACCCGATGCTGGTCGACTCTGACGCCGTGTCGCTGACATTTTCCCCACCAACGTGGTGGTTCATGACGAGCCGCCCCTCATGAGGAGAGCGGCGAAGCGCCACACGCGGAGGTGCTCGTCATCAGTCACGATGAGTGCTCCGGTGAGGGAGCTCAGGACCCGCTCGACGCGGCTCTGCAAGACCTGACTGCGCCTATTCCAGAAGACGCGGATGCCAAGACGCTGGAGACACGCCGCCTTCAGATCATCGAAGGCGCCAAGAAGTTGGCGAGCATGAGGCGCTTGTCAGAAGCCTACCAGCGCGAAATGGATCGCGCCGTGGGCGACTCGCCGGTTTCGACTGGGCCTAGCCGCCTAGGCGCGGTCCGACAGCGCGGCGCGACCATCGCCGGCTTGTTCGGGGCCAATCGCCCCGTATACGCCACCCCTGCAGAGAACATCCGCGCCGCCCAAGCGGCGACTGACGAGCTAAAGAACTTCGAAGGCGAAGAGCGCAGCATGATGACGGAGCGAGTCCAGCAGCTCCTCGATGCAGTTGCTGTGCAGAACGCAGCCGGCGGCCGCACTGAGGCGCCGCAGCAACCAAACGATGACTTGCCTCCCCGCCGAGACCAAGGCGCGACGTCTCGGACGCCGACTGGAGGAGTCCGCGAGCGAAAAGACAAAGAGCCGGCTGTCAGTCGCAGTCGGACTCGCATCACCATCGAGCGTGACCAAGACGGCCGTCCGAGAGCAGTGGAACGGCAGGGCGACTACCTGCCTCCCCCACCAAGAAGAGAGCGGCGAGTTTCCCCACCGCCTGTTGAGCATCCGACTCTCGGTGGCCACCTTGGCCGCCGAGAGGGAGTCGGAGAGAATGACGCCCGCCATCGGATCGACCGACTCCACCGATCCCTGGTGCTAGAAGAAGAAGATGAGCTGGGTCCGCCTTGCTTTGGACCCCGCATTCGAGACGAGCCTTTTCCCAAAGGGTTCACGCTCCCCCGAGACACACCCAAGTATACCGGCTCCGTGAAGCCGGAAGACTGGCTAGTTGATTACTCCACTGCCGTCAACATAGCGAACGGCAACAAGCGAGCTGCCGTGAAGTATGTTCCACTCATGCTCTAGGGCACGGCCCGGACATGGTTGAACAGTCTGAAAGCCCACAACATCAACAGCTGGGTCGACTTCACCGAGGCCTTCATCCGCAACTTCACGAGCACGTACAAGCGACCACCCAAGACGCGCCAGCTTTCCTTGTGCGTGCACTGCCCTGACGAGTCAACACGCAACTACCTCACGCGCTGGGGCGAGCTTCGGAACTCCTGCGAGGGCGTGCACGAGGTGTAGGCTATCGAGTACTTCACTGCTGGGTGCCGAGAAGGCACCCTCCTCAAGCACAAGCTCCTCTGCGATGAGCCGGAAACCCTCGACGAACCGCTGGTCATAGCAGACAAGTACGCCACGGCTGACTCCTCCATGAAGACGGAAATTCAAGTTAATGCGGCTGGCAAAGTGGCCCCTCAGGCTCCCAGAACTCCAGCTGGAGACACCAGTCGGCGGCAACAACAGAACGACAACAAACGCAAGGCCCAATAGCCGACTTCCAAAAGTCGGCAGGTTGCAACGGTCGAAGATCAACAGCCGGAGGGGCAGCCTCCGGCCAAGCGACAGAAAGGCGGCAAGTCCAACTGGTTGCCGGCCTTCTCTTACAAGCAGACTCTGGATGGTCTCTGCAAGTTCCACAATGGGCGCAAGCCGTCAAATCATACCACCGAAAGTGCCACCGCTCACCAGAATCGCCAAGGAGACGGCCTCCTTCCTCCGCCGCTGTTGGGCGCCGCCCACCGCCGCCTCAGAGCCAGCTGCTCGGCCAACAACAGCAAGACAAGACGAGTACCGTAAGAGCATGGAGTCTATGTGGTGTTCACCGGTGTGGTGATGATCGACGTAGCGCATTTGCCGCAAAGCAGAAGAAGTAAATGCAGTGGCATCGAATACCCCAGAGTTTATGCATTGGTCCGAGAAGCCTATCAGTTGGAGTAGAGCAGATCACCCAGAGGTGATGCCGAATCCGGGCTCCTATGCCTTGGTCCTGAGTGCCACCTTGGCCACTGATAGGCGGGCCGCCCGCTTTTCGCGAGTAGTGATAGATGGAGGCAGTAGCATCAACATCCTGTACAAGAACACTCTGGAGAAGTTAGGAATCAAGCAAAGACAGCTGCAGAGCAGCCGGACTATGTTCCACAGCATCGTACATGGCCTTTCCTGCTCACCAATTGGCAAGATCCTGATAGACGTTCTCTTCGGGGACAAAGATCATTTCCGCCAAGAGCCAGTCTGGTTTGAAGTGGTGGACCTCGAAAGCCCCTACCATGCATTACTTGGCCCACCTGCTTTGGCCAAGTTCATGGCGGTTCCCCACTACGCCTACCTCAAGATGAATATGCCGAGTTCCAACGGGATTCTGACCGTCGCAGGTGACTACTGGAAGTCGTCCGCTTGCGCAGCTGAGAGCAGTCGGCTGGCCGAGTCCCTGGTGATCGCAGCTGAGAAGCGGCTCCTTGACCGGGTCGTGGAGATGGTCGGAAAGCAACCAGAGATGTCGCCTGACCCCAAGGAGTCGAAAGCTGAGGGTTCGTTCAAGCCGGCCAAAGAGACTAAGAAGATACCCTTGGACCTGGAGCACCCAGAGAGGTATGCTGTCATGGGTACAAACCTTGATAGTAAATAGGAAGGCGAGCTCGTCGATTTCCTCCGTGAGAATCAAGACATCTTCGCATGGTCCCCTAAAGACATGCTAGGTGTACCGACGGAAATCGAGCACAAGTTACATGTCGACCTGATGTGAAGCCCGTCGAGCAGCCCTTGCGCCGCTGTCGGAAGAGAAGAGAAGAGTTGTTGGAGAAGAGATAGCCGCCTCGGCGGCCGGGCTTCATTATGGAGGTGTTTTTTCCAGAGTGGTTGGCAAACCCGGTCTTGGTACTAAAGAAAAACAAGCAGTGGCGAATGTGCATTGATTACACGAGCCTCAACAAAGCCTGCCCAAAGGACCCATTTGCCCTGCCGAGAATCGATCAAGTGATAGACTCCACAGCCGGATGCGAGCTGTTGAGTTTCTTAGATGCATATTCAGGATATCACCAGATCAAGCTGAACCCGGCAGACAGACTGAAGACCGCCTTCATCATGCCGTTCAGAGCCTTCTGCTACCTGACCATGATGTTCGGCTTGAGGAATGCCGGCGCCACCTTTCAGCGTTGCATGCAGAAGTGCCTCCTCAAGCAACTCGGCAGGAATGCCCACGTCTACGTGGATGATGTAGTGGTGAAGACGGAGAAGCGCGGGACACTGCTGGAAGACCTCAAGGAAACCTTTGAGAACCTGCGCCGATTCCAGATCAAGCTCAACCCTGAGAAATGCGTGTTCGGAGTACTAGCCGGCCAACTCCTTGGTTTCCTGGTCTCTGAACGCGGCATAGAGTGCAACCCTGTGAAGATCAAGGCCATCGAGAGGATGGAGGTACCCAGCCGACTGTTAGATGTGCAGAAGTTCACCAACTGCTTGGCGTCCATCAGCCGATTCATTAGTCGGCTGGGCGAGATAGCTCTCCCTTTGTATCAATTAATGAAGAAGACCACCTTTTTTGAGTGGAACCACAAGGCGGATGAAGCATTTCTCTAGCTGAAGAAGATGTTGACTACTCCTCTGTCTTTGGCGGGGCTTCAGACTCTAAAGAGCCCATGCTCCTATACATTGCCGCCACCAGCCGAGTAGTCAAGATCCATTGTAATCGAATGCAAAGAGGAAGGCAAGGCGCTCTATCCGAGAGACCGTGTATTACCCGAGCGGGCAATCTTGCCGACCTCCAAGCGTAACTACCCCACTACCGTAAGATGTGCTACGTGCATTTAAATCGCCAAGAAGCTGAAGCCTTACTTTCAAGAGCATCCAATTACGGTGGTTTGCACAGCCCCGCTGGCCGAGATCATCAGAAGCCGAGATGCTTCTGACCGAGTAGCCAAATGGGCCATAGATTTGGCTCCCTACACCATCTACTACCAGCCTCGCACCGCCATCAAGTCGCAAGCGCTAGCCGACTTCCTCGTCAACTGGGCCGAAACCCAGTACCAGCCGCCAGCGCCCGACTCCACTCATTGGCGGATGCATTTCGATGGCTGCAAGATGCGCACCGGCCTGGGAGCCGGCATCGTCCTCACCTCCCCCAAAGGCGACAAGCTCAAGTATGTGCTGCAGATCCACTTTGCTGCCTCCAACAACGTCACCGAATATGAGGCGCTCATTCACGGGCTCCGGCTTGCCAAAGAACTCGGCATTCGCCGGATCATGTGCTATGGCGACTCCGATTTGGTGGTCCAGCAGTCATCTGGCGACTGGGACGCCAAAGATGCAAACATGGTGAGCTACCGCTTCCTGGTGCAGCAGATCAGCGGATACTTCGAGGGGTGCGAGTTCCTTCATGTGCCAAGAAATGACAATGACCAAGCAGACGCCTTGGCACGAGTCGGCTCCACCCGCCAAGCAATACCATCCGGCGTCGCTCTTCAGCGCCTCCTTAAGCCGTCTATCAAGCCTTCGCCAGAATAAGACTCCATCTTTGTGCCGGCTCCCCCCGAAGAAGTCGGATCCGACTCAAGAGCCCCAGCAGATGGCCCCAAGAAAATCACAGTTGAAGCCGGCCCGGGGACTTCAGAGCCCGGTCCGGGACTATAAATCGGCCGGGGACTGCGCGCGGCCGCCTGTGGACTTCGCAATCCAGCAAGCGTCGCGACTCCAGCCCGCCGCCTCCCAGCCCAGCCGCCCTTGTCCAAGTCGCAGTGGTGGCGGTTGAAGAAATAGCAGCACCCTCATGGGCGCAGCCCATCCTCAAGTTTCTAGTGAACAGAGAGCTGCCAACTGATGAAATCTTGGCTCGGCAAGTGCAACGCCGAGCGGCAGCCTACACCATAATCAACAGAGAGCTGGTCAGGCGCAGCGTTACTGGTGTCTACCAGCGCTGCGTGGAGCCAGAGCAAGGCCAAGCAATTCTCAGAGACATCCATCAGAGCGAGTGCGGCCACCACGCAGCTTCAAGAGCACTCGTCGCCAAAGCCTTTCGGCACGGTTTCTTCTGGCCGACTGCCCTAGAAGAGGCTAAAGAGTTAGTCCAAAAATGCAAGGGGTGCCAGAAGTTCCGCTCCAAGCCGCTTCAGCCGGCTTCCGTGCTAAAGACAATCCCCATCGCCTAGCCCTTTGCAGTTTGGGGCCTGGACATGGTGGGACCATTCAAGACGGCCCGAGGCGGCCTAGCTGTCAGGACCCCGACTCAATGCCACATCGATCTAGCATGTAACACCTCATATCACTTTGCGGCCTCACGCACGGTATCCCCAAAGGTGTCGCCTTACCTTTGCCCGGGACCGTTTGCGCCTTTTGGCTCACGTATATGATAGTGTCGCTAGCATCCATATGATAAGGAGCCCGGCTGACATGGCTAGTCGTAAACCCAAAGTGGCACAAACTTACAGGACAGGCATCCATGACCCAAAGATCGAACGTGTCGGTCATCGCCGAGTGAATCCAGTCTGTAGCACTGGCTAACAGACTCGGTGAACCGGGCAGAAGCGGGCTAACAGGACTCCGGTATTCATCGCGTGACATTTCCCGGGATGTATACAGAACGAAGAAGGACACATGCCGGCCAGCCTAAGTGTTCCGGAGCAAGAGCACGCTACCATGGCTCGATGGAAGCACTAGGGGACATTTCCCGGTAAGAGAGGCTACTAAGGATAAACAACTAGATAGTCAGATCCCACACATAGCAATACACATTACACGTATGCATAACATGCAAGTATGTGTTGTACAACATGGCATCACAGCATAACTCAACTACTCATATAGATAAAGGCTCAGAAGAGCCATCATAGCATTTATTGCAAACAGGGGTCACAAGACCCATCATACAGAGCATACAAGCAACAAGCGAAAGCATTACATGTCTGGGTACAGACATCTACAAAAGAAAAAGGCTGAAGATCCTGACTATCTACAACATCCAGTCAAGATCGGAGCTGAGGTACAAGCTACTTGTCGAAGTCCACGAGAACACTAGTAAGACCGAAGTCTCCTCTGCAAAAACATAAATAAAGCAACATGGGTACAAAGGTACTCAGCAAGACTTACATCAGATCCTATCATACATGCATTTGTATCAAGAGGGTAATGTGGGGTTTAGTTGCAGCAAGCCAGCTTTGACTCTGTGGCTATCCTGTTCTACGACTACCAGAACTTCTTTGAGGTGATATGGCGCACACGAGTCCACTAATCACCACACAAAACACTACTATGGATTCATCCCGCCTCCCTCGAGAAGGCCATCCATAGCACTCACACATGTCTTGAGCATTTTATAGTATCCACTTCAAGTTGTCTATGTACCATGTAAGCATCCAAGAAGTCCATATCCATGGACCCGGCTATTCAATAGATCATGTTAACCCTGCAGGGGTGTACTTCTTCACACACGCTCTCGCCACTTACCACCATGTACACATCGTGTATCTCAGTAACCTTCAAGCGAAAGCCTGGCGAGGGAGTCGGCCACGACCTGACTAACCACACAAGACTATAGCCCAGGTTTATCGCCTATTCGGGTTCCATCCGCAAGGAGATCCGGTCGGGGTGTCGCTCACGGCCCCAAACGATGTGAGCAGGGTTCCCAAGCCCACCATCCGGGTGCCACTTGGTACACCGTGCCACTGTGCCTAGTCTGTCCCAAGCCCACCTGGCCGGGTGCCACTTGGTAGACTACTAACACTACCTACAAACACCAGAAACTAGTTGCAACTCCTGGACAGAGACCAAGTTGGTTAATAAGTCGAGAGGGGCACTTAAGCATTCCAATGTGTGATAGTAGCTAGTCATTGGACAACATACACAGAACTCAGTGCTTAAGGACGGTTCCAGTGAGACAAACCACCATGTACTCCTACATGGCCTCTCACCGCTACCTTTACCAAATCGTGTTCACACACTTAACTCTCAGCACCAGAACAACTCATAACACTCCAATTCATCCCCAATGAATCAGACCTGACACAACTCTAAGCAATAGCAGGCATAGCATGGTAGGAACAAAACATGGGCTCAATCAACTCCTACACATGCTAGTGGGTTTCAACTATTTACTGTGGCAATGACAGGTCATGCAGAGGAATGGGTTCAACTACCGCAGCATAAAGTAGCAGATGAATCGTTGTTGTCCTAATGCAATAACTGAGAGCAGGAGCGAGAGAGTAGGATTGTATCGAAATGAACAAGGGGGTTTGCTTGCCTGGTAGATCAACAAGGGGGGCACTGCTCCTCAGACAGGTACTCTGGAATGGACTCCAGAGCAGGACCTATCGAGAAGGGACAGTGTCGGCAATCAATACACAAACATATGCAACAATATGATGCATGAACATGGCATGTAAATGTGATGTTGTTTGAGCTAATGCAACTAGTATTCAAATTGAATGAAGTCCATTTGAATCAAGGGTTGAAATGCAACTCCAAATTAAGCTCTTATATATGCCATTTTATGTTTTCACCTATACAGCAGGTTTAGGTTGGTTTATCATGCATAAAACTGGTACAGATGGAAAGATTGCATTTTTCTGATAATTTTTCATATATAAATTATTTCAATCTGAGCTACGGTTGAATTACTATGATTTTTTGAAGTTTTGCTAATTTTCTGGAATTCCTGATTTAATTTAAATCCAGAAATAAATAATGGAGTCAGCCTGACGTCAGCGTGACGTCAGTAGGTCAAAGGCGCCACCCCAGGTCAAACCCGACGGCTGGGACCAACATGTCAGTGTAACATCTTACTAACAGAGTTAGTTAGTGTTAGGTTAGCGCTAACCTAGGTTAGTTAGGGCCTGGGCCCACCTGTCAGTGAGACAACTAATTAACAGAGTTAATTAGCGCTAACTAAACTAGCACCTAAACTAAACCGGGGCATGGCCCACGCGTCAGTCACCCTGGGGGGTCAAACCCCAAGTCAAACAAGTCAAACCCGCCGGCGGTTAGTCGCCGGCGAGATCCGCGGCGTACTTGTGCCCCGGGTTTCCTCTGTGGTGCTCCAAATGGCGCGCGGCTAGGCGCGTTGGAGAGCTAGCTCGATGGCGCGTCGGGCGGTGGCCGTGGCTGGGCCTGGGATGGCCGGAGTCGACGGCGGCGAGCTCGGTTGCGGCCGCCGGAGTTCGGGTGAGGCACGAGCGGCGCTGTGGTGCGCGTGCGGGAGAGTTAGAGTGCTGGTGTGTGCTTGCGTGATGCGACGAGGGCGATGGACACGCCCGGTGGACCAAATGGTCACCGGAGGCACGTCGGCAGCGAGCACAGGCGGCGGCGGGTGGGGTCGAGCTAGGTGCAGTCGCTACGGCGTGCGAGGAGGAGAACGGAGAGAGGGGAACTGGGCAGGAGCTCACAGCGGTCTCGATGGAGGCTTCGGCAGGCTCGGGGAAGGCCGGACGGTGACGTGAGGGCGGTGGAGATCCACGGCGGCCGGCGGTGAAGAAGACGACGGTGACGACGATGCAGCACGTCCCTGGTTGTTTGGCTCGTCGAGGACGATGCGGGCGACGAGGCGGAGCACCTGGACTCGAAGAGAGGGCGAGAGGGAGGCGGTGGCCGCGGTGGTGCTCGTCAGCGGCGGCGGGGCGCGTTCGGTGAGGTGGGGAAACGGCGAGAGAGAGAGCAAGGGGAGAGTGAGAGCGGTCGGGGCGGCGCGTGGCGTCGTCCAGGGCGTCCAGACGACGAGGGGGAGAAGCAGAAGGTGGCGGGGGACGTGGCCCGGCGGACGCGTGGCAGCGGCGTGCGGCCAGGCCCCGTCCTCCGGCGCGAGGAAGGGATGACCTTGCGACCAGCTGGCTGGGCGGCCTCTTTGGCCACTGGCTGTGCCAGCCGCATGCTGTCAGCAGGAGGTAAGCGCGGGTAAGTTTTATTCCCATTTTGTTTCTTTTTCTAATTTCTGACATTTGTTTTGATTTAGTAATAATACTAAATCATTTTATTTACTTCTGTCAATTTTTGTAGGAACTATTTGGATTGCTCCAAAACTCCTCACCAATTAACAGAATTTTTGGACATATATTATATATAGAACAAATATATATCCAAAGCAATTAATTATTGGATTAATTCCAAATGCCAAAAATAAATACTTATGAGCTCTTAAAAATATTGGTTTGATTTTTATCTCTGTCCAATATTTTCAGAGAGCAACATGAGCATTTTCTTGGACCTTTTTGGAGCAATTTTTATTTGGGTCATTTCTAAAAATGACTCTGAGGGTTTCACAAATCCTCATTTCAAATTTAAATGAAATTTAAACATGATGCACAAATGACTAGCTAGTCTAGGTCATACCAGAACTAGGGATGTGACACTAACTCATGTGCTTGTCGCGGTTGACAAGTTCACCAAGTGGATAGAAGCAAATCCCATCAAGAAGTTGAACGGTCCGACTGTAGTGACTTTCATCACCGACATCACGGTGCGGTACGGTATACCGCACAACATCATCACCGACAATGGCACAAATTTTGCCAAAGGCGCCTTGGCCCGTTTCTGCGCGATGCAGGGCATCCGACTGGACTTAGCGTCCGTTGCCCATCCGCAGTCAAACGGCCAGGTGGAGCGAGCCAACGGCCTCATTCTGTCCCGCATCAAGCCTCGACTGGTCGAACCACTCGAGCGTTCGGCCGGCTGTTGGCTTGAGGAGCTGCCAGCCGTCCTCTGGAGTCTGTGCACGACTCCAAACAAGTCAACCGGCTTCACGCCCTTCTTCCTCATCTACGGTGCCGAAGCCGTCATCCCGACGGACATAGAGTTCGAGTCTCCACGAGTCACCATGTACACCAAAGAGGAAGCTGAAGAAGCACGTCAAGACGGCGTCGACCTGCTGGAAGAGGGCCGGCTGTTGGCACTCAGCCGGTCCGGCATCTACCAGTAGAGTCTGCGCCGATACTACAACCGGAAGGTCTGGCCGAGATTGTTCCAAGAGGGCGACCTTGTGCTCCGGCTGATTCAGCGAACAGCCGGCCAGCACAAGTTGTCGGCACCTTGGGAAGGACCCTTCATCATCAGCAAAGTGCTGGGCAACGACTCCTACTACCTAATCAACGCTCAGAAGCCTCGAGCGTGCAAGAGGGACGACTCCGGCAAGGAGTCAGAACGACCATGGAACGCAAATCTTCTACAAAGATTTTACAGTTGATGCAGTATGTACCACGCTATCCTTTGTATTAAAGTACCGAGACTTTGGGCCCCCGAGACGAGCTCGGGGACTGCCCTTTTTGTTATCTGTATGATAAGAATTATGCCTCCTAGTATGCTGCTCTTTGTTATGCCGCTTGGCACCGGGTTCGACTAGTCGGCCCAGGGACTCGCCGTCTTGTGCTATGAAATGCTTCCTACAGTCGGACAAGTAGTGTGCCGTGCTTAAGCCATCTCCTGTCAGAAGCTGCAGCTCGCAGAGCGACTGTTGGTAGGCAGAGAGCAAGCAAGAATGAGAGCACACATGAAAAATGGCTAAGGACTCAAAGCATAAGCATAGCCTAAGACGGCTCCCAGCCTCTCTTTGCAGAGCCGACTCTCGAATAGTCGGCTTGCCGCCTTCTATCCAACTTGTTAAAAAACTCTAAGTAAGGCCAAGTACTTGCCTTCCCTAAGGTAGCCAAGCATTTGACCCAGCGGTAGTCCGCAGAGCGGCTGTTCGTCTGGCAAAGCGGCGACTATGGAAAGGCGGCAAAGGAAAAAGCCAAAAGAGCAATGAGCAAGGAAAGATAGAAGTCGGATAAATATTTACATAACAAAGGCCTCTGGCCAAATTCAAGATACACCCCGCGGGTGGAATTGTGCAAATTGACAAGTTCTTTCAAAGATTATTAAGACAGGAAAAATAAAGGCAAGACGGCAGCCTAAGGAGCGGCAGACGAGTTCGGAGGGTCAGCGGAGACGGCGGTGTCGAGCCGGAGCGCCGCCAGGGCGATCTCGCTTGATCGTCTCCGGCGGCAACCGCCCGGCCGGACGCGCTCGTTGCCGGAGGCGCGATCGAGCCGAGGCTGGTCGTCCGCTCTGCTCTTCGGGCGCCTGCCTCGCCTCCGCCCCCGCCTCGTCTTCCTCTCGGTGCTGGAGCCGATCACCTCCGCCGAGTCCTCGTCGTAGTCCAGGTTCATCCTGAACCACTCCGGCGGCAGCTCTTCGCCATTCGCGGCCCGTTCAGGAACGAAGACGCTGGTGTCGGTGTAGTCGGCGATCGCCGCCGCACGCTCGATGAGGGCGCCTTCCATAGCCGCCAGTTCTGCCTGGGCCTCTGACCGGAACGCGTCCAGCCGGTCCAGATCCAGCCCTGGATACCAAGCCTTGACGAATTCCAAGGCCCGACACGCTCCAGCCCGGGCCGAGGAACCCTTCCAAGCCTCAAGACGGCCAGCTGCAACCTCCAACCAGTCGGCAGTCCGACTAGGAGTGCGCAGGGGTGGCATGCCCGGCCACAGGGCTGAGATCGCCCGGGCCCCGGCGCGTTGAAGCCGGCGCATCAGCTCATGGGCCGGCTGCAGGCGAGTCTCGATGCTCAGGAGCTGCTCATCGACGGTCAGGGGGACGTTGGCGGCGATCTCCTCGCCATTTGCCCTCCGCGCCTCGCGATCAGCCTCGATGGCTCGAGTGACTGCCTGCGAGTGGCCTGGGAAGAAGTCTGCCAAGACAAGAAGAAGCAAATGAAAGAATCAGAAGTCAGCCTGACTTACAGTCGGCAGCTCGAAGAAAAGAAAAAAGAAACTTACCATCGACAATGTCTTCGATCTCGTGGAAGCTGGAGGTCAGCATCGCCTTCTTCTTAGTCCAGGAGGAGCGCTCGATCTCGAACTCGGCCAGGAGAGCGGTCTCTTTCTTCTCTGCCTCGTCCTGAGCCGCCTTAAGCAGCTCCTTCTGCTCCGCCAACTCAGGCGCCAAGAAGTCGCGCTACTGGCGCGAGCCTGCCGCACTCCTCCTCCTTGGCGCGTAGGGCCGTGCTGACTTCGCCCAACCGTTCCTGAAGAGCAGCATTGGCCTCTGAAGAACAAAAAGGAAGATGTTAAGTCGTCAACAAGGAAGGTCGCCAGGAAGATCTGGCCGACTGCTCAGCAGTCGGCCCGAATCTTGGGGACTACAGCCCGTGGTCGCTTAGCGCCCTCGCCAAAAAGAAGAACTTACTCCGGCTCTCCGACAAGTCGGCAGTCCGCTTCCCCAGCTGCTCAACGTTGCGGTTGAAGGCGGTGAGGCGGAGGTTGTGATACTCCTGTGATAAACAATCAGACAAAGACAAAAATGAGGAACTCGCTAGATTGAGTTCCGGGCCGCCTGCTCAGCAGCCGGCCCGAAACTCGGGGACTACACCCAGTGGGTGCGCTGGCGCGCCCCCACAGAGAAGAACCAGAAAAGACAAAGTCAACCAAAGAAAACATACCCGGATAGATGCTCGCGACGCCAGATGCGCCTTGGTGCAGCTCTGGATGGCTTCGCCCTCAGCTCGCAGCTTCGCCTGCACGTCTAGGAGCGCCTGGTTCAGTGTACCGTCGCCGCCTCCTCGCACCCATCCAGTAGGCGCAGCACTTGATGCCTCAGCATCTGGAATAGCCGAGCTGGTGGCGCCGGCTTCCAAGGGGCGTGGCGCCGAAACCGCCTTCTCGAGGCGGGCGGCGCTACCGGTGAGGCGACTTGAAGGAGCAGCCTTGCCACCGCCTCGTCCTCAGTCGGTGGCACTGGCGGGCCCGCCGGCTGCTTGCCATGCAGTGGAGGCGGCGGCGGCGGCGTGGCCGTGCCCGACACGGAGGCTTCGCCACCGTCCTTCTCCACGATGGAGTGCTCCCCGCCGACTTCTCCAGTCTGCCCCGTGAACTCCGGGGGCGGTGGCGCGGAGTTCAGCAGGACGACAAGCAATGCCGACTGGTGGCGCGCGGTCTCCTCCGCCCGCTGTTTTGCTGCAGCGGCGGCTTCGGCCTCCTCCAGCTTCTTCTGGGCGGAGGCCGCCGCTTTCTCGGCCTCCGCCTTCTCCAGACGGTCAGCCTCTTTCGTCAAGGCTTCTCCTGCTGCGTTGCGCCCGTCAGCCTCGGAGGTCGGCGGCGGGGTCAATCCGCCGAGTGTTGGCGGACGTCTCGGCCGACCCCATGACAGAGGGGACGGCGACCCTCTCAGAGAAAGAGGGGCCCTGAAGCAAAAAACAGAATGAAAAAGACTCGGAAAAGATCTGTCAAAGAACACAAGACAAAGGCAGTCAGCACTTACGCAGAGACTAGCGGCGGCTTCTTCACTTCTTTGCGGAAGCGGTTGGCCTTCGCTATCGCCTCCTCCCGCTTGGTCAGGCGGCCGCCTTTGAACTTTTTTTCGCCGATCGCCGAGCGAACTCGGCGCCTGCCGGCGCTTTCACGACTTGACCGCCGCCGGGCGGAGGAACTCGCTACCGATGGACGGCTTTCGTTGGCGGCGCTGGACAACCGCGCCGGCCTCGCCCTTCGCTGCCGGGCGAAGGTCGCCGAGGGACGGAAGCCGCCTTCCTCCTCCTCCTCCGCCTTCGGCGCCGGCCTCCATCGCCGCCGCCCCAAGTCGGGTCGCCGATGTTGCTTCCGCCGATCCGAGCGACCTTCGCGGGCGGCCCTGTGGCGCCGATCGCAGAGGCTGGATGAGGGGTTCTCACTCAAGAACCAAGAAGATCGAAGTCGGATTCGCTACAAAGAAAAAATGTAAGACAAAAGATTTGACTTACCACAGCGGGTGGGTTAGCACGTGAGTATGGCTCCTTACCGAACTGCCAGTCTTCCGTGAGCTCGCAGTTCGCGATGTGATTCAGCATGTTCGCCACCTCCGCGTGGGGCATCCCCGTGCACATCCGCCAGGTCTCGGTGATCGCCATCCGACAGATCGATGAGGTCGGCCTTGAGTGGGAGGACTCGGCGCGCCACGGCGCGGCCAGCAAGTCGGTTCGACCAGGCCTTCCGATCGTCGGCCAAGACTGGAGTCGCGCGACGGGCGGCGGCACCGGCAGAGTCGGCGTTTTGGCCTGATTGGACCAGCTGAAGCCTCCCAGCCAGGCGCCGCCACGGCCAGAGGCGGCAGGTTGACCCAGTCGCCTTCCGTGGCGACGTTCTTCACGTAGAAGTACGACCGCTGCCACATCTTCACCTACTTGATCAGCACGATGGAGGGGAATGGATTGTCGGTGGTCGACCTTCGCATTGCGATGAAGGCGCCGCATTGAGACGGTATGCCGGCGACGTGTGTGCTGAGCTTCGATTGGAAGAACTCTCAACACAACTCGATGGTGGGGAGAACGCCAAGAAAACCCTCGCACAGGGTGGCGAAGGCGGCCAACAGCACCACCGTGTTCGGGGTGAGGTGGTGCGGCTGGAGTCCGTTGAACTCCAAGAAAGAGCGGAGGAAGCCGCTCGCCAGCAGGCCCATGCCGCGCATGAGGTGCGAGCGGAATATGACCCACTCGATCTCCTCCAGCGCCGGCCTTATCTCTCCCTCCGGCGCGGCGCGGGCTCGCACCAGGTTCTCACCGGGGAGCCGGCGCGTCTTACGGAGGTGCTCGATGGCGTCATCGTCCACCGTAGAGCCGTCCCACACACCGGAGCGAACGGCAGGAGCCGCAGCGGAGGAGGAGCTCATCGCTGCGGTGCGGTGCGGCGTGGTGCGGCGAAGGCAGGAAGAAGAAGAGGCAGGAGGAAGCGGGGAAAGCAGGGAAGAATGAGTGTGCGCTTCGCCGTCCCGCTCCCCCCGCCTATTTATAAGCCCGAAGGCTGAGAAGCCGATGGGGCGGCGTGGGATTAACTGCGCGCGATACCCCACGCCCCACGATTTATTTCACGGTTATCGCGAAAGCAGAACGGCGGGGAACCCAACCGTCCGCATGGCCGCGACGGATCTGTTCGTGCGCCGAGGCGCGGTAGTGGCGGGCCCCGCCTGACGGCCTATCCCGTCGCGCGCATGGGTGGGCAGACTGCCCCCGCCACGTGGCGCCACACGACAGGGCCGAGACGGGCGACCGCGGGAAGCGACGCACGCCGCCGTTCCCGCCATGCTTTCAAACTCCTCAGATGCAAGACGCCTCTATGAACTGACTCACCACCGGCTTGAAGGAAGACGGCGAGCGAGGCCTAAATCCCACCACCGGAAGAGTGAAACTGTCAAGGCCCACGACGCATCGATCTCGGAGCCTCACCAGCTTCGGGGACTACTATCGGAGTAATGGGCCACGGGTAGGCTAACCCGAGCCCCAGAACCTTTCAAGACATCGGGGCAGGCTCCGCCCCTCAAGTACCTGTGGCGACTCCAAGACAAGCCGAGTCCCCAGAGGTGACTCCAAGACAAGCCGAGTCCCCAGAGGCGACTCCAGGACAAGCCGAGTCCCCAGAGGCGACTTCCAGTTAAGCCGAGTCCCAGACGTGACTCCCGTTCAAGCCGAGTCCCAGAGGCGACTCCAAGGAAGCCGACTATGGGGAGTCGGCCCGCGACTTCCAACCACCCCGATAATTAAAGGAAGGCATGGCCACAGTGCGCCGTACCCACGGAAATCTCCGCCCGGCGCGGCACTGTTGCCATGCCAGCCCTGACATCAGCCCTTGGGGCAGGGCCCTGTACCCACGACCACCGTCTCAGACGGCCGGAGACGGCGGGCCTACCACCGCTGAGAGTATTGAAGACGGCGAGAGTGCCGAGAGTCGGACCCGTTGGGGGTCGGCCCCTGGAGTCGGCCGGCCCCTCCCACGGGCCCCACACGCCATTAACCAGACGCGACAGGGGAATGGCAACAGTGATCGCCCGTTAGGCGGCGGCACTGTTGCCATGACCCCATGACCAAGCCCGCGTCATTAGAAGCACGACTACAGTAATCTGCAGCCGGCAAGACCCGCACGCGGCGGACACGGGCTGACGCCCTCGTACCAGGCCAGTCGGCGGGATCCACCAGTCGGCGGGCCCCAGGAGTCGGCGGAGAAGACGGCACCTGAGAGACAGACGACCGGGACCCGCACCCAGCCTGTTTGACCATTGTAACCCTGGGGGGTAGGCCTATATAAACCCCCCTGGGCACCCATGCAAAGGGTTCGCATCCATTAGCACTAGACAGACCACACTGGAAGGAGAGAGCTAGCCTTGCCTTCTCCTACCTCCAGAAACAGCTCTAGGAGCACCCTTGTATTCACTTTGCCTTAGTGACCATGCAGAGACCCCGCAGAGCAGCAGTAGGGGTGTTATCTCCTCGGAGAGCCCTGAAGCTGGGTAAGATCCGTCGGCGTGCATGTTCGCCATCCTGCTTTCTGAGCACCGCGACGCTCTACTCGCCCCCACCATTATAAGCCATCCTTTGGCATATGTTGCACCCAACCCCCGACAGAAACCGACATGTGGGGCACACCCGTCGGGACGACGTAGCGTAGACTAGTCCAATGGAGGAGCTGGCCCAAGACCTCCTCGCCACCGACAACTGTTCATGTGGGTCGTTGGGGCCAACAACGGGCGCAGCTCCAAAGACCGCCTCGACACGGCGATCATGGTGAGCTTACACGCTCATATCGCCGATAGACACGCCAGGTTCAAGTGCAGCCGAGGGTGGCGTTAGTGTTGTGGCACGACCAACGGTATGTTTGGTTTGTGCCCAAGGTTACCCCATCAAAGCATTGGGTAGCCAAAATTATGGTTGAGGTATTGGTTGCCCATGATTTGGCCGACATTGGCAAGAAAAATGAACTAGAGTTGGCTAGAGTTCATTGGCATGCCAAAGAAATGGCAACCATCCAAACAAAGACCAATCTTTGGGTCATGACCAAAATTTTGGTAAGGTGCACTTTGGCCACAATCCAAACACACCCCAACACCCGACTCGTCGAGGATGCATGGGGCGCCACGACGCATCGGCGGAGTGGTGTAGCGCGGCCAACTGCATCCTCTGGACCTGAGACCATGCCGGGTCGTCTTGCTTTTTTCAATGACATGCGAAGATCGCATTTGAGCAAAGGGCATCTCCAATGTTGCCACGACCGCAGCTGACTACCCTGGCACACCAAAGCCCTTGTCCCTCGCGCCGTCGCGCGGTGCATTCACAGCCGGCGCCAGCTGCTCGCATTCATGCCATCCATTCGTATGTCGTCGTTAGGAGGCTCGGTGCCCGAGGAATCAACTTTGGTGATTTAATGACGCACCTGGACGCTTGGCGACACCGGAATGCGCTACTTAAAGCGGCAACGCACAGCTAACCTCCACACCATAGCGCATCGTCCTCCTACCTGGCACCACATCCGCCATGACCGCAAGTGCGAACGCTCTGCGGGAGAGCTTGTCTTCGGGGATGAAGCTCGAGGTCGCCGCCCTCACTCAAGTTGCCTCTCACGACGCAATAGCGGCGTAGCCGGACGCGGACGCGACCGCACAAGCGGTGGCCACGCTAGCGGCCGACAACGGGAGCACCGTCATCCACGCGTCCTACTTGCCGCCGTCCAATGTCCGGCACCACCGAGGTCGGGGACTCCTCCGAGGATGAGTAGGGCATGGGAGGCGGCAGGGCATGGTGTGCCAACTGGCCGGTCTGTATCCCGTGTTCTACTCTTCCTCGACGGAGACCGCACCTTCACTTCATGGGTCTTGAACCACGGCCCCGTACATAGAGATCGTAGATGGAGGACATCGGTCTCCGCCGTAGAATAGGTTTACGGTCGGGTTTCTTTTATTTTTCTGTCCTATAAAAGTTCGAAATGTAATGAAAATCTGCCGTGTTTGCATTAATCTCAGCCGGTGTATATGAACTTTCACAATAATATACATATTGTAGGAGTACTAGCAAGATGCCCGTGCATTGCACGGAAGATCAAGATCTTGTGGGAGAAAAGGATGAACGAGGGAAAGTCTTATCTGCAAATGTGGAGAGGAGTGCGGGTAAATTGTCATAGTTTCCTTCCTATCCGTTAGATATAGATCGGACGGCCTATATTGCAGGATGACAGGCACACCATCATCACCAACTCTGCTTTTTATTGAACCAAGACAAATCTAAAAACCCAACTAAGCCAACCTCCCAAAGATATCGCTGAAAAGACCCGCCGCTACCGCTTTAGTCGGGATTACCGGATTACTAGTAGTAGTATCGGCGGATCGTGGAAGCAACATTTTTTTTGAGGGGCGAAGCACCTAGTTTAAAAGGAAAAAGGAGGTACACTCACCACACTTCTGTCCGCGTCGCATTGCACCCCACACACGCTCGTCTCTGCACACGGCTCACGCAAACGGAACGCGCTTCGGCTTGCCTCTTCATCGACACGTGGACTGCACATGGAGAAACCGACCATGCGCCAAACTCCCCGCCACAACGCCAAAATCCTCCCCACACACACACACAAAATTCCCCAGATTCGATTCAACCGCCTTTCGCCAAATATTCCCAAACCCCCTCCTCCGCCCCCTCCACTCCATTCGCCCGCCAGCCACCCACCCCGCCGTGCCGGTGCCGCGGTTCGTCGAGGGGACGCACGGCAATCCTCTCGCTCGTATAGTATGCTCTCGTAGATTGCCGTCCTCTAGCCGCGCCGCCACCTCTGGCTACGTTCTTGTGGAGGCGCACGGCGGTCAGCGCCGCCACCGCTAGCGACATTCATGTGGAGACGCACGGCGGTCAGCTTCTCCCACAGTACGCGCATTCTAGACTGAGGCCCCGTTCATGTCGGTGTAGCGCTGAATGTTAGCTGATAGACGCTGTTAATCTGATTGTTTGGCGAAGTAGTTTACTGTCAATATGCTCTGCTTAAGAAGCTTCCTTGCCCTGTTCTGCACTTAATCTACTTAGCTAAGATGGCATTCCAAGGCCGATTAGTTGCTAAAATATCCTGACATATATTTATTGTGACGTAGATTGCCATGGTCTAGTAGCCAATCTGTTAGGTGAAATAGCTCTACACCGTTCTATACTCGATCTTTGTTGCTGCGATGGCCTTCGATAGTTTGATGGCTGTGTGCTCGGCCTCATTACCTGCTGAAACAGCCTGCCATAATTTAGCACTCAAATGTGTTTGCTTAATTAGCTTTACATATATTTTGTTACTTAGATTTGCTCGTCCAAATATCTTGCCATAGCTTTAGACATCGATCTAGGTATTTTTTTCTGGACTTCATAAAAAAGCATATATGTTTTTCCTGTAATATCTAGTAGAAGAACTAATTTGTATGTCTAATGATGGACAGGACTTGATAACTTCGCTCAAGATTCTCCACGCATATGTCGAGGGGTTGAAAACTTCATGAACTTTATCGAGCTGAGTACGGTGGTCCAAATCAGATGTGCTCTACCCATGTAGCAGCTTGTATGAGTTCAGCCACAAGACCCTACCAACTATGCAAAATCATCTACACTTGTATGGGATGTCGGTCACATATACTAGGTGGGTTCATCATGGTGAAGCTGTGAACATCAATGTTATTGACTACGTGGAAGCAGCAGATCACCATCTTGATCTGCCTGATGCTCAGGTGGAAGAGGAGGAGGAGGTGGTGGTGGTGGAGCCAGTGAGTTTGACCAACATTGAAACAATGCTACGAAATGCTCGTGCATTCCGTGAACTTTCACCTGCAGAAGAAAAATGGTGGGCCCGCATGTTGGAACAATGCAACGTTGTTGTCACCCCAGGAAATAAGCTGTCAGTATTCTCAGCTATGGTCACCTTTCTTCAGGTGAAGACATCTGAGCGGATGACCAACAAATCATTCGATGCGATGTTGGCTGCTTTCCGCAAATCTTTCCCAGATGCGTCTAAGCTGCCACACACCTACAGTAAAATGAAGAATTTACTTCGCAGCTTGGAATTGGATATGATATGATCCATGTTTGTAAGAATAATTGTGTTCTGCTCCGAAGGATTATGCCAACTTAAGTGAATGCCCAAATGCAAATCATCAAGATGGAAAGATGGCGATGTCGTGAAGAGGGTTCCTCATAATGTTCTGAGACATTTTCCAATTACACCAAGATTGCAGAGGTTGTTTCATGATGTTGAAACAAGAGAGGATGTGCTATGGCATTCTAGGAACCAGGAGTACAGAGATCAGAATGTAATGAGCCATCCATCTCATGGTAGTGAGTGGAAAAGCTTCAATGATAAACACAAAGAGTTTACTGCTGACCCGAGAAACATTAGACTTGGCTTAGCTTCAGATGGATTTAACCCATTTGGCCACTAGAGTGCCACATATAGCCTGTGGCCAGTGCTTGTTATCCTTACAACATGCCTCCAAATGTCGCACCAAAGAATCAAACTACATGATGGCCTTGCTCATCCCAGTCCAAAAGTCCCGGAAAGGATTTTGATTTGTTCATGGAGCCTCTTGTGGAGGAACTTCAACAGCTATGGAAGGGTGTTCTCACTCGAGACCTATATAGCAGCCCACCAGCTGATTTATTTCTGCGAGCTATTGTAATTTGGTGCATCCATGATTATCCGGCTTTGGGCACTATGTCAGGGCGAACGACACATGGTTACAATGCATGTGTTCACTGTGACAGGAATCCACTGTCATACGCAATACTTGGCAAGATCTGTTACATTAGACACTGTCGTTTCCTTGCCAAGGACAAGCCGCATCCTAGAAAATAGCGAAGACATGTGTTCAATGCAAAGCATGAAAACCATGATGCGCCAAAGAGGCTCACCGCCGATGAGTTGCAAGTGGAATTAGAGAAGGTCAGGCATATTACACTAGGAAACCATCCTGGTAATGGTAGCGGGAAAAGGAAGCATGGAACGGTAGAAGAGAGATTATTGTTTACCCGCAGGTCCACTTTGTGGGACTTGGAGTATTGGAAAGATTTGGATCTGCGGCATAATCTTGACGTGATGCACATCGAGAAAAATATATTTGACAGCATTATTGGCACACTTCTTAACATCGAAGGCAAGACGAAAGATACCTTAAAATCTAGGATTGATTTGACACACCTGGGTATCAGAAAGGATTTGCAGGTGCAAGATGAAGGTAAACCACGGGTATGGCACCACCTGTAACGCCTTGGACAAGGTAAAAAGAAAAGATTCTGCGAGGTCCTCACACGTGAGATTCCCATATGGATTTTCTTCCAACCCTGAAAGGACAACAAGGCAGATGGAAACAAGGTACAAGGGTTGAAAACTCATGACCGCCACGCCCTACTTCAAAGGGTTTTACCATATCCTTAGAGGATTGGGTCAGCCTCGACTTATACAGAGCAGTTGCAAGAGTTGGGACAATTCTTCAGGAACTCTGCAGAGAAATATCAGATAGATGCTTTGGAGCGCCTTAGAGACAAGATACCAACTATCCTATGCACCTTGAGAAGATATATCCTCTAGCCTTCTTTGATGTGATGGCGCATTTGGCTGTTCATCTACCCGATGAGGCACTACTTAGAGGTCCAAGACAGATGGCTGGATGTACCCCATTGAAAGGCGGCTAGGCACTTTCAAGGGCTATGTTAGGAATGAGCTAGACCCGAGGGTTCCATTGCAGAGGCCTATATTGCTACGTGTTGCTGACATTCTCGCTCAAAATACATTGAAACAGCGGATCAGCTTAGCAAAGAGGTGTGTGAAGACAATCCCGGGCTCAATGTTTTCGATTATTCTCTTCGAATTACAGGGAAGAGTCGACAAGAGGACAAACCTAATGATTTGGACAAAATGGTTTGGTATGTGTTGAACAACTGTCCTGAGATACTACCTTATATCAAGTAAGTGCAGTACTGCAGCTTATACATCATAATCTACTAAACTTGCAGCACATTCTTATATATTTAGATGTTTGACGCGATCACTATGTTGTGCAGCACCTACAAAGAGGAGTTACCGCCCCAAAATCCAAGAAACATTGACAAACTGGTTATGGCAGGATTTGCGAAATGGTTCAAGAACCATGTAAGCTTTTGAAGTGCACTGTCAGTTTTTTAATATATTGAGTACATAAGATTATCAGCTTGTCTATTTTCTAACCCTAGGTTAAGAAGATGCGGGAGGATGGGCAGGCAGTTGATGATGCCCTTTACTCACTAGCAATGGATCCCGATACTCGGTAAGACATTATGAATCTTATGCGTTGTTGGAGATGTGCGCTACAACACCCTTGCACGAGACGAAGGCAGAAGACACAAAACAGTGCCATCATGAGCACGGATATGTATGACAAAGAGACAACTGAAATGTATGCTAACATAATGTACATTGTTCGGTTGCATATATCTTCGCCGAGGATCATCGGTGTGTGGTTCTCACAGTCGTCGCTGGTATAACCTGTTTTCCAGATCGCAAAACCCAGAGCTGATGATTATTTCAAATCCATCAATGTCAAGGCAGCGTTCCAGACCAACGAGCCTTTTATTTTGGCAAATCAAGCAACACAGATATTTTTCTTGGAAGACACATTTGCACGTAGAAATGTCTGGAGAGTATTGCAAAGGTTTGAGCAGAGGAATTCGTTTAATGAAGTTGCACAACAAGATGCTTACACTGCTCCTGATGTACAAGATAACACAGATGTTCCTAATATCTTTGAGAACCATCACGTCAATGACGCCGGCGAAAAGATTGTCTGTCGTGCTGTGGACATACAAGAGTTGATCAAGAAGAAGCCAACGTTCGAGGACATTGAGGACGAAGAAGAAGATGACACCGTGGGGAATTACGATTCAGACTGATACACATGGCGAAGATGTTGACGCTGCTGCTGCGGATGATGATTACATTGCTTTTGTCGTATTTGCCTGTCAGAACACATTTTTTATCTACTATGTGAAATTGTGTTTGCTATGACAACTGAAACCTGATGAACATGTTGTTTAGTATTTTGCTGTGAGAACATCACTTGTTATGTATGCTGATTTGTGTTTGGTGATTGTATGACAACTAAAACATGATGACATTGTTGTTTAGTTGTACTCATATTTGGCTGTGAAACTTGAATTTGATGACATAGTTTGCTGTTGGACTGCAATTTGCTCGACGTCTTCGAATGAGAACAAAGCTGACCCGACAGGGCCTCTACTATTTATTTATTTATATGAGCAAAAGGGGATACCCCCTGATTTCCGTTAATAGAAATCATTAGATGTTCACAACACTACGCCCAACCTGCTACACAGGTTTCATTCATTACTAGTTTCTGCAAAGTGCTCATGTCGTAGCCACTAAATACATCACGAGTGCTACATACACTGCAAATAAAGAGACAATCATCCTACAGAGCACATCGATTTTGCCCATTATCTTCACAAGCTCTTTCATCTCCTCATTGCTGTCAAGGCCATTCAGCAGCTGTTGCTTGTCCATGATCGAGGAATCGCATCTTTAACCTTCGCTTCTGATCTTCCTCTTCGTCGCTCCTTCGCCATTTATCCAACACCCCAACCTGTTGGTATTGGGATTCCTCGGCTAACCAAATAATCAGCGTAGTTGCATTCCCCCACATCAGCAACTTCCCAAAAATACAAATCACACAATCTTCCCTTTTTGCACGAATCAAATTGGAAGATCATCAACCAAACTATTAAAAAAACAGCAACTGAAAGCAGCAGAACAACACTTAAACATATTATTACCCCATGATTTGGGCATTTGTAGAAGACTCGGCCAGGGTTGCGGATTGTGGTTGAGACGCGATGGATGACTCTGCGTGGTTTGCAGCAGTGGCACCACACCAACGGCAGCGGGTTGCGATGAGCAATCGGCTGCGGTGCGCGTGCCGGTGGGGGTGTGATGAGACCCACAGGCGATGGTACGGGTGGTGACTTGGCGCATATCTGGTTGTTGTCACTCAAGAGCAGTGGACGAGCAGCCAATGGACATGGTTGCTGCGCCGAGCTTCGATGCTAGGCGAGTAAGTAGAGAAGAGGAGAAGTGAACGTTGGATATGTCAGTTTCATTACTTGCAGAGTAGCATAGCACCATATATAGTCATAGTCTAGGTTTGATTCGAACCAGCTACGTGAGCACGCCTTTCTTTTTTCTAAAACTCGCAACGCCTCTTTATCGGTACACTAGCTTGTTCAGACGCCTTCCCAAGTCTTTGATTTTCTTTCCTTTTTTTGCGAGGAAGGAAGGAGGACAAAATTGAGAGTTCCTCGACTCAACCCAAGACCTCTCGGTTAAAAACCAAGGGTGCTAGTCACTTATGTGGCGAACGCTCCTGTGAGGAGGACGGCAGACGAACGATTTTCCTCACGCTTTTCTTCCTATATATAAAAAGTATGCTACTTGGTGTCCACTTAGTCAAAAATGATTGTGCCAACCTTGACTGCTCGATTGACATTCAACGTCTGTCGCGCTTTCTTCATCTCTTCTTCCTCGAGCCGCCAAAGCCAAACCAAAGGCGGGCGGGACCGCTCGCCTCCCGCCTCCCACGGCTGGCGTGATCTTCCCTGCCTCTGCTCGCTCTCGGCCCGAGGCCTCACCATCGCCCCTCGCCTTGGTTCGCCACCACGGCCGCCTCCAAGTTGTCAACATGGTCAACAACCGAGAGGAATAAGGAGATGACTGTACATGGTGAGGATGATAGTAGGGACCCAGCAGCGCGCGCAGTAATTTTGTTTTTTCGGGACGGAGAAGGGTATCAACTGGGTTGTGCGGGACCCGTGGCCCCAGGCTTTTATTTCATATGTTTAGCACATGACTAGCCCAGTTTGTTTTTTTCTTTCCGAAAAATGGCTAGCCAGCTATTTTTTTTGCAGAATAACCAACATAGGCCTACTTGCTTTTCTACGCCCTGCTGGGCCGGAAATCTTTCAAGACAAGGAGGTATGCATTTTGCCCAAAGAATGGGCTATAAGTAATAAGAAATGGGCCGTAAGTAATACAAAATGGGCTATAAGTAATAATAAATGGGCTGTAAAATGAAAAAAATACAGCAAACAGGCAATTAGTTCCCAAATACTGTTTTCTTTCGGATTTTGATATTTTAAATTTCATTGTTTTTGTGCGGGTAAAATTTCATTGAATTTAAATTAAGGTATATTTAGATTTAAAATTAATTTGAATCTGGCTAGAAATTTCGGGTTGTATGCTGTTTGGGACAGATTTGGAGGCTGACCTGTGGGTCTACTAGGTTGACGTGTACTTTGGCTTTGTCAACTTAGTCCACAAACGATTCTAGCAGCAGTAATCGTTATCCAACGGCCGTGCTGCTTCTTTAATATCTGATCTTCTTGCTCCAGCCGCCCAAACCAGCTCGGTGGACTGCTCGCTCCCGCCTCCGTGGGTCGGCAAGGTTGCCAGACAGCCGCACCGCCCCACCCTACTTCATTGCGGGCCGTGCCACCTCTACTCACCCACACCTCCTCGTTATTTTCCGCGACGCAGCCGACCAAGAACCTTGTACTCCCCACCGCATGGGCAACCATTGCGAAGTCTTCCCGGCCCGTGTCGCTCCTTCCTAGGCCACGCCGTCGTCCACCGCCATGGTGCTCTTGGCGCGGCCTGGTCAACGTGGTCAACGAACGACATCCATCGGCCGTGGACTGTATGCGCAAAATAATGATTCCTCCACCTGACAGCTGGGACCCACCGAAAGGGCCTCTATATTTCACGAAAAAAATGTTCCCCCCGCTGACATGTCGGACCCACCAGCTATATCTTTGCACGCAAGGAAGTGCCTCCTTATTACGCACAAAAAAAATGAATACCCACCCTGCTAGATGGGACCCACCATAGTGGGAGGATGACTTGTGGGCCAACTAAGTTGACGGGAATGGAGGGCTTTGTCAACTTAGTCAATATGAACGATTCTAGCTCCAGTGACCGTACAATGTCCATCCAACGGCCATAGTGCTTCTTCAACCTCTGGTCTTCTTGCTCCACCGCCCAAAGCAGCGCGGCCGTCGTGCTGCGTTCTCACGCCTCTCGTGGCCGGCTGTGATGCCGCGGAGGCCTCACCGCCCCCTACTACTCCCACCGCTGGCCCAGGGTATCTCTCTATTTACCCACACCCCCTGTTATTCTATGGCGATGGCAGCCTCACGCCGCAGCCGAACCAATGAACCGTCAGACTCTCTCCGCTGGCTACCATCGCCGCTTCTTCCCGGCTCCGTCCATCCCTTCCTAGGCCTCGCTTGCCGTCCGCACCACCGCCTGGTGCTCTTGGCGCCGCGTGGTCAATATGGTTAACGATCGACTTCCATCGGCGTATCAGACGTGGAGAGGCCGATAGTGGGTCCAGCGGCCGCAAGGAAGTGCCTCCTTATTACGCCGCAAAATAATTATTCCTGCACCGACAGCAGGGACCCACCGGACAGGCCACCTTACTTCGCTAAAAACGCTTTCTCGACCGCTGGGGACCCACCGGACGGGCCAGCGATTTTGTGAAAAACGCCCCGAGCCGGCACCGACCCACCGAAGTGCCTCCTTATTACGCACAAAAAATGAATTCTCCCTTACTAGCTGGGACCTACCATGGTGGAGGCTGACTTAGGGCCTACTAAGTTGATCGACGGGGCCTTTGTCAACTTTAGTCAATATGAACGATTCTAGCTCCAAAGGACCGTGACGATGTCCATCCAACGGCCAGAGTGCTTCTTCAACCTCTCGGGTCTTCTTGCTCCACCGCCCAAAGCAGCGCCGGTCATGCCGCATGCTCCTGCCTCCCGTGGCCGGCTTCAGCCGCCGCTGAGGCCTCATCGCCTTACTATTCCCACCTCTAGCCAGTTCCTCGCGGCGACGGCAGCCTCACACCACAGCCAACCAAGGAACCTCAGATTCTCTCCGCTGGCTTCCATCGCCGCTGCCTTCCCGCTCCTTGTCATCCCCTTCCTAGGCTCGCCGTCCGCCCACCGCCTCGCGTGCTCTCGGCGCGCGTGGTCAACGTGGTCAAGGAACGATTTCCATCGACGTGGATTGTACGTGGAGAGGCCGATACCGGGTCCACGCCATAGCAAGGAAGTGCCTCCTTATTACGCTGGAAAATAATGATTCCTCCACGTGATACCGGCACCCACCAGACGGGCCATCAGATTTCGCGAAAAAACGCTTCTCGATCGCTGGGACCCACCAGCTACATCTTCGCACGCAAGGAAGTGCGTCCCGCAAAAAACAAAACGATTACCGACCGCCGAGACCCACCAATGACACCTTCGCACGCAAGGAAGTGCGTCCGCAAAAGAACAATTTGCCCTCGACCGCCGAGACCCACCAGCTACATCTTCGCATGCAAGGAAGTGCGTCCCGCAAAAAATGATTCTCCCCGACCGCCGGGACCCACCAGCTACATCTTCGCAGGCAAGGAAGTGCCTGATAGTCGGGACCCACCTGTTCGAAGCGTACGTAGCGTTGTCATTCTGGTCGTGAACGTGTATGTACATACTGGTCGACGTAGAGGCGCACACGTGTCGTAGTAGAGGCACACACGTAGCATGTACACGTACATACAGCGGCGAGGGTGCATGAAAGAAATTACGGCCACGTACGTACATACGGGAGGGTCTCGAACGTCTACTCGCGCATACGTACGGCCAGGGCTTGTGTACATGGCTGGGTCAAAACGGAGAAACAACGTCGTCATCATGTTCATGGGGAGGCAACGGAATGCGTCGTGTTCATGGGGAGGCAACGAAATGCATCGTGTTCATCGGGAGGCAACGGAATGCGTCGTGTTCATTGGGAGGCAACGGAACGCGTGGGATCCAACCGGCTTGGACAGAACAGGCGATGGAAACGAGGCCGGGCGTACCACAGAACGGAGGAAACGGCCTTGTGTTCGACCGCCATGTTCGAACGGGTCCCGCCGATCGGGAGGGGTGTGGCATACCGCAAAACGGAGGAAACGGACCTCCTACGATCAAACGCGGGTCCCGTTGATCGAGGGGTGGGGTACCACAAACGGACGAAACGGACCTCCTACGGTCGAAACGGGGTCCCGTTGATCGGGAGGGCGGGCGCATCAAGCAAACGGACTTAAACGGACCTCCTACGGTCGAAACGGGGTCCCGTTTCATCGAGGGGTGTGGCGCATCGCAAAACGGACTCCACGGATACCGCTCATCTCCACCGCCGACCTCCTCCACCTCCACGGACTCCTCGCTCATCCAGCCTCCACCACGCCGCTTACTCCACCGCCATCGCTCAACCACCCTCCACGGCACCCTCCACCGCTCATCGCTCATCCAACCCTTCACACCACGGGTCCTGCTCAACCACCCTCCACGGCCACCCTCCACCGCTTCATCGCTCATCCAGCCTCCACACCACGGGTCATGTTCATCCAGAGGCAACGCCACCGCCACCGCTCAGCCAACCCCCCGGCGCAATGCTCACCGCTCATCCAATCGATCAGTTCGCTTAGCGCAGAGCGGCGAATCACTCCATCGGGTTCGCAACAGCCCTCGATCGATCGCCGAGTTCAAGAACGCAGAGCTCGCAAAGTGCAATCTCGCCGGGTTCGGCGAGCCCAACACCTCTCTCGGCCTCGCTTAGAGCCAACGCCGCACGTACGAGAACGCGCGACGCTCGCCCCGACCTCCCACCGTAATCGGCAACTCCCCGAAATTTTCCTCCCCCTCGCTTCTACCATGGTTTTTTCCGTCATGGACGGCCCAAAGAATGTCATGCAGCTGCGTCTTCGGCCCGCCCAAGACGAAAAGCCCATTTTCTGTCATGATTTTTTGTCATAGAACTAGGAGCCCACCACATCTATGATGATACTAGGTATTGTCACAATTATCGTCATAGAAGTGTCATATGGATGACAAAAAAAAGTTTCGTTCGCCCCAAAATGTCATGGATGTGTCTTTATTTTGTAGTGCATATTCATAAGAGCTTCCATTTTACCACTCAAAGTAGAAACTTCTACGACAGAGTTTACCTTTTTACCAGTTGGAGCTCATTCCATGTGCAATTGAGAATAATTTGTCATCATTTTATCAAGAAGCTTCATGGCCTCTCCTAATGTAATTCCCATAAAGGTACCACCACAGTAGAGTCTGGAGGATTTCTCGACACAAAGTTTAGTGCCGCATTTTTTTTGTATTATCATCCATCAGCTTAATACATGAGTGGGACAATTTTTAATCATTAGTTTCATTCTGTCCCAAGATTGTGCAACATGTTCTTGCTCAGGTTGCTTAAAATTCATGATTTGATTTTTGAGAGAAATTATCTAAATGGGGGAAAAATACTTAGCAATAAAAGCATCCTTACAATTATCCCAAGAATCATACTATTGTGAGGTAAGGATGAAACCAAGTTTTAGCACAATCTCTTAGCAAGAAAGGAAATAATTTCAAGGGAACATTGAATTTATACCCTTAGTTGGGTCACAGTCGACTGATCTACCCCTAATTTCTAAAATCACGCGGTCTTGCCCAACTCAAGTCGCTTTGCTTGCATTTTTGACCTTCCGGCACGTCTCCATCCAGTCAATGTCGTTTGACCGCAAACGACGCGTTACTTTGGACATTTTTGCCCCTGTCGATGCTATACCTAATACCCCTTCGTCCTCAATGTGCTAGCGTAAAGAAACAGAGCAGAACGAGAAAGCCGACGAGGGAAAAGGAGTGGGAGGCAAGGCGTGGCGCAGTAGAGCAAGGAGCGGCAGCGTATGGCGAGCTCGGGCTCTTCCATCTTCTCGCCGGTGGTTGGAGAGGTCAGTAGAACTCCAGCAACTCTTCTTCCTCCCCCCAATGCATTCTAGGGTTTGTGATGATTGGGGAATTCTCTAATTTAGGTTGACGGGGTCGGGATTGTGGAGGATGTCTCTGAGTTCTATCTTCCAGATGAAAGTTATTGCGGATTGGAGCATTTATCAAAGCATCGCTGCCCTGGTCATGGCCTTGTTCCTGCCCGGTGTGTTGCGTGGGAAGGAGCTAACACTGGCCGCCATTTTTTAGGGTGTCCTCTAGATGTAAGATCTTGTGAATTATATCATGTTTTAGATGGTGTATATGCAATCTCTAATGTTTTGTTAATGTGATGTTTGGTGTTTATGCAATTACCACATGAGTATCACTGGGTTGTTTGGGTTGATCCTTCTCCTCCATTGCATGCTGCCCTTGCTTTTGAAGACCTGCGCGCAGAGCTAGAACAAAGCTGGATCAGAAGCCAGAAAAAATGCAGAAGCAAAACTTGGAGCTGTCAAAGAAAAAAAATATTGTTTTGAAGAAGGTAGTGAGAGAGAGAGAGAGATGAGATGCTGCTAGTTCTGGCATTGTTGTTTGTAGGAATGTGTGTTGTTGTGTTTTTTGTGTTGTAGTTGTAGCAGTTGTTGAAGAAAGTGTGAGAGAAAGAGAGAGATGACCTGAATGTTTTTTATGATGCACTATTGTATGCTAAATTTGAAGATCATTATTCACTACTGATGCACTATTGTACCAAATACAAATTTATTCCTTATGATAGTTCCAAATTCAGCAAACTGACATAGAACCAAATATATATATCAACCTGATAGAGCACACATTGTAGCAAATAGAGCAACACACTCTACCAAATAGAGCAACACATTGTACCAAATAGAGCACATATTGTACCAAATAGATCAACCTGATAGAGCACATATTGTACCAAATTCAACAAAATGACATTGTACCAAATATAGCAACTTCATAGTGCATTAAGCACACTTACTACTAGAACTTAAGTTCATAACAACAAGATAAGAGCACTGGCAAATATAACAGTACTAGAACTTAAGTTTCTTGCTCCTGGTGTTCTTGGTTGGGTTTGGAGCTAGCATTGCCTTGCTCTTAGTGTTTCTTGATGGGTTTGGAGCTTCAACTATTGGTGCTGCTCTTTTTGGAGAGAAACCTTTGCTTTGAACACTGCTTTCAACTGTATTCTCCTTGACACACCTGGGAGAAGCTCCTCTTGTTGCTGCCTTTTATAATTTTTCCTAGGGCTAAAACAAGTGGAAGCATATCGCAGTTTGAAAGATTGATTTTATAAAGCAGTATGATCAAAACATGTACGAATTTGTAACATATGCACAAAGCCAAGATTTTATACCTAACTGCACAACTAGCACCTGTAGATGCATCATGTGAGGGCTCCTTTGGTAGTGGCATTTGCTGCTGAAGAACATTAGGTGCTGTCTCCTCCTCCTCCTCTTGTATTTCTGCTTCTGCTGGTTCATTTGCTGTAGGATGATCATCTGCATTGTCTGCTCCCCAACGTTCATCTTCTCCAAAGGCTGGATCAACAGATTGTTTGCAGCCCTTGGCTTTGTGTCCACATCTCCCACACCTTTTGCACTTATGCTTCCTAGGACCAAGGCCTTTTCCTTCAGTGCTACTTCTAATCCTTTGCTTTCTTGGTCTTCCTGGAGCTCTGTGTTGAACAGGAGCACACAGTTTGAATCCAGGATCTATAATGTCCCATTGTTGCTTGCCTTCTAGAGCTGGTAGGTTCTCAGCATAAGTAGCTCTGAACATGTCAACTGAGTAATATTTATGGACATACTGATCTATTCCACTTGCTTCACCTCTTAGAGCAGTGATAAAGAAAAGTGCATGGATGCATGGTTTACCATTGATCTGCCATTGTCTACAGCTGCAAGACCATTGCTCTAAGTCAACAGGATACCTCCATTCTCTTTTCTCACTGTCAGTAGCAGTCACCTCTGCCTCTGTTGGGCCTCTCCTCACTATACTCATTTGCAAACCTTTTGTTTTCTCCATTAACACCTTCATTACTGCTAGTATGATGTGGTGCCCAATGAAATGGTCAGAGGAAATTATGTTTCTTAAGTCACATTTCTCCATGATATGCTACCTTATCTTGTCTAGCAGATCAACTATGTGCAGGCTCTTGAATTTTTTGATTCTGGAGTTGAATGACTCAGCTAGGTTGTTATTGTCATAGTCAACCTTGCTCATCTCATTGAAATCAGCCCTTGCCCAAAATTTTGTGTGGTGTTCCTCTAGATATTCCTTTACTTTGGGCTTGCTTTTCAGCTGGTTCAAGTGAAAGTTGTCTTTATTGATGCTACAAGTTAGTGAGCATGGCCACAAATTTTCATCATAAAACTTCCCCTTGAATTTTTTGTTGAAATTTTGGGCCAAGTGCCTCATGCACTCTCTGTGCTCCAGTCCAGGGTAAACATCCTCAACAGCACTTTCCAATCCCTTGCAAGCATCAGTATGTATCACTAAACCTTCTGGATGACCTATTACTTTCTTCACGTTTCTAAAAAACCAACTCCAACTCTCAGTTGACTCCACTTACAGAACACCATATGCAACAGGAAATAACCAGTTATGTCCATCTAGGGCACATGCTACCACAACTTGCCCTCTGAACCTACCATTCAATGCAGTAGCATCTACAGCTAGGTATGGCCTGCACCCCTCCAGAAAACCCTTTGGACATGCTTTGAAGCACACAAACACCCTTCTAAAGCACTCCTTGTAGAACTTGTTGTTGTTTATCTTGTACTCAACTGTTGCTTGTCAATTTCCACAATACTGCTTGGTGATGCCCTCTGTACTTCAGCTTTGAAAGTATATAGCAGCTGAAAGCTATCACTATACTTTCCATACAGTTTGTCAAGTGCAATCTCTTTACCATCGTAGCATCTGTCATATGGCACCTCCACACCATATTTCTCTAACAACCTGCTCTGAATTTCCTTAGGACCAATTCCTGGATTTGCTCTGATCCATGCCATAGAAGCATCTGCTATCCATCTTCTTTTTACAGCGCTCAATCTCTGAGATCTATTCACACTAGGACATCTATGTTGATATGGGTTGACTTTGATATGAAACAAACAAAAAACGATACTAGTACAGAAAATGCACTACCTGAAAATAAACTAAAACAAAAATACAATACTTGAAACAGTGTGCTCTTCCTCATTAAAGAGGCGTGCAGTCTCCACTTGCATATCTCATAAGGACATTTGACAGTAAACCTTGTTGCATCACTTCTCAAAGTAGGGAACTCAGTTTCAAATTTGATTGCGAACCTTCAAACTGCATTTCTGCAGTCAACTGCACTAGGGAAGACCACACCTTCATCAATACATGGATTTTCCCTGTCATAAAGGCTCATAGGTCTGTCCTATTCTGCATCTTCAAAAACTCCCATCTCAACATCCTCTTGCTTCTCATCATCATCTGCATCTGAAAATTCTGCAAGAATGTACTCTTTATCTGCTGCATCTCCTTCATCATTATTGTGTTGGACATATCCAGGATATAAAACCTCATCCTCCACACCAGGTGCATCAGGCAATGCCTCCTCCACAACAGGATCAAGTGGCTTATTTTCGTGTTCTTGGCTTTCATTGACACTTGCAGTTGCATAAGCACTTGGTGTTCTAGGAGCACTTGGTGTTCTACTACTAGCCCTAGTTCTAGATGCAGATGGCCTGGAACTAGCTGGTTTCTCACATCTCTGACCTCTAGTTCTTTGTATAACTGTGATTTCCAAATTGCATGACATAGTTGCTGCATTACTTGCAAACATCATACCTAACTCTACATCACACTGCACAGGCACCCAACAACGTTGGGAACTATCCCAATATGTGATCGCCACGGAATCAAACAATCCCCATGGATACTTGGCACAAATGGCAGCCCTAAAATTAGTATATGAACTAGTGTTGTCCACAACTAAAGGAAATGTGAATCCACAATCTTTTCCTTTTGTACCAGCAGAAACTAGAACAGTGGTCTCCGTTCTAACTGAAGGAAAGAAAGTTGTAGCTGGATCCATCCTATCATATAACGCACAATATCCAGTGAGAAAACGCACAAACTCTAGCCTAAACCCTAAATCTAAGAAAATCTTCAATGAAAAAACTAAGAAAATCAGGTTTGATACTAACCCTGGGGGAATTTGCCGTGCAGATTTGCCCAGGCTTGTCGCTGTTGGTGCAGATCTGCCACCGCTTCTCACCGTTGGCGAAGATCCACCATAGGAGCTACCCTTGTCGCCGTAGGTGCCGTCGGAGCCGCCTTCTCTGCACTGCAATGGAGGTGTGTTGTCCCTACCACCGCCGACGCTTTCTCCACTCTCCCCCATCACCTTGCAATGGATCTGGACGCCGCCCTCAGCGCCGCAATTTAGGGTTCATGAGAGGGAAAGAGAGAGAGCAAGAGTGGGGAATGAGAGAGTGTGAGCGAGCATGGGGGAAAGCGGTGTCCAAAGTAATGCGTCGTTTGCGTTCAAACGATGTTGACTGGACGGAGACGTGATAGAACGGAAAAACGCAAGAAGAAGGATGTGAGCTAGGCAAAACCGCATGTTTTGAGAAATAAGGGGCAAATCAGTCAAGTGTGACCTAACTAAGGGCACAAAAACAATTATCCCTAATTTCAACTTAATAATATCATTATCCACATCTTTTTTCTTTTGCATATCACATATTCAACGAAAGTATTAAGATGGGATGCAACATCTTCATTAGGATTTCCAACAATTTTTCTTTCATGATAAGATTTAGTAATGCAGCATCAATATCATATGACTCCGCACTAGTGACGGGAGGAGAAATTGGAGTACTAATAAAATCATTGTTATTAGTATTCGAGAAGTCACACAACTTAGTGTTTTCTTGAGACATAGTGGCAAAGCAATGAAGAAAGCAAACAAGCAAAATAAAATATTTTTGTGTTTTTTTATTTTTTTACAAGTGTAGGAAGATGAAAAAGAGAAGGCAAACAAAAACAAATAAAAATTAAAGCAATTAATAGATACTTTGCGTGAAGAAACCTATAGGTATTTGATGGTGTCTCCCCTGCAATGACGCTAGAAATTCTTTCTGCTACTTGTGAGTTGCGTTGGGATTTTCCCCGAGGAGGAAGGGTGAAGCAATATAGTCCAATAGTATTTCCCTGAATGAGAACCAAGATTACCGAACCAATAGGAGAACCACGCAAATGTCTAGTAAGCAGTACCTACACACACAAGAGAAAATACTTGCACCCAACGCAGGCAAGAGGGTCGTCAATCCCGTTGATCTCGTTACTTGCAAGGATAAAATCTGGTAATGATAGATATATAAATTGAAAAGTAAAATAAAAGTAAGAAGTATTATTGGTTTTTGTAATATGATAAATTTAGACCCGGGGCCATAGTTTCACTAGATGCTTATCTCTTGAAAAATAGCATAAGGTGGGTAGAAAATTTACTGTCGGGCAATTGATAGAAAAGCGCATAGTTATGACGATATTGATGGCAATGCTCATGTATATTGGCATTACGACCGTGACTAGTAGACCGAAATGATTCTACATCTATTACTATTACTCCACCAATCGACTGACTCCTGCATGCATCTATGGTATTAAGTTCGTGACAAACAAAGTAACACTTTAAGCAAGATGACATAATGGAGACAGAATGAAACCAAGTAATATGATTAAATCCCCATTGTTTTAGCCTTAATGGCAACAATACGGAACGTGCCTTGCTACCCCTATTGTCATTGGGTGAGGACACCACAAGATTGAACCCACTACAAAGCACCTCTCCTACTAAAGATTAATCAATCTAGTTGGCCAAACCAAATAGATAGATCGGAGAGAAATACAAACCTGTAATAATCATGCATAATAAAGTTCAGCAAATACTCCATTACTTTCAATAAATATTCCAAATCATAAAGCCACAATTCATCAAATCCCAACAAACACACCGCAAAAGAAGATTACATCTAATCAATCTCTGAAGAGAACATTGTATTGACGATCAAAGATAGAGAAGAAACCACCTAGCTAATCACCATGGACCTGTAGGTCTGTGGTAAACTACTCATAGATCATCATAGGTGCAGCAAGGTTGATGTTGAAGCCCTCCATGATCGATCCCCGCTTCCGGCAGAGTACCAAAAAACGTCTCCAGATGGGATTATAGAAGAACATAGCCTCGACGGTGGAAAAATTGTTTCGTCTGGCTCTCTGGGGTTTTTTGGAATATTACGGAATTTATAGCGCCAGAATTAGGTCAAATGGAGCTATGAAGGGCCCTCAAGGCATTAGGGGGAACCTACCTCCCTGGGCTTACCCTGTTGCCTTGTCCTCTCCCCGCAGGTCTTCTGATCCTTCCCAAAGCTTCTAGGGTCTCCAATGCCTAGAAAAATGTCAAAATGTTTCGTATCATTTCGACTCTGTTTGGTACATATTTTATGTAAAACAAAAAAAACAAACAGAAAACATCAACTTGCACTAGGCATTGAGTTAATAGGTTAGTCCCCAAAATGATACAAAATTGCATAAAAGTATCCCAGATTTATATTATAATAGCATGAAACAATAAAAAATTATAGAAACATTGGAGACATATCAAGCCCCCAGCCCCCAAGGCCGCCACCCCTGCCTATCATGGAGGAGGTGGCAACGCCGGCGGAGGCGAGCATGGCTATAGTGGTGGCGTAACCCAAGCCTGCGGCAAAGCAGATGATAAAGGCTGTTGGGAGCATTGTAGCAGCGCCGTCGCCAGTAAGTTCGCCAAGATGGCCTTAACATTGGAGTTCGGCGCTTCCGGCTCGACACAACGGAAGACGAAATGGGAAGAGCCAGACCCTGAGGTGGCGGGGATCCCCTCCTTCTTACCTAAGGCTAGTGAATTTAGGCTTGACATCCCGGAGGATCTCGCGACTCTGATCGGGGGCACCGAGGAGCTCATGAAGTACTTCTGCTCCGCCATCCGAAAGGTGGGGCTTACTGCCTTAAACCCCACATCTCTATCTTGGTATAGAATGATTAGCTTGTGCAACATGATGTTTAAAATTGGGTCCAAAGTACTCACTAACCGTCTAAAATAGATACTCCCTGGGAACATTTTTTAAGAGCAGTTATCCTTTGTGCCTGATCACCTTATCACTATCAATGTCATTATGGCGTATGAGTGCTTGCATTTTATGAAGCACGTCGGGAGTAAGAAGAATGTTTATCGTGTTTACCATGTTGGATATGCTGAAAGCTTATGATCTTATTGAGTGGCAGTACCTCGAGGACATCATGTCGAATTTGGGAATTCATAGAAGTTTTGTGGAACAGCCAAATAGGTGATGTGGGGCGTGAGATCAGTTTCCTTCTCCTCATTGTTTAATGGGGCGAGGACCCATGAGTCTGTGCTGACATGAGGGTTCCATAAAGGAGAGCCCATATCCCCATTTTTGTTCCTTTTGGCAGCGAAGGGACTGTCTTCACTTCTAAAACACGCTAGTAGCAATGAAGAATTGAAGGGGATTGAGATCGCACCAACTGAGGGACTCCTGGACTAAGGGGTCCTCGGGCGTCCGGGCTATGTGATATGGGCCGGACTAATGGGCCGTGAAGAGATGAAATTAAACACCTTTCCCCGTGTCCGAATGGGACTCTCCTTTGCGTGGATAGCAAGCTTGGCATTCGGATCATGCACCTTCCTTTCTCTGTAAACCGACTTTGTACAACCCTAGATCCCTCCGGTGTCTATATAAACTGGAGAGCTTAGTCCATAGGCAGAAGAACAATCATACAAGCTAGACATCTAGGGTTTAGCTATTACGATCTCGAGGTAGATCAAATCTTGTAACCCCTATACTCTTCAAAGTTAATCAAGCAGGAAGTAGGGCATTACCTCCATTAAGAAGGCCTGAAATTGGGTAAACGTCGTGTCCCCTGCCTCCTTGTTACCTTCGATCCTTAGACGCATAGTTTGGGACCCCCTACCCGAGATCTGCCGGTTTTGACACCGACATTGGTGCTTTCTTTGATAGTTCCACTGTGTCGTCACCAGAAGGCTCGATGTCCCCGTCAATCATCCACAACAATACCGCTCTGAGGGAGACTTTTCTTGCCGGCCAAATCTTCGTATTCGGCGGCTTCGCACTGCATGCCAATCTGGTTGGCCATCTGGAGTAGATCGACAGCTACGCCCCTAGTCATCAGATCAGTTTTGGAAACCTAAACTACGTCGCTGGTATCCGACGAGACTTGATCTTCCAAGGGTTCGCGGCCTCAACCGTAGCTCCGGCCTTAGATCCGGAACACATCGCTGAGTCTGAAGACGGGAGTTTAGAGGCCGCCGGACTCTCCGTAGCCATGGAGCTCAGCACTAGAGATACAGAGGGGATCGTTTCACCGGCAGGACCGAAGTCATACCAAACTCCCTTCGTCAACACGAAGCCATCCATCCCCAAACACCAGATCCGAACTTTCAAGGTCCGTGTTACGCGAGCTCAGCCAGGGAACTCCTATGCCGCCCTGCTCCATGGTCTCTCGCTTCCCTGTCCAAACCTCACTCTTAAACAAGGCCCTGGACCTAATGTAATCTCTTGCCATTACAGAAGGATTGCTGCTGAACTACGCCTAGCCCACACTAGGGCTGAGAGCGGTAAATTTTACGTCCCACCCACCACCCACTTCATAGCCACTGTCGAGGACATAAGCGACATGCTCGATTACGCTTCCGAAGACATGGACGACATGGACGACGATGCCGGAGAAGAGCAAAGCCAGAACCTGCCGCTTACCGGACGCTGGACGGCTACTTCTACATATGACGTAAACATGGTGGACACACCCAAAGAGGATGACGGCAAAGGTGGGAAGGACCCAGTCAAGGATAAGCCTCCTATGGCACCACAAAAGCATCGTCGTCAGCGGCGCCGCTCTAAATCGCGTCGCGAAAAAGACAGCAATACCGGCATTGGAGACAACAATACTCCGGATAACACCGAAGACCAAGAAGCCCCTATCGAACCAACATCCGAACATGATGACTGGGAGGATGGGCAAGTCAACCCCGACGATCCCATTGGGAACGAGGGCTCGGAGGATACTAACTATGTACCGATCTCCGAAGAGGACGAGAGCCTGGGCGATGAAGAATTCATCGTGCCAGAGGAACCCTTGGAACAAGAGCGCTTTAAGCGCCAGCTAATAGCCATGGCAAGAAGCCTGAAAAAGAAGCAGCAGCAGCTTCAAGCTGATCAGGATCTGCTCAATGAGAGATGGACTGATGTCCTGGCAGCCGAGGAATACGGCCTCGAACGCCCAACCAAGAGTTACTCGAAGCGCAAGATGCTACTCCAATTCGACGACGAGGCCCCAGAGCCTATACCGCCCACGCGTAACGCTGCCGACGGACCTGACCGACCACCACATGGCTAGGATAGAGCGGTAACTCAAGCCGCACACCAGCCTGCACCACCTCGCCATAAAGGCAGAGAGACACAACAGCTGCAAGATACACTTACGACCTACGAAAGGACCTGGCTAATAGAGCCAGTCAGACCAGATCGATATATGGATCAAGGGGGTGTGCCCCAGCGCGAGAAGACGGCCGTCAAGCCTGGCGCGACAAGCACAACTCCACCAGGGCTAAAAACCGCATACTCACTCCATCTGAACTGCGTCGTGACGTGGCCCGATATAGAGGCGCCACCCCCTCCCCCCTATGCTTCACTAATGAGGTAATGGAGCACCAGTTCCCAGAAGGGTTTAAACACATGAGCATCGAATCATACGATGGCACAACAGACCCCGCAGTATGGATTGAAGATTTTCTTCTCCACATTCACATGGCTCGCGGTGACGATCTACATGCCATCAAATACCTCCCTCTCAAACTTAAGGGACCAGCTCGGCACTGGTTAAACAGCCTCCCAGAAAACTCTATTGGAAGCTGGGAAGACCTGGAGGATGCCTTTAGAGACAACTTCCAGGTCACTTACATCCGACCTCCGGACGCCGATGACCTGAGTCACATAGTCCAGCAGCTCAGAGAGTCAGCCAGAAAATTCTGGACCCGGTTCCTAATAAAAAAGAACCAAATTGTTGATTGTCCGGACGCCGAGGCTCTAGCAGCCTTTAAACATAGCATCCGTGACGAATGGCTTGCCCGACACCTCGGCCAAGAAAAGTTGAAGTCCATGGCAGCCCTCACATCACTCATGACCCGCTTTTGCACAGGCAAAGATAGCTGGCTTTCCCAGAGCAACAGCAATAAAGACCAGCGATCCCGCACTTCCGAAGCAAGGAACAGAAATGTCAAGCCCCGATGCAACAAAAACAAGCGTCGGAGCAACACTGACAATGCCGAATACACAACGGTCAACGCTGGATTTAGTGGCTCCAAGCCCGGTCAGCGGAAGAGGCCATTCAAAAGAAACAAAGACGGTTCATCTAGCCTGGACCGAATACTCAATCGACCTTGCCAGATTCACGGCACCCCTGACAAGCCTGCCAACCATACCAACAGAAGCTGTTGGGTCTTTAAATAGGCTTGTAAGTTAAACACCGAGCACACGTAGAAAGGGTCGCCCGGCAAGGACGACGAGGAGGAGCCTCGCCCACTGAACACAGGGGACAGAAGATTTCCCCCCGAGGTCAAAATGATAAACATGATATATGCTACTCACATCCCCAAAAGGGAGGGCAAGCGCGCGTTAAGGGACGTCTATGCGATAGAGCCAGTCGCCCCAAAATTCAACCCATGGTCAGCATGCCCAATCACTTTTGATCGCAGGGACCATCTGACCAGTATCCGTCATGGAGGTTCAGCCGTATTGGTCCTCGACCCAATTATCGATGGATTCCACCTCACGAGAGTCCTCATGGATGGTGGTAGTAGTCTTAACTAGCTCTATCAGGACACAGTCCGGAAAATGGGTATTGACTTGTCAAGAATCAAACCCACCAAAACTACCTTTAAAGGAGTAATACATGGTGTAGAGGCCCGTTGCACGGGCTCAATCACATTGGAGGTCATCTTCGGTTCGCCGGACAATTTCTGAAGCGAAGACTTGATCTTCGACATCGTCCCTTTCCGCAGCGGCTATCATGCATTGCTCGAACGAACTGCGTTTGCCCGCTTCAATGCGGTCCCACACTATGCTTATCTAAAAATCAAAATGCCAGGACCACGCAGTGTTATAACAGTCCATGGAAACATGGATCGCTCCCTCCGTACTGAGGAACACACCGCGGCCCTCGCAGCAGAAGTGCAGGTCGGCCTTATCAAGCCGAACTTCACCTCGGCAGTCAAGCCCCCGGACCCTGTCAAAAAGAGTCCAGACTACCCCACAAATTGATAGTCCAGCTCGTCAGGAGCTCGATTACCAACCCGGCCTCCGTCTTAGCCCCAACCGAACAGCAGCGTATGTACCGCGTGCACATAACTATGCACTAAAGATACCATGGGCGACGATGGAGGCATATCAATGATAAAGTCCACAATTCGGCTCAACCGTACCTGGACCCCCATCTATCTTTTTCTTAAAACTTCATTTTTGTTTTTCAGGTTCCTTACAACCCACATCACCTTTTAATGGTGTCAAGGGCCCTTTTTGCCGGCCCCTTATGAAACTTGTTCATTAATCCTCTCAAAGGACTACACGCCAAGGCGAAAGGCAGCGCAGATGCACGACAGAGTACCTCAAGGATCTTCAAAGATCATCCCTTCCCCTTTTTAGCATCTGTACACAATTTTCCATTGTGATCGGCATGTAAAATAGGCTCGATGCTTATAGCATTATCTGTATAAATATGTTTTGACGTATCAATCAGACTACAATGGAAATAGTTTTTTGCCCAAACTATTCGGTATTGGCTCATTTCCTAATCTGTATTCCTTCTTCTCTTTCGTCTGATTGTCATGTACACCTCGGCACGACCTAAATCGCCAGGGGCTCCATTCAGCCGTGTACATTTCTTATATATACCATAAGTCAACACTTTTACAGTACAACTCGGCGTCCCGAATCTAGCATTATATGCATCGGCTCCGAATCATGTCTTGGGTCAATAGTTGGGTTGCCCGGCTCCTGTGGTTACTACCTTACGTTCCGATTGCTCGGCTAAGGAAGTAAAGGATAACTACTGCGATTGTGTTTCTAGTTAGCCAGATAACCTCAGTTGAGAAAGCCGAAAACTGACTGTCATGATGCAGCGAGAGCTGGTCAGCTATTCGGTGACTCAATATAAATCTCTTGCGATTTTCTTTGTGTCACACGAAGGACTGGTTTTTATCTAGTCAGGTGTCTATAGCACCTAAGTTCGGATCACCGAACAATACCAGGGGCTGCGCCTACAATCTTATTGTCAAACTCCTATGGCTAAGTGAGAGTGATAAAGCCGCATAGTCTAATTGCCTGGTTCGCCGCACCAGCACCTCCTTCAAGGACCAAGTTGTTGGGATAAGTGTGCTTTTGTGCTGTTACGAACACCCCCGTAGTATCTACACGAGGGGCTGAAGCCAACGACTGGCCAACTCTCAGATTCAATAAATGGCTGCAATGGAGGATAAATAATTTTAGATGAAATAAGACTAAAATTATATCAACGCCTTGTTTTCATTATACAAAGTTGGGGCAGCACAGATACATTCATTCAAACATGATGTCCTTCGAACACAGGCCCTCTATAATGTAGTATCCTTCAAGGACGTCGTTGAAGTATCACTCCGGCGTACGATGCTCCTTGCCCGCGGGCGGTCCCTCGGTTGCAAGACTGGTGGCATTCATCTTCGCCCACTGCATCTTGACACGGGCGAAGGTCATCCGGGCACCTTCGATACAGACTTACCGCTTTATAGCATCAAGCCATGGGCAGGCATCGACTAGCCGCTTCACAAGCTCAAAGTAGCTCCTAGGTATGGATTCAGCTGGCCAAAGATGGACTATCACATCCATCATGGCCAGTTCGGCCACCCTATGTAGCTCGGTCAAGTGTTTCAGCTGATCACTTAGGGGCACAGGATGCTCTGGCGAAAGGTACTGTGACCAGAATAGCTTCTCTGTTGAGCTCCCCTCTTCGGCTCGGAAGAAATATGCAGCATCAGCAATACTTCGGGGAAGATCTGCAAACGCTCCCGGAGAACCCCAAATGCGTGTCAGTAAGGTGTACTTTCTCCTCACAATTTTGCTCTGCATATTAAAGGCCTTACCCGCCGCGATCTGCTTGGCCTCTCGGATCTCCCGACAGGCGCCTTGGGCTTCAATCCGAGCCTCCTTTGCACTTTGGAGCGCCATAGCAAGTTCGGACTCTCGATCCGACACCTTGCGCTCCAAGGCTCACATTTGTTTATAGCACCAGTGAGCTCTTGTTGGACTTCCTCCAACCTCGTTTCATGTTTTTGGCGGGCGGTTCATTCCTCGTCCGCCTCCTTCTTGGCCTCGGCCAGCATGCTCTTGAGGGCTTCGACCTCAGACGTATCAACTATGAACATCATCATAAAGCTCAGTTAGATAACAAATTGGAACTCTTATCATTTCAAGATACGTTTCGGCATCGCATACCTTGCTTTTCGTCCAACTTTCGCTTTAGTTCGGACAGTTTGGCGGCATGCGAGGTTGCGGCTCGCATCGAAGCCTGTGCATCAATATAAACATATATGTTAGCTCCTGCAAACCATTATTCGATCCCCTGTTCAGCCTTCCTTCATGAATGCCGAACAGAGTCTCAGGGGCTACTATCTATATACATGTATTCCTTTTGCAAATAACCAAAAATATATTACTTCACATACCTCAAAGCCTGTTAGAAGGCTGGTATAGGCCTAGTTCAATCCGCTCTTAGCGGACCGAACCTTTTCAACCACCGTACCCATAAGGGTACGGTGTTCCTCCACAATGGAAGCACTTTGAAGCGCTTCCACTAGAGTGTCCGGCACCTCCAGATTGATAGAGGACGCCAGTGGAGAGGGCGCGCCCCCTTCCCTCGAAGAATGCTGCTGGTCCGATTCCGGAGCCGTATGGGTCTCCGGAATACTATTCGGTTGGGGGCCAAATTGAGCATGGCCCCTGTCAGTGTCAAAACCGGCGGATCTCGGGTAGGGGGTCTCGAACTGTGCGTCTAGGCGGATGGTAACAGGAGACAAGGGACACGATGTTTTTACCTGTGTTCGCCCTCTCGATGGAGGTAAAACCTACTCCTGCTTGATTAATATTGATGATATGGGTAGTACAAGAGTGGATCTACCACGAGATCAAGGAGGCTAAACCCTAGAAGCTAGCCTATGGTATGATTGTTGTTGTGATTGTTGTCCTATGGACTAAAACCTCCGGTTTATATAGACATCGGAGAGGGCTAGGGTTACACAGAGTCGGTTACAATGGTAGGAGATCTACATATCCAGATTGCAAGCTTGCCTTCCACGCCAAGGAAAGTCCCATCCGGACACGGACTAAGTCTTCAATCTTGTATCTTCATAGTCTTGGAGTCCGCCGATGATGATAGTCCGCTATCCGACACCCCTAGTCCAGACTCCTCAAGAGTCTCTAACCAGCTTCAATGACGACGAGTCCGCGCAAGATATTGTCTTCGCGCAAAGGCGGGTTCCTCCTCCTAATAATTCATAGAAGATTGTGAACACCAGGATAGTGTCCGCTCGCAAAATAAATTCCACGCACCACCGTAGAGAGAATAATATTCACACAAGTTCAATCACGACGATTTTGTGGCATGATGTCACACCACTACCAAGCCCTTTCTTGAATCATTTTATTATACCACCTCAGGCTTAGCAAAGCGTTTCTTGGCACGCCCTGTCAAGCAGTAGATCGTGTTCCCTTATTCCGGGATTCCCATCAATACGGATGTGGGTAACCCAACCGCGCCCGTTGCCATGCCCCCTCCATCGAAGGCGGGCTCTAATCGGTCATGGAGACGGCTCTTGGTATTCTCCTTCTTTATAACGAGACCCAGGCTCGTTGTTTTTCTTCAATGCTCAATCGAATCCGCCCCTCGCCCCGAGCTCCAACACTCAGGGCTCCAGATTCGAGCGCTTCGGAACTTCGACAATGTCCGGCTCCGACTTGCAGGGCTGGTGGATGCCCTTTTCTGTCACGGAGGAGGACGTGCTAAAGCTGAGAGAAGCCAGGTACTTAACCTACGAGATTTTGCATAGGCTTCCTGCCCAAGGGCAAGTCATTCCCACTCTCGAGCCAGGCGAGAGCGTCGTGTTTGTGTCTCACCTCCGTCGGGGTTTAGGCTTCCCGATGGATCCCTTCATGAGGGGGCTCATGTTTTACTATGGGTTGGAATTCCACGACTTGGCTCCGGAGTCCATCCTCCACATCTCATCATTCATTGTCGCTCATGGGTTTTCCTCCGCACTCACCCCTCACTTCGCTTGTGGCTCAAAACCTTTAACGTGGAGCCAAGATGATCGAGGGCGCCAAGCAGAAAAGCGGCGGGCGGTTAGGCAAGAGGGCCGACGCCCATGGCCCGAGGGATCTTTCCAGAGGAGCTCGGTTTAGGCAACAGGAGGGTTCTATATTACTCCCCGGGCAGCAGTGTAAGCCGCCTGCCTTTTCGCCAGCCTCGCACAACGGCCGATGTCATGGGTCAAAGAAGGGCTTAACTGGGGCTGTCAAAGGACGCACTTCTATTGCAGGTCAATTCGAGACCTCCAAGATATGGAGATCAATCTGGTCGTAGTGATGCAGTTATGCTGATTCGCATCTTCGCTTCGATAACGCCGCCTCCGCCGTGGGAATTCAATCCAGAGGGGCCACGAGCTCTCCAACACTTCATGGGTACGACACCCAGGGAGATGTACAAATTGTTCTTCGGATCACAAGAGGTGTGTTCGGAATTGACCGAGGACGCCGGCTTAAGCTGCAATCGCCTCGGACACTCAAGTAAGTAGCCCCAGATCCGACATACCGCTTGTTTGCATATCTTGATTTGCTTTTTAACCAATCGCCCTTGAACAGAGTGGATAGCGCAAGCAAAATCGATACGGTGTCCAGCCTCCTCCCGAGACCGCTACGACTCGTGTTGGTCAAGATGCTAGAGGTTGCGCCTTCGGAGGAGGGCGAAGGGGAAAATAGAGAAACTACCACCTCTACCAAGGAGGCTTTCGAGAAAGGGGGGATCGAGAACCCCTTCTTCTAGGGGGAGAAGAGGACTGCTTCCGAAGATCTGGAGGCCGAGGCCTCAAAGCGGGGGAAGAAATCTTCACCAGAGGGTCCTGCGCCAGGAAACCCCGCCGCACTATCTCCCCGGCGGAATCAGCCTCCAAAGGAGCCGTAAGTAGAAAAAGGGAGTTTTGTAATAAGGACATCCCTATTTTTGCTTCGAGGATAACCGGTTGTTATCTTGTAGTTCGGATCTCCGCCCTTCTCACCGAGCTCGCCTTTGGGGACCTTCGCCGAGATGATGGAGAGCGAGACGCCCCATCTCGCCGCGCCGCAGGGGGCGGACGACTCAAGTGTTGTCGCGAGGGTCTCCTCGAGTTCCGCGGGGCCGAGAGTTCGCACCCACCGTGTACGGCGGGGAGCTGAAAGATCCGCCGAGAAGGCGTTTATTCAAGATCACCGACATTGATGAGTACGGTGATTGAAAGAATTTTGTCCGCCGAGGGCGGTTGCATGATGCCGCCGGTTTTTATCAAGCGGGTTTTGAGGTACGAAAATGACATACCTTTTGACAGCTTTTGCAAATAGAGGCGCTCAGATAGATAGTAGCCCTTGAGACTCGGTATGTTGTCGAAAGCTTACAATGTGCCGAGGGTCATAATCCCGTTATTAATTTCGCTTCCTATGCAGTGGCGGATCGTCCGCGGCCAGTCGATCGATAGAGTTGCCGATCTAAAGCGGCAACTTGACGTCGCGGATGCGACATCGCTACTGGTCAATAAATGACTTGACGAGTCACCGTAGGTTGTTTCTCCGCGTCACCTAGTAAGGGAGCCGACGCCACTCCTTACAACATGTATGCTTGATGCAGATGGTGCCGCTGCTGGAGGACCTTCGGCAGAGCTTGCTCGAGCCAAGGAGCAGGCCGTAGGAGTGGCGCGGCTGCCTCAAGGCGCCAAGAGCTAAAAGCCGGTAAGGCTGCCACCGCCAAGCAGGAGGAGATGGCCGTAATGGCTGTGAAGTCAAGGATGTTATCGACCGCTATGAGGTTCTTGAAAAGAACGCCGAAGCGGAGCAAGAGGACTCAAGAAGGCCACCGCCGGCCAAGGATGACCGCTCGCACCGAGGGCTATAAAGGAGGAGCTGCGCAGCCGAGACATTGCAGCCGAAGCCCTTTTCGCAAGCGCAGAAGTTCACAGATCCGAAGTATGCTTAGCTGGGCCAGCTATGGGGTGCGGAGGATCCTTATCTGGATTTGGCGGTGAGTGCGGCGGATGCGGTTGTGCACTTCCGAAGCCAAAAGGATCACGGGATGGGAGAGCTGTTTTGGTGTCAATTCCACAGTCCGGAGCGTTCACTTCCGTTGACCGATCGGTTGGCTGAGTGGGCTGAGCTGAATAGATTGTCCGGATTTGCCATGACGGATATAGTGGCTCATCTGTGGCCGGATAGGCCCAAGCCGAAGAGTTATTTGGCCTATTAAAGCAATTACTTGGGGCGGTGCCGCATATCAAGGCGATGAAGCGGTCGGTATGCATAGAGGGTGCACGGTTGGCCCTCGCCCGTGTTAAGACACGCTGGGCGGAGATGGATGCCACCGATGTTGCATCCCGAGGTTCGGACGAGAGCCGGTTACCCGCCGAGCACTATTTTGGGGAAGTCCTGCAGGGCGCTCGTTTAATAGAGTCGCAGTGCTCGAAAAATGTTATGTTCAAATGACATGTATGATTTGTAAAACCATATTCATAATATAAGTGCTTTTTATACTTGTGCGTTCAAGTATTCAAATATCTCCTGTGCGGCCGTTAATGTATTTGTGTATATAACCTGAAAGATGGCAGTCTTCGGCTTCAGCCCCCACGCACATGGTGCGGTGGTGTTTGCAAAATAGCGCGTTTTCACACTTAATCCAACGTCTCGGTCCTGTGAAGGAGGTGGTAGCGTAGCAAACTAGGCAACCGGACTATAATGCTTTATCACTTTCACTTAGCCATAGGAGTTCAAGGTGGGCTACGATATAGCTCCTAGGGGCACCGCGCTTCTTAATTCGGGCGCGATGTGCTTGACGGGAAACGGTCCTTCGTCAAAGCGGAGGAATTCTAGACATTCCGTAGTCGATCGAGTGGTCGACCAGCCTCGCTATATCATGACAAATGCTTTCGCTTTCATCGAGGTGCTCGCCTACCAACCGGGCACAATCGCAGAGTGCTCCCGGTGCCGCAAGTAGCCGATGATACGGAATGTAAGGCAGCAAAACACAGGAGCCGGGCAAACCCAACATTTGACCAAAGACATGATTCGGAGCTGATGCATATAAGGCCTAACTCGAGACGCCGAACACTCCCTGAGTTATTCGGTCTATGAAAACGGGCAGAACGATGCCCTAAGCCCCTATTGTCCAGGTACGGGCGAAAACTTCTGACGCGGCCGATGCCAAAACGCCAGCCTCCTCCTTGAATAGAAAACCGGGGGATGTGTATCAACAAGAGATAGTAAGAAAGGTTTACGCAGGGTCTTAATCTGAAAAGAATCCTTGCAACGGGTCCCTACTGCACGTCTGCGCTTGTGTCTCCGTTGTGCTATATCCTGGACGGGTGTAACACGCTGTTCATCTGTAAAAGAGAGGAACTTAGCTTGGGAAAATACCATGCAAAAAATGTATTTAAAACAGAGTATGATTTTTTTAAATGAATGAAGTTGATCTTTAGTAGCCCTCATTGTTCATGCTCACAACCCCTTGTAAAGGGGTATGCGGCTAGGAAGCCAGTAGTTTATTTGTGCCAGACTCGCCTAGCCGTGTCCGGGGTCTTGAGCGACTTTTCAAAGAGATAATGCCGCGTGGACCGGGCATTTTAAGTGTAAGAGACGCGTAATGCGGTATTGCGTTAAAGCGGGCGAAAGCTTCACGCCCCAATAGTTCTTGATGGCTACTTTTAAATGGGGCGATATGGAAGATTAGTTACGACGGAAGTTGTCGGATGAACCAACACAACTTCTAGTAGTAAGGAGCCCGTGCAGTTGGCGTGAAGGGCCTCAAGCGCCACCCTTTGAAGGAAGTGCTGCTATGGCGAATTTTGGTAGGGTCTATCCCCATCCTGCGGGTTGTGTCCGGATATAGGAGGTTTAAATCGCTACCGCCATCCATTAGGAATTGTGTAAATTGTAGTCCGTCGATTATAGGATCCAATATCAAAGCAGTCCATCCTGCATTTCCGATACTTCTGGAGTAATCCATATGGTCGAAAGTAATTGGTTTTGACATCCAATCTCGGGATTCCGCTGGGGTGGACCGTGCGGCATGTGCTTTGGTAGACGCCGCCGTATTTTTCCTTGTTATCACTTGAAGTGAATTCACTGTTTTTACTTCTTGTGGGAAGTTCTTTGTTTTCCTACCGCTTGTGGGGTTTGTCATCGCCCTCGCTACGGTCGAGCCCCTTGTGTTCGGCATTAAGTCGGCGGACTGCTTGAAGACCCAACAATCTTGGGGTGTGGTTTACAAAGCTTCCTGGGTACTGTGGATTTGACATATCCTATCCAGGATTTTGTTTAGGTTGATAGCTCGCCACCGTTGTCCTTAAGAGGTAGTGTTTTGTCGATCGCTTTCAAGGCCGTGATTTCCCATTTCCATCTCTCGACCTCGATGTACTTGGGTCGCCGGTGCTGATCTTGCCAGCCAGCTATCTTCTCCCGCCAAGCGCGGCCATGAGGCTTGTTAGCGGCCATTGTTCTTGGTTTTTCTTGGCCGAGGTGTCCGGCAAGCCATTCGTCATGGACGTTATGTTTAAAAGCTGCTAAGGCTTCAAGGTCCGGACAATGACTATTTGGTTCTTTTGGTGAGAAACCTGTTCCGAATTTGCATGTCGATTTCTCGGCTGTTGAGTTATATGACTTACATCGTCAGATCCGGAGGGCGGACATAAGTCCCCAAAATTTGCTCTAAACGCTGCCCCTCGAGCTCTTCCCAACTTCCAATGGTATTTTCTCGGGAGGCTTTTGAGCCAATGCCGAGCTGGCCCTTTGAGCTTGAGGGGTAGGTATTTTATGGCGTGAGATCGTCTCCTCTAGCCATATGTATGTGTAGGATGTAATCCTCAATCCAGACTCCAGGGTCTGTTGTTCCGTCGTATGCCTCTATGTTTACGGGCTCAAAACCCGCTGGAAATTCAAGATCCAGTACCTCATCGGTGAAACATAGTGGGTGTGCGGCGCCCCTGTATTTAGGTGTGCCGACATCTTCGAACACTCGGCGTGTTGTGTTGCTTCCTGGAGCCCTCTTTTTTGGTCCATAAATGGACCTGAACGGGCCATCCTTTTTGTGAGGGTCTTTATATGGATCGTGTGCGGCTTGTGTAAGGGCGCCGCTTGCCGCTTCTTAGCCCGCTATCCGTCATCTATCCGCCAGCGGCTTTTTTGCTTTTTGATTGTCTTGGTTTCTACGGCCTCCTCGTCAATTCGGGCAACAGCTTATGCTTCGGTAGCTCTTTGCTTGGTGACTATTGCCGATTTGTTCACGGTCTTGAGTACTTTCTCCATCTCATTCTCGAGTACGCCTTCCGCTGTTTTGAGCTTCCGCTTCTGCTTCTTCAAAATTCTTGCGGTGGCGACGAGCCTTTTGTGAAGGTTCTTATGCTCCGGTGATGTGTCCGGCGTGAGATCGTCTGGACTATTGTTTTCGCCGGGGATGGGTTGCTTGTCCGATTCATCCTGCTCGGATGGCTGCTTGGTTGCATGTTCGTCGCCCACTGGTTCGCCCTGCTCTATGGCTGGGTCATTATGGGTGCTGTTGTTATCGAGGCAGGACTTCGGGCGGCGCTTGCGTCGCTGTTTTGGTTGTTTTTGGGAGAATTATCCTTCGCCGCGTCCCGTTGTTCCTCGTTGTCGCTTTCTTTTGGTGTATCCACCATGTATACGTCATGAGTTGAGGTGGCTTTCCAGTGCCCCGTAGGTGCTGGTTCTTGGTTGTCTCCGGCATCGTCGTCCATAAAGTCGATGTCTTCGGAGTTGTAGTCTAGCATATCGGTTAGATCGTCGACAGTGGCTACAAAGTGGGTGGTGGGTGGGCTTTGAATTTCTTCGTCGTCCGCATCCCAACCATCTTGACCGCATTCGCCAGTCTCTCCGATAGCGAGAGATACTTTAGCTAATTCAGGATGTCGCCAAAAGGTGAGTGTTGAAAGATGTCCGCGGCGGTGAACTCCATGATCGGCGCCCAATCGGATTCGATTGAGGGGCGCAGGAGGTTCGAGTCCGCGAGGAGTCCGACACCTCGGAGTCACGAGCGTCGCAAGGGACAAGGTCAGTATTCGACTCCATCACTGTAGAGGTTGCAGCCCCCGAGGCAGTGTCCAGCCACCCATCCTCGATCTGCGCGGTCGGCTCCGAATTAAGGGTCGGAGCGGACTCATGTGCGGCCTCCGGCACTCGTCCGCAGCAGAGCTAAATCATGCCCATCGAGACAAGGCGCCGCTGGCGCTGTAGCTCGAATCCATCAAGATCAAGTCTCCGCGGATGTCAGCCGTGAAGTCTAGACTTCCAAATCGACCTGATGGCCAGGGCGAGCTTTCGATTTGCTCCAGATGGCTGTTTAATTGATTCGCAGGCAAAGCCACCGAATACGAAGATCTGTCCGGGAGAAAAGTCTCACCGATCAAGCGCTGTTGTTGATGATCGAAGGATCCACTGCTTCATCGGTGATGACATAGAGGAACTCTTAATGAAAGCACCAATGTCGGTGTCAAACCGCGGATCTCGTAGGGGGTCCCGAATCGTGCGCCTAGGTGGATGGTAACAGAGACAAGGACACGATGTTTTTACCTGTGTTCGCCCTCTCGATGGAGGTAAAACCCTACCCCGCTTGATTAATATTGATGATATGGGTAGTACAAGAGTGGATCTACCACGAGATCAAGGAGGCTAAACCCTAGAAGCTAGCCTATGGTATGATTGTTGTTGTGATTGTTGTCCCACGGACTAAAACCTCCGGTTTATATAGACACCGAGAGGGCTAGTGTCGGTGTCAAACCAGCGGATCTCGGTAGGGGGTCCCGAACTGCATCTAGGCGGATGGTAACAGGAGACGAGGGACACGATGTTTTACCTGTGTTCGGCCCTCTTGATGGAGGTAAAACCCACGCCCCGCTTGATTAATATTGATGATGTGTATTACAAGAGTGGATCTACCACGAGATCAAGGAGGCTAAACCCTAGAAGCTAGCCTATGGTATGATTATTGTAATGGATGTTGTGTCCCACGGACTAAAACCCTCCGTTTATATAGACACCGGAGAGGGCTAGGGTTACACAGAGTCGGTTACAATGGTAGGAGATCTACATATCCAGATCACCAAGCTTGCCTTCCACGCCAAGGAAAGTCCCATCCGGACACGGACGGAGTCTTCAATCTTGTATGTTCGTAGTCTTGGAGTCTCATGGACGATGATAGTCCGCTGTCCGACACCCCTAGTCCAGACTCCTCAAGAGTCTCTTTAACCAGGCTTCAATGACGATAAGTCCAAATACAGATATAGTCTTCGGCGCTATAAGGCGGGTTCTCCTTTTAAGTTCCATGTACCGCCAACAAAGGTCCGCTTCCTTATCAATGTTGCGCTTCTTGGCTTCCACGCCCAATAATGGCCTTCTTCCACGCCACCAATGCTAAAAGCCAGGTATCTTTTATGTTTTACCCCTAGTCTGTGCAAATAATCTGCCTATAAGAGAGGCAAGAATCCAGGTCCAAATCACACCATCTTCCTTCCGCTGAATACTCATCGGAGCGCTTTTGACCCGTAATCCATTCCACCATGGACCATCGACGCGATCCTCTTCTCGCGGCCCCACCCTCTCCCGCCAGAGATTGGAGGAGATGTTCTGTCCGCATAACGAGCTGGTGAAGCCCAAGCGGAGGGATGTCTCCTCCTGCCTTCATGGTCCCGGTTCAAGCCGGGTTGGCCACCTACCAAGGTGGGAAGCAAGCGGAGGCTACCCCAAGTCCCAACAAAGGGAGCGGTATGCTTGGCCCCTATCTAATAAGGGGGCTCGGATTTCAGACATCCGCTCCTCCGCTGGCCCCGGAGTTCTACGGACTCCAACTTCATCATCTCATGCCCGCCTATCCCGCATATTATGGGTTACGAGCTCTTTGCGAGCTATTCCTCGGGCGTGGAGCCCCATTTCACGCCAGGAAGAGGTTGTTCGCTTTGTGCCCCGCTCTCACGAGGGGTCTATATATCATGGGCGGCGCCAAAATTTGGCGATTGCCGGACCGATATCCATACGAAACCCCTAAGAAGGCGTCCAAGACCGCCTTCTAATGGTTTTATATAGAAGACGCCCGCTGCCGGACCTCGCTCGATCGGCCTCCGGAGTTCAAGATCGCTTCCTCCGAAGAACGCCTCGGGGCATGCTCATGAGCCCTAACCGGAGGAAGACAAGAGCGCCCATTATTTGATGGGCCGGATAAGATTATCGCCCATTCCGGGTTGACCATGATTGAGTCATGGCAACATGCATTACGCTGGGGTGCAGCCGCTGCAATACAGGCCACCCCATGGGATTTCAACAGGAGGACGATGCCACCCGCCATGGCCGCAGAAGGGTCGGATTCGCCGAGGATCTCGTGAAGATCCCGTCCGCTTGTACAAGGGGAGAAGGAGGACTTCCTTCAGACGAACCCGCTGAATGGGTTCTCCATGAATAACCCTCGCTGGGTGTTTAACACTTTAAGGGCCCACCCATGCTTTCAAAGTTTAAGCTTTATATTATGTCTTCGACGAGGAACTGCGCGGATTGTGGAGGACATGATAAGTCCAGCCCGCAACCCGAGGATCCAGAGAGATCCCAGATCCGCCTCCAAGAGGATCCGACATCAAGGTGGAGCTAATCGACGGGTGTTCCACCAGCTCAAAGATGGATAATGCTCTAGTCGCCATTACGGCCGACTACCCCGACTATATTCGCTTCCTGTGATTGTGATCAAGTCTCGACACCATTATCTCTTCTTTGCTCATTTCTGACCTTCGCATACGATGGTGGTTTGCAGGAAGCACCTTCAAGGCGGGAAGCCGAGCCCGCGGCGGCTGACCAACAAAGGCCAGTCCGGACCAGTAGGCGGAAGAGGAGCGCAGCATGGACTGAAATGTCGCCGCAAAGGTATAACTCGCAATTAATTATTCGGAGCAACGTTCCTAGGAAGCGTTTGAGTGCTCATGACTTTTATAGGAGAAAAAGCGCCCGCAGGACTGCGAGCGTATAAGTTGCCAATCCAACCTCTACCGGCCAGGCTCCAGCACCTAGTCTGGAGGGGGAGGCGAGCGCAAGGCGCGAGCGGGATACTCCTCCAATGGAGGATGCCGACAGACTGTCCGCCACCAAGTCTGAGGTGGAGAGCGCCATGAACCACAGCGCCACGGACAAGATTTCGTGACGCGTGCTTCTCCCCTGAGGTGTTGAATGCCTTTAACGCAGGGGACGCGCACCTCCGTGCTGCTCAAGATGGTTTTACCAGAGCCACGGAGCAATATGTAAAGGACATACGGGTAAGATAATTTAATAGTTTATATATGCCAGTAGCCCCCGAGACTTAAAGTAGTTATATTAACTGATTTAAGGATCATTTGAAATGCATGATCTTACGGAGAAGAATACCCAACTGTCTCAGGAGCTGCAAGAGTGCAAGGCCCAACTCGAGGCCGCACTTGCTGCCGCAGGAGGAAACACATAGACCCCTCCCCGTAACACATTATTTTAAAAGATAAGTGGTGTGCGGCGCACAAGTCTAATAATGATGTTGCAGTGCCGCCGGACAGATCCGGATAGGCAAGAACTCATCGCGCCACCAAGGTCGGCGAGAGGGTGCTGAATAAAGTGCAGCAAGAAAGGAACAAGCTCCAAGATGCCCACGCCCAGCTTGGAGAAGAGCCGAAAGGCGCTCGGGTCGAGCTGTCCGCCCGTTAAGGAGAATCAGCGGCTTGCCGCGCATCTATAGTAAGTGCTTGCTTAACTCCTTTGAAAAGAAGAGTTTGGCGAGGAAGTCAATTGACAAAATATGTCTCAGAGGTATACTCACAGTCGCCTTTGCAGAGGAGATGCCCAGACGACGGGTGATCAACTTCTGAATCTGCTGCAGCTGCTGGGACGAAGTTCGGCAAAGCGGCGAGCGGCGCTGCTCAGCTTTATGGCCGCCCTTTCCTCGCCTCAAGGCCTTGGGGAGCTTATGGAGAAGCTTCAGGAATGTGGCAGCGCCTGCTTATGGAAGATTTCGCCCGCCGCCAAGGTGCCAGGAGGCTCGGGCCATGGTGAAGACGCTGTACAAGAAGGCGGATCCCAACCATATGGCGAGGTCGGACCTATGGGGCCCGACGGAAGGAGATCCCTCGTGAGTTTAGTATACGGCCAGTAGAGTTGGCCGCTAAATTTTCCCAACGGGACAGAATTAGACAGCTGTTAGACGGGATTGAGGAGGAATACAACAAGAGATTTGACAATGTATTTTAAAATGACATGTGAAATGCCTTCTAGCCGGATTGTAGATCGCTTGTCTTTGCCGACCTTTTCGCTTCAACCTCGACCCTAGAGTCCGGAGTGTATCCAATACCTTCTCGTTAAGAAACAACCGAGGTATGCATGGAGACCGCATAGGGGTCATTAGTGCTTTATCGCATAAGTGCCCAACTAGTTATGTTATATTACATGGTTAGAAGAAACATCTTCCGTGAGAATAGTTCCGCTAAGGGTTCCTTTCTCGGGAGGCATGCCCTAAAGTGCATGTCCTGACTGCTAAAAAAGGTAAAACATCCGGGGCAGATAAATAAGTAGGTAAAAATCATCTTTCAAGTCACCGACCAATATTCCCTTAAGAACGCTTAGCTTTGGCTTCACCCACCGAGGTACACATCCGTCCGACCGGCAAGAATAATCGCAGAGGTGCTCCTTTACCTCCTAGCCGAACAATCAGAACGAGGGGTAAGCACAGAGCCAGCAACCCAGCTTGGCCAAAACTTAAGTCACATCGATGCATATAATGGTGAGTAAAAGGTACATGTGGAAGCTTGACACATGTGCCGGGCATGAAGCCCTTATAATTGAGCTTCGCAAAGAAGCCCCTGTATAATGAGTGCGGGTGGCACATCAAGTATGTGCTAACAATGCGCAAGTAGGCCCTTAAGGGCTTGTTAGGAAAAGGGTTAAGAGAAGAAAGAGAAACAAAAGACAGCTGAAGTGTAAAATTTGGACGGGGAAGGGACGAACTCTTAGTCCAGCTAGGCATAGAATCTTCTGGAGGCGGGCTGCGCTCCATGGGTTCGCTCGAGTCGGTTGTCCGATGCATTCAGAGACGGTACGCCCCGCCGGTCGACTTGATCGATGATGAAGGGTCCTCCCATTTGGGCTTGAGCTTGTCCTTTTCTTGTCCGCAAAGCGAGAACTAGTTCGCCGACGCTGTAGGTCTTGGCCCATACTTCTCGCTTTGATATCTTCGAGCTGCCGCCGATAGAATGCGAACGAGCCTTGGCGACGCCGCTTTTTCCTCCAATGCATCCAAGCTGTCCCGCCGATCCAGCTCGGCTTCTTTCTTCGCATATGCGCACTGAGGTGAGTCATGAATGATGTCGCAGGCGTAACTGCCTCTGCGCCGTATACCATAAAAAATGGTGTGAATCCAGTAGTACGGTTGGGCGTTGTCCACAGCCCCCAGAGTACGGAGTCGAGCTCCTCTACCCAATGCGTGTCAGATTTCGTAAGTGACTGCACTAGTCTGGGTTTAATGCCGCTGATTATTAGACTGTTTGCTCGTTCCACTTGACCGTTGGTTTGAGGGTGATAGACTGAAGCGTAATCGAGCTTAACGCCCATGTTTTTGCACCATGACTTAACCTCGTCAGCCATGAAGTTTGTGCCGTTATCGGTGATGATGCTGTAGGGGACACCATAACGGTGTACTACCCCGGATATAAAGTCTATCACTGGTCCGGACTCTGCCGTTTTGACTGGTTTGGCCTCTATCCATTTGGTGAATTTGTCCACCATGACCAATAGGTACCTTTGTCGGTGGGTTCCCCTTTAAGGGGTCCAACCATGTCAAGCCCCTGCACCGCGAATGGCCGTGTAATGGGTATAGTTTTGAGGGCAGGGTGGCATATGGCTCGATTAGCAAAGAGTCGACAATCAACGCATCTTTGGACTAAGTCCCGAGATCCGCCTGGGCCGCCGGCCAATAAAAACTCAGACGGAATGCCTTTCCTACAAGGGCCCGAGCTGCTGCAGTGGTGTCCGCTTAGTCCGCATGAATTTCAGCCAAGGTTTCGCCTTCCTCTTTGGAGATACACCTTGAAGGACTCCGTTGTGCTTTTCTTATAAAGTTCTCCCTCATGGACCTTGTAGGCTTTAGATCGCCGGACTATGCAGCGGGCCTCATTTTGGTCTTCGGGAAGTTCCTGCCTAAGCAAGTAGGCTAGGAATGGTTCTGTCCACGGGGCGATTTGTCGCGGCCGATGGGTGGCGCGGCACCTATGGGGCCGGGGCCCCTTTGTGTGTTCGGTACGGGGGCGGAGGCTGCGCGGAGAGCAGATCGAGGCGATGCACGCGGGGGATTTTTACCCAGCTTCGGGCCGCGATGGTCGCGTAAAACCCTACTGCTGCATTGTGTTGTATTGCGTTCGGGAGCTCGAAGAGCAGTAGCTACCCGAGCGTGGGGGTAGCAAATGAGTCTAACCCACGCGAGAGTGGTGAATGATCGGAACCCCCTCTACGTTGTGCATGGGCCTCCTTTTATAGGACAAGGGGTCACCGACAGGTGTCAACGTGAGGTAGAGGGGTAAAAACGTAAAAGAGGTGGTAGTTGGAACAAAGGGAACAAAGGCAGCTACAAAGGATTTCTACCTACTTTTGACAGAGGGGACAAGAGCATTAAATGCCCGTCGCGTCACCCCAAAAGCTCCCGCCATTGCGTCTCCTTTAGCCACGGGCGCGGTTACCACCGTGGAGTGCCACCGCATTCTCATGCAAAGATGCCCACCCGCCACGCTCTCGAGAAGGCCGGAGGCGACGCAAGGCAGGTGAGCCGAGTGCGGCACGAGAGCAGCTCTCCCGGCAAGCACCTTGCCGGGCCTTGATCTTGCCGGGCCCGGGCTTGTCGGCTCGTGGACTTGCCGCCTCGGCCCTCGCCGGGCGCGCGTGGCGCCGAGGCGTGTCTTCGTGATGTGATCTTTCTAGTCCTCCCGACGCAGCTCCTCTCGCCGGGATCTGCAGGAGTAATGTAGCCTTGAGCCTCGAATGGCCTTCCCGCAAGCTCCTCTTGCCGGGTCTTGAGCTTCGCTTTGTACACTTTGTTCTTGAATGGCTTGGTCTCGAGCGGAGATGGCCTCCGCAAGCGCCAGGATCTAGCTGCGGGGAGTCTGCGGCCGCCTGCATGCACAAGTTGGGGTACCGAGGTACCCCTACCTTAGTACACCGACAGAGCCCCCGGCTGGGCTATACACGGTGCCGAGCGCCGCTGGGCCAGGCCCAAAAAAAGGCACGGGCACGCCAAGCCCATGGCCCGCCGACCGCTGTCCAGATCTGTCGCCTCCCTCCCCGCAACGGCACGCGCCGATTGCGGCGTCGGGAGATGTGGGCGGCGATGCAACCTTTAAGGCACCCACCCCGTGATCGTGGCGCAGAGCGGGTCGCTTCACCGCCGCCTCGGCTCGCCGCCACGCTGCCCTCATGCATGGGGGTCGGGCGGCGGTGGGAGACCGAGCCGCCACGGGCGGAGAGGGCGAGTCGGCCCCGCTCCCTTGGCCTCCTTGCTTTCTGATTGGTCGAACGGGGCGGTTGAGCCCCCACCTCGCCTCTTTAAAAGGGGCGGAAGGGAAGCACAATGGCCACACTCATCCACTTCTCCCTTCGCCTTTCATCTTCGCTCTTCTCATCGCCATGGAAGGAGGGAATCCTGCCTCGACGGTGGCGGCGAGGGTCGCTTAGGCAGCGCGCCCCATCTCGCCTCCGTGGCGTGGAGCCGGCCACGAGAGGGAGAGGAGGGGCGTGGCCGCGGTCGAGGCCGAGGGCGGGCCGAGGCGGCCGAGGAGAGGCGGTCGTGGTGAAGAGCCTCCCCGCCTCCTCCGGCCTCCCCGACCACGGCGCGTCCACACCGGAGATGACCCCGGGAGTTCTTCATCAAGCTTCACCGGGCGCCTGGCGCGCCGCGGCTGCCGCCCCGTCAAGGACGCAATGGGGCCGGATCCGCCCGACGGATGGAGTTATGCATGAGGGGCTGCGGGATCAGCGCACTCGGGTGAGTGTCGTGTCCCCAGCCCCGGCGTGATGTTCTTCGACCGAGGGTGGAAGACGCTCGCCGATCCATAGCTTGACGGCGGGTTCACCTCCATTTCAAGTTATTGGATGGTGACCTCCTACGCCCAAGGTCTTGGCGACTATGGAACCCGGTGTGCTGCTGTGTGGACAGCTCGGATAGCGGGCTCCTCCCGAGCGAAAGTGACGAGGAGGAGAGCGACAAGGCGACGAGGGGATGGCGGGCCCGACCAGGCGCCGGACACCGCTGCTCAAGACGCCACCGCAACCCCATCTTCGGGTTGCCGGCCCTCGAACTCCCCGGGCCGCCTCCTTGGGCGGCCGGGCGAGAGGCAGCAGAAGAGGAAGAGGGGAGTGGCGGCAATGCCGCTATGCCGCAAAGACGAGGGCGAGTAGCCTTCGAGCGTGCCGACGCCCCACTACCCCTGCTTCAAGCTCGCCTCCGACGCCTGCTCCGCTTAAGCTCCTGCCGGTCCCCGGGTGTTCTCTTGGGGTCTTCGCGCCTGTGGCTCTCCGCTGGCTTCAGGGCTTGTTGCTGCTCCCGGCATGCGCCCTATGCCCGCCACCTTGCGCAGCCTCGCGGTGCGGCGCCGCCACCGCCACGCCTTCTAGGCGCCTTTAGCTTTCTTCCCGACAAGCTCCTCTTGCCGGGTTCTCTCCCGCAAGCTTATCTTGCCGGGGCTCTTGACCTACCTCCCAACTCCCGAACAGAGAAACAGAGAGGGATCACGGCACCTTATCTTTTTAACTTGTAGGCCCTCGGCATTAGCTGTATTTAAGAACTTGTAATCCTCTCTATCATGTTTTTCATCCTCTATGGACTTGTACTAAATTGGATGTTTTTAATGAAAAGAGGGAAAGCTTGCCGGACTGAGTCTTTTACTTGTCTCGCGTGCCTTGTGTGTTCTTACGCTTATCGGGAGCTTGCCGGGCGAACACGCTTAGCGCATCATGGACAGCCCGCCGGTGGTGTCGCTTCCCAAGAAGCAACCTTGTCGGGCTGCCGCGACGCTTACCTTGCCGAAAGGTGCTCGAAGCAAGATAGGTGCAGCGCACACTTGTGTTTGTTGAGCGGACTCGGAAACAAACCAAGCACGCAACTGGACCGCGACTTGGCTCCACCACGTACGGGTTTTTACAAGACACGCTCGTTCAAAGACGCAGTCCCGCATCTCCCGGCCCATGAGAGGATGCATGATGAGGGATGGAAAACTTATTCGAATCGCAGCCCCAAAGAACATTAGCTTGCCGGAGATTTAATCTCGATGCTCGCAGCCCCCAAATGAGGCTGGCTCACGGAGAAGAGCCTTGGCACCACAGCCCCGGACGACTTCGGGCTTGCCGGGCCCTGTGTCTTTAGCGTGATCTTTTGGTTCCTCCTTGTTGCTGCGATTTTAGCCATGAAAATAGCTAAGGTAGATATGCAATTGCTCAACGCACATGTATGCGCATATAAATCCTGACTGCGCAATACGATGCCGGGCTTTGTCCTTCGTATGTTTGTACTCTACGCTCTTGGGGAGCTTGCCGGGGCGAACACGCTTATCGATCATGGGACAGCCCGCCGGTGGCGCTGCCTCCGCAAGCAACCTTGTCGGGCCGGGCTATGACGCTTAACTTGTCGAGCGTGGCTCGGAAGCAAGATAAGGTGCTGCGCACACTTGTGTTTGTTGAGCGGACTCGAAACAAAACAAGCACGCGAATCGGGCCACGACTTGGTTCTTCCGGCGCCCAAGTCTCTCATACGGATGACACTTCACGGCATGGCTCGCCACGCTATACCCTCCGCCTCTGCGCCCTTGTGTGCTTTCACCCCACGCTTCTAGGTGACTTGCGGTGCTCAACACGCTTGCTGAGTGCGGAACGCCAAGAGCCCGCTATCTGGTGTCCTCCCGCAAGCAACCTTGCCGTGTCTAGTCGCGACGCACTTAACTTGCCGAGCAGGCTCGAACGAAACGAGAGCGCCAAGTTGGTCGCGGCTTACTCTTAACTCGCTGAGCGTGTTCAAGCAAAGCAAGGTGCGACCATCCACAGCAGCTCCTCCGCGCATCGGGTTTCGTGGTACAAAGGACGGACGCCGAGGGGTATAACATATAAATGTATGAATTTAAAAGTGCTCGCACGAAGGCTCGAGCGACTTAGCTTCTTCTTCTTCTTGCGCCGCCGGTGGAGCCCAATGGTGTGCCCTTGGCGGCAGCGCAGCACCGGGGAGGCGCGCTTGTCGACGAACACCAAAGCTGTCCTCGCTGGCTTACCGCGCCCGAGGAGGTACGCTTGTCGGATGGAGCACCGTGAGCCGCCCTGCCGGACTTAGAGCTCGATGGCGCGTCTTTCGACGACATCGTAGCACTCCAGTGGATAGGCGCTGTCGGGCCGAGGGGAGCGGAGCGAAGCGGTGCGAGGAGCCGACATACTCGGTCCCTAACAATGTTAGGGGAGCAGTAACCCCCTCCGACCTTTTTCGCTTTACTCACGCATGGACGGCAGTCCGGAGCGCCCCGCGAGCCCCTCGCTGTTTCGCCCACCGTGGCGGATTCCACTTCGTGGTATGGCGCCGCCGGCTGCTATATGCCGGGGCGGACGTGGATCTACGGTGGCGAGGCGCGCCTCCGCCCCGCCCTCGATCTGTGGCACCGCGAAGCGCCGCCGGTGCCCACTTTTCCACCGGCGTTTCTCCGCCACCGCTGCTCCGGGCGGCGGGGAAGACGGAGATGGGTCTGGCGACCAAGCTCGCTCGGGGCCATGACGCAGCTTGTCGGCGAAGCTGCCGACGGCCGGAGAGGTTGATGAAGAGAACGGCCGTCTGAACGCCGGATCAGGTCCGCGATAACCTCGACGCTTCTACCGGCGCGCCAGAGATGTCGCGGCCGGATGGGTGGCGCGGCACCTATGGGGCCGGGGCCCCTTCGTGTGTTCGGCACGGGGCGGAGGCTGCGCGGAGAGCAGATCGAGGCGACGCACGCGGGATTTTACCCAGCCGCCGCGATGGTCGCAGAAACCCTATCGCTGCATTGTGTTGTATTATGCTCGGGAGCTCAAGAGCAAGATACCCGAGCGTGGGGGTAGCAATGAGTCTAACCCACGCGAGAGTGGTGAATGATCGAACCCCCTCGCTGTGCATGGGCCTCCTTTATAGGACAAGGGTCACCGACAGTGTCAACGTGAGGTAGAGGGGTAAAACGTAAAAGAGGTGGTAGTTGGAACAAAGGGGGAACAAGGCAGCTACAAGGGATTCTACCTACTTTTGACAGAGGGGACAAGAGCATTAAATGCCCGTCCCGCCACCCCAAAAGCTCCCGCCATTGCGTCTCCTTTACGCCACGGGCGGCGGCCACCACCGTGGAGTGCCACCAAGATTCTCATGCAGACACCACCCGCCACGCGCTCGAGAAGGCCGGAGGCGACGCTGGGCAGGTGAGCTGGAGGCGGCACGAGATAGCTCTCCCGGCAAGCACCTTGCCGGGCCTTGATCTTGCCGGGCCGGGCTTGTCGGCTCAGGACTTGCCGCCTCGGGCCCTCGCCGGGCGCGCGTGGCGCCGAGGCGTGTCTTCTGTGATGTGATCTTTAGTCCTCCCGACGAGCTCCTCGCCGGGATCTGCAGGAGTAATGTAGCCTTGAGCACGATGGCCTTCCGCAAGCTCCTCTTGCCGGGTCTTGAGCTTCGCCTTGTACACTTTGTTCTTGAATGGCTTGGTCCGAGCGGAGATGGCCTCCGCAAGCGTTTGCCAGGATCTAGCTGCGGGGAGCTGCGGCTGCCCGTGCACAAGTTGGGGTACCGAGGTACCCTACCTTAGTACAATCGACACGACATCGCCATTATGTCATGGGCTGAAGGTGTTATGTCATCGGGCTGAATCGCCGGTTGGCGCGTTTTCTCCGGTTTGTTATTTCCGACTCCTCTTCCCATAGTACGGATGGCTTGAAGAGCCGCTCCGTGAAGTTGTTTGAGGGACAACGTCACGCTTTTGCGCCAATGCGTGCAAGACATCGGCTGCTTGGTTATTATCTCGCCACGTGATGGAATTCAAGTCCTTCAAACCGAAGTTGACATTTTAGGACAGCGCCAGGTATGCTGCCATTTTCGGATCCTTGGCGTCAAATTCTCCATTTATTTGGGATATTGCAAGGTTTGAATCCCCGCGCACCTCTAGTTGTTGAATGCCCATGGAGATTGCCATCCAGAGGCCATGTAAAAGGGCCTCGTATTTGGCTGAGTTGTTGGAGTCCGTGTACATTATCTGAAGTATGTATTGGACTGTGTCCCGGGTTGGGGACGTCAATACGACGCCAGCCCCCAATCCGGCCAACATTTTTGAGCCGTCGAAGTGCATAATCCAATTGGAGTATGCGCCGCATTTTAGGGAGTTCGCCGGTCCATTCAGCGACAAAGTCAGCCAAAACTTGTGACTTTATAGCTCGCCGAGGTTTTTAAGTTATATCGAATGGTAAGAGCTCAATGGCCCATTTTGCAATCCTTCCGTCGCGTCATGTTGTTTATAATGTCGCTGAGTGGTACTTGAGGCCATCATATCGAACACTCTTGAAAGTAGTGTCGAAGCTTCGATGCCATGAACACCGCATACGCTATCTTTTGATAGTGCGGGTAACAGGACTTGCAGGGGGTTAACACAGTGGAGACGTAGTACACTGGTTTTTGGAGAGGGAATTTATGCCCTTCTGTCTCTCGTTCGATGACGAGTACCGCGCTTACAACTTGATGTGTTGCCGCGATGTGTAACAGCATTGGTTCGCCCAGGTTGGGCATAGCTAGGATCGGATTTGTTGCCAATATGGCCTTTATTTCTTCGAGTCCGGCAGTGGAAGCATCCGTCCACTCGAAGTGTTCGGTGCGCCTAAGGAGGCGATAGAGGGGCAATGCCTTTTCTCCCAAGCGGGAGATAAAGCGGCTTAAAGCCGCCACGCATCCAGCCGGGTTTGCTTCAATTCCTCTACCGGATACAACGAAGCCCAGCAGCTTTCCGGCTGGTACGCCGAAAATGCATTTTTCCGGGTTCAGCTCGATGTCATATGCTCTGAGGTTGTCAAATGTGAGCCTCAAATCGTCAACTAGAGTTTCGACGTGTTTGGTTTTGACAACTACGTCATCTACGTATGCCTCTACTGTTTTGCCGATCTGGGTTGCCAGACATGTTTGAATCATGCGCTGGTATGTTGCGCCGGCGTTTTTAAGTCCGAAGGGCATCGTGTTGAAGCAGAATGGTCCATATGGAGTGATGAATGCCGTTGCGGCTTGGTCTGCTTCCACCATCTTAATTTGATGGTAGCCGGAGTATGCGTCGAGGAAGCACAGTGAATCGTGTCCTGCGGTAGCATCGATTATCTGGTCGATGCGGGGGAGGGGGAAGGGATCCTTTGGGCAGGCCTTGTTGAGGTCTTTAAAATCGACACATAGGCGCCAGGATTTGTCCTTCTTTGGTACCATAACCAGGTTTGCTAGCCAATCCAGATGTTTGATATCTGATGAATCCGGCTTCCAATAGTTTGGCTAGCTCTTCTCCCATTACCTGTCTTTTAGGTTCGGAAAATCGTCGAAGAGCCTGTTTGACTGGCTTGAGTCCTTTTAGGATCTTTAGGCTGTGTTACGCCAATCTGCGTGGGATTCCGGCATATCCGAAGGGTGCCAAAGAAAATGTCCCAATTTTCCCGAAGGAATTCTCGCAGTGCGGCGTCTACATCAGGGTTCAATTGTGCCCCGATGGAGGCCATCTTTGTCGGGTCCGTTGGATGGACCTGGAATTTTATTATTTCATCTGCTGGTTTAAAGGAGCTGGACTTGGATCTCTTATCAAGTATCACATCGTCCCTATTCACCGTAGAGCGCAGCGCGGTGAGTTCTTCTGCCGCTAGGGCTTTGGATAGTGCCTCGTGGCTAATGCAATTGTCTTGTTTTCGGTGCGGAGTGCTATGTCCGGATCACTAACGAGTGATTATTCCGCCGGCCTGCATTTTGAGCTTCATGTACCCGTAATGGGGTACGGCTTGAAAATTGTGAATGCCTTCGCCCTAATATAGCGTGATATCCGCTGTTGAACGGGGCCACTTGGAACGTGACTTCTTCGATCTGTAATTGTCCGTGAGAAATAACACCACATCGAGTGTGATTTTTCCGTGCAGCGCTTCCGGCTAGGGATTATTCCTCTGAAGGTTGTGCTGCTTCGCCAATGCGGCTCCGCCTATTTCCATTTTTGAAGAGTTTCCTCGTAGATGAGGTTTAGTCCGCTGCCGCCATCCTTGAGGACCTTTGTAAGTCGAAAGTCGTCCACTATTGGACTAAGCACCGGTCAGCGGCTGGTGCTCGGGCTGTTCGAATTTAGGTTCATCGCTGGCGTTGAAGGTGATGGCTGTGTCGCTCCATGGATTTGTTGTTGCTACTTGGTAGACTTCGCGAGGCCATGGATTGTTCGCTTCCGCATATTATTTGATGCGAAGGTCTCAAGATCGCTGATACTGCATCGGTATTGTTGGAGTGGTTTTCCGGGGCTAGAAGCTCCTTGCCACTTTTGGCCACCTGCCGTAATATCCAACATGCTCGAAGGCTATGTGTTGGGATGGCGCCCTCTGTACTGTGAATTTTACAGGGTCCGCTAAGCCATCCCTCCAGTACGGTTCCGTGCCCTCTATGGGGTTTTTGTTTTTTGGTTTTGTATCTGGGGCCTAAGTGTAATGCACCCTTTTGTTGCGGAGTAGGGTTGTATTCGGGGCCGGATTGTCCCAAAACTGATTTTCGGTTTTCCGGAAACTCTCCATCGCACAGTACTTTCGTACTATGGACGCCAGGTCGGCAAAGCGTGTAATTTCACGACGGCTGATGGCGTTCAATATTCCCTTGTCCGTTCAATTATTGCAAAAAATTGAGATTGCGTTTTCCTCTCGGCAGTCCTTTATCCTCACTACTAGGAAAAAGGTTTTTAACGACCGTATATGTGGTCGTTAAAAGTCGCTTTGTGGTCGTTAAAGGTCAATAACGACCACAATCTGCTGGTCGTAGTAGGCTCCGTTGTTAAAAACTAATTTTCCGGTCGTTATTCTGATAACGACGGGATAGTGTGTGGTCGTCATCCCTAAGGCAATAACAACCACAATTATAGTATTAGCGAGCACTTTTGACATCGCTAATAATTTTATATCATTTCCATTCAACCGCCTATAGAATCCTTATTAGCATCCAATGCTTAAATGTTATCCGCATTAATTAGGAAGCAAAAGAATCTCAATATTGAAAAGGTCATAGCCTCTTTTATTAATAAAAATAAGATCAACTAACAAAATTCCGACATACAAATCTGGAATTAAAACAGCATTTAAGACATTTGAGTCAAGATCACTCCTTACATGACCAATGTACTTCTCATATCTAATTTGGAAATGAAAAAACTAGAAAATATATTCTTTATTAATCTTCAATCGAGGGGCGCCATCATTGTTTGAATGGATATAATTCTTCATCGGCGACTACAATACATCCTCATGCTTCCTTATACCAAGGTGCTCCATCATTCCTACAAAATGTTGAGTAAGTTATAAAAGTCAGTTCACATAAATAAATTGGCATAGCGGCAGATAAAATCAGTATATGAGAGCAACTTACTTGAGCGTGTTGGCTTTTATGAGGAGTCTGCTAGACCTCTAAGAATTGTCAGAAATTGGCACAAAGTACAGGACACAAGACGAAGTCATATCTGGCCACTTAGTTACAAATCCATATTTGTTGCAAGTAAAAACTAAAAGAAAGTACTTGCATACGCCCTGAGTGACAAAATAGAACATAACTAGAAGGCATTAATGGTTATAGGCATAGAGAGCATCAATATATAATATGAATGATCATAATGGAATTCAAATGCAAACATCCGTGGCTCTTATTAAAATCAGACAGGAGCACCGACCGTCGGGAGCAACTGCAAACACAAGATACAATAAAACAAGAAACCACTGTGGTGCCAAAAACATTTTTTTCTGAAGATAATTAAAGTGCACAAAGAGTATGCTGGAAATAACGATGGCGTTTGTTGTGTTGTATCCGGGTTGTACGCAGAACAAATACCTAGTATACTAGGATTAGAACTTGTAACCAAGTAGGTTAGCCTGTGGTAGTCCTAGCTGCTATATATACGCATGCATACCCTTTTGTAAACATTGAACAACAACGAGAAATAAAAGAAAAGAATCAGGCCCGATACAAGGCAACACGCCCAGTTTTTTGCCTATACGTGTGTATTAGTACGTTTCCAGCCGTGAGGACCGATCAACGCAAAGATCAATTAGGTGCCGTGTACGTGTGTGTTGCTTCAGGCTTGAATGAATTATCTAGATACTGCTTTGGTACTGCGTATTGCTTCGGCCAGTTTGGGACAGGAATCAAACTGCTTGTTCTCTTTTACAAAATCCTCACATATGAACAATCAATTTCCATGTGCAAATAAATATAATCAATTGACTAATTATTATACAGGCTAAATGATACCTCACGCATTGGCATGATTGCTGCAGAAGACAAATACCATCTTCTCTGAACTTAATGAACTTAATACATTTTTCGAGACCAGCAAAAACTGTGATCTCAAACGGATTTTTCTGACCGTAGTATTCAAACCTGTAGAAATAAAAGAAACCAAATCAACACTATACTTATTGGAACTGATTCAAGAACAACTAGACCTATGCAAAATCATCTTCTCTGTACAAAACAACTTAAGCGATTAGTATCTTCCTAAAATACCTTAATTGGAGAAAGGTCATCCGAGCTTGCTCGACCACTCTCGCTAATTCTCTTCTTTTACAAATAAATCTGCATCAAGGAATAAGAGAATCTTCACGGTCAAGTGTTCCTTGGTGTTGTGGCGATGCATGCGCCTCCTCCTTCTCCCCGCTCAGATCCTACTCCCACGGGAAGAACAATCGGTCCCTGCCCCCGCCGCCTCTCTATCCTCCTCACCCCAACAATGCGTGGAAGGCCGGTCTAGGGTTAGCCCGTACCTCTCCTGCTCGGCTTCCTCCCGATGGCCGTGGATGTGGAGGACATGGATGTGTTGTATCTTGCGAGATGGGTGGACGAGGGTCATAACCGAAGGCGGAGGCCATGCTCGTGGCGGCGGATCGGGTGGAAGAGGAAACGAGAGAGAAGCGGCTGGCAATGTGGGAGATGAAACGAGGGAGAGGGGGTCAGATTACGAAGGTGAGGATATTGGGTCAATGACGACAACACCCATGGGCTTAAAAAAAGAGTAATTCGGTGTTTGTTACATGTAGTGTTTTTCTGAGGGGGTTGTTACACTATAGTTGGTAGCCTGATCTCCACCATGCGAGGTACGCTTAGTTTTCTAACGACCAAGAGTTTCTTTCCCTCGTCGTTAATGATAGTTTTTCTAGTAGTGCCTGTCCATAACCAGGAGGAATCTGGCCCAGTAGTGATGTACTGTTTCAGCGGGCTCTTGCCGGATTAGAGATAGATCGCATATGTCTGGGTGGGTGGGTGGAATTAAGTCCGAACCCTACCCATCTCGAGGCTCAAGGGCCGAGAAGTTTCCAAATTTGGAAGCTTAGATTGCTGGATGTTGTCCAACGAGTCCGGTCCGATGCCTGACTTTAAGTTCAGTGCTTGACCGAAGTCCGTCCCTCCGCGGGAATCCGGCATGGAGGGTTCGGGAGCCCGGACATGACTAGTTTTCAATATTGGAGAAGAGTCGCCGCATTGTTCCTCTACCACTGCGACGTGGTGGGTGACCTGGGGAGAGTTAATTTCTCTCAGATCGGTTTTAAGCCCGATCTGATTGTAGTCCGCAGCGACTCCCAGGGCGGCGATGCGATCCAAGAGCTCGTTGACAGACGAAAGCTCTATCGGATCCAGCCGCTCGGCAAACTCCGAGCTGACGTGAAGATTGCTTTTGACGACTTGAGAAGTCATTGTCGAAGCGTGGCCGGATAGGCGGTCATAAGAAAACCACCTAGCCGGATAGTTTGGCGTGCCAAGGCCCTTTATAAAAATACCGTCCTTGAAGACGGGTGGAGGCATCCTTCCTATCGGTGATGGCACAGAGGAACTCTCAATGAAAGCACCAATGTCGGTGTCAAAACCGGCGGATCTCGGGTAGGGGGTCCCGAATTGTGCGTCTAGGCGGATGGTAACAGGAGACGAGGGACACGATGTTTTACCCAGGTTCGGGCCCTCTTGATGGAGGTAAAACCCTACGTCCTGCTTGATTAATATTGATGGTGTGTATTACAAGAGTGGATCTACCACGAGATCAAGGAGGCTAAACCCTAGAAGCTAGCCTATGGTATGATTGTTGTAATGGATGTTGTGTCCTACGGACTAAAACCCTCCGGTTTATATAGACACCGGAGAGGGCTAGGGTTACACAGAGTCGGTTACAATGGTAGGAGATCTACATATCCGTATCGCCAAGCTTGCCTTCCACGCCAAGGAAAGTCCCATCCGGACACGGGACGGAGTCTTCAACCTTGTATCTTCGTAGTCTTGGAGTCCGGCGGACGATGATAGTCCGGCTATCCGGACACCCCCTAGTCCAGGACTCCCTCAGCTAGGGTTACACAGTGTCGGTTACAATGGTAGGAGATCTACATATCCGTATTGCCAAGCTTGCCTTCCACGCCAAGGAAAGTCCCATCCGGACACGGGACGAAGTCTTCAGTCTTGTATCTTCATAGTCTTGGAGTCCGGCCGATGATGATAGTCCGGCTATCCGGACACCCCCTAGTCCAGGACTCCCTCAGCCCCCGTCGTCGGTCTCCATGGGGGTTGATTTCCCCCTCTCTTCGGCAACAGAGACATTACCCTCCGTTGCCACCTTCATGGCCTCCTGCACCTCCCCGTGACCCGAAGAGGTTCTTCGGGACAACACTTCAATGTTGTCCGTAGAGGTAGCGGGAGAAACCTGCGGAAGAGATTCGCTCTCCATCGCGTTCGGCCCTAGCGAGTTCCCAGTTGATGATGATCGTTGAGGGAGATCACGGGCTGGTCTGCAACATGTAATTCAATATATTAGAGCTACAAGGCATGAAATCGGATATATGAACGGTGTCTTTGGATACTTCCGATGCGGCTAGGGGCTTTGTCCTGGGGTGCCACTCGGGGATTGCTTCGGCATCCGTTTTGAATTCATCCAAAAGGGAGGGTTTCCCCTTCTTGGACGCTTCCGCCTCTAGATCCATGGAAGCCGCCTTTTTCTTCTTTCCCCCCTTAAAGGGAGAGTTGCTTTCTTCCTCCTCTACATCTTTGTCATGATAGGAGGAGGACTCGGTCTTCGTACATGATGTCCGAAGCACCCTTACGGCGGAGGCCACTTCTGGCCTCCTTGCCCTTCTTCTTGGCCTTCTTCTCCAGCGCCCGATACGATGCCGGAACCAGCATCTTTGTCAGCAAGGGGGTGGCCTAGTCCTCAGGCAGCGGAGCCGGACATTTGATCTGCTCCGCCTTCTTTGTCCAGCCCTTTGGGAGTAAGAAAGTTCAATATACTCCTTGGATTTACAAATAAAAGTTATCATAAAACTTACAGGAGTGGCCGGACGTGCGCAGTCAAGGCCGCGGTCTTCCGTTGTCTCCGGCCATGACTTTTGAGCCTTGAAGAGCAGCTTCCATATTTCTTCGTGCGTCGTGCCAAAGAACCGCTGCAAGGTTTGAGGACCGGCCAGGTCAAATTGCCACAAGTCCGGTGTTGACAAGGAAGAATCCGGCGAAAAAGCATCACCTGGATCACACTGGCAAGACTGGTGTGCTTGTTTATCATGCCCTTGACGCGGCTCTCCAGCGTCATCACCTCGTCAGGCGACTCCCAGTCTAGACCCTTATTGAGCTAGGATGTAAGCTGCATCGGGGGTCCGAACTTGAACTCAGGAGCGGCGGCCCATGTGGTATCGCGGGGTTCCGTGATATAGAACCACCCCTGCTGCCATCCCTTTACAGATTCCACAAAGGTCCCCTTTGGCCAGGTGACGTTGGGAAGTTTTCTCACCATGGCGCCACCGCACTCCGCGTGTTGGCCTTCGACCACCTTTGGCTTCACATTGAAGACCCTGAGCCATATGCCAAAGTGGGGAGGGACGCGGAGGAATGCCTCGCACATGACGATAAATGTCGAAAGGTTGAGGAAGGAATTTGGGGCTAGATCATGAAAGTCTAACCCATAGTAAAACATGAGACCACAGACAAAAGGATGAAGGGGAGACCCTAGTCCGCTAAGGAAATGGGGGATAAACACCACCCTTTCATTAGGCTTCGGAGTGGGAACGATCTTCTTTTTGGCAGGGAGCCGGTGGACTATGTCTGTGGCCAAGTACCCAGCTTCGCGGAGCTCCTTGACGTTCTCCTCTGTAACCGAGGAAGCCATCCACTTGCCCTGCGCTCCAGATCCGGACATGGCTAGGAGTGTTTGGTGGCGGTGGAAAGGATTGGGACTTGGGCGCTGGAGCTCAAATGGCAAATAGGCAGAGGAGGAAGAAGGCGTGAGGTGAAAAGATGGATCTTTGTCTTCTTATAAAGGCAGTGGATATCAAGTGTCCCCTCTGGAGCCTTAAATCTCGCCTATTCCCAAGGGGATGTGTGAACAACACGGTTGGATTACCCAAACCCCTGTTAATGAGAATCCCATGATAAGGGGACACGATCCCTGCTTTGACAAGACGTGCCTAGGACCGTGCCTCGAAACATGAAGCAAGGGTTGTAAAACGGTTCAGAATACTAACAAGGCCAGGACATAACGCCTCACCGAAAAAATTGCCTATGGACGTGACTTTCTTTTCGAGTATTTGTTGCCCTTACGGCTTGAAGTTGTAATTATTAAACAGAGCCTGATACAGCTATCGTGTGCTTGTTGCCCTTACGGCTCGAAGAAGGAACCCGCCTTGCAATGCCGAAGACAATCTGCGCGCCGAATACATCGTCATTGAAGCCTGGTTCAGGGGCTACTGAGGTAGTCCTGGACTAAGGGGTCCTCGGGCATCCGGGCTATGTGATATGGGCCAGACTAATGGGCCATGAAGAGATGAGATTAAAGACCTTTCCCCGTGTCCGGATGGTACCCTCCTTTGCATGGATAGCAAGCTTGGCGTTCGGATCATGCACCTTCCTTTCTCTGTAAACCGACTTTGTACAACCCTAGATCCCTCCAGTGTCTATATAAACTGGAGGGCTTAGTCCATAGGCAGAAGAACAATCATACAAGCTAGACATTTAGGGTTTAGCTATTACGATCTCGAGGTATATCAACTCTTGTAACCCCTATATTCATCAAAGTTAATCAAGCAGGAAGTAGGGTATTACCTCCATTAAGAGAGAACCTGGGTAAACATCGTGTCCCCTGCCTCCTTATTACCTTCGATCCTTAGACGCACAGTTCGGGACCCCTACCTGAGATCTGCCGGTTTTGACACCAACACCAACAACACAAGTGGTGAGTCATCTCATGTTTGTGGACAATTGTATGATTTTCCGTAAGGCATCAAATGAGAAAAGGATTGTTTTTAAAGATGTTTTGCACCGGCACTTCCAAGCGTCGGGCCAAAAGAATAAGCAATGAAACGTCTTTAGTGCATTTTGAGAAGAGGTGTTCACAACAAGTAATGAACGCCACGAAGGGGATCTTGGATATACCAAATGAATCGTTAAGAGAGAAGTACTTGGGGGCTGCCTTCAGATGTTGGTCGAGCCATGAATGGTGTGTTCTCTTATTTAAAGGACAAAATTTGGAAAAATTTGCAAGAGTTGGGTGGAAAGATGTTTAGTTGGTAGCACTGAGGAAATTCTCATTAAGTCGGTCATTCAAGCCATAACCACATACTCGATAACGGTTTCCAAATTACCAAGAGGTCTCTGTTAGCATGTCACTTTGATGATGTGATTGTTTTGGTGGCAGAGGAAGACGACGTGCGTCTCATGGGACTCTATGACCATGCCGAAATACATAGGGGTGCTGGGCTTACAAAATGTATAAATCTTGAACATTGCACTACTTTCCCGTCAGACATGGAGAATCTTGTATGAGTTGGATGCACTGAGCTCTTGGGTGCTCAAGGCTACCTACTATCCTCATGGTGATCTACTGAATGCTGACCTTAGATCCCATCCATTTCAAGTGTGGTGGTCTATCTATAGCCTACTGAATACTGAAGGGACATGCTGAAGATAGGGTTAATCAAGAGGTTTGGGGACGACTTGAGCACAAGCGCCTAGAATGACAATGGGATCCTGCAAAGTTATAACATGCGAATAGTCTATTGCACAGTCAGAGAACCCTCTAGCCTGGGTAAGTGACTTTATTTGCCCGATCAATAGAACTTGGAAATGCGGGAATTACACCATAATTTCTTACCGATGGACGTGGAGGTATTCTACCAGATACCAATCAGCTATACACCACAAAAGTGATTTATGGGCATGTAACTATGAGCAGACCAAGGCATTCACAATTTAGTTGGCACACATGATGTTGGTTGACACCAAGAGTAGAAGGCTTGATTGGCTGTTAGGTGCCTCAAAGACATCCAATTAAGACAACAACAAGCAAAATAGAAAACATTGGAGAATCAAGGTGCCTGCGAAGCTACGGGTTTTTGCATGGTGTTTGGCTTGATCTTATCCCCCAACTAGCGAAGAAAGAGTCCTTCAGCACATGGATACCTTGTCTATGTGCCCAATATGCAACTCGGCCACGTACTCATGGAGGCATGTGATGATTGAGTGCAACATGGCTAGAAGCGTGTGGGCTTTGAAAGATGATGATGTTGATGCACCTCTGATGAACGATGAAACCATGGACGCCTAGTTTTGGCTCCTTGGCATCTGTAACACGATGGAGAAGGAGAAGGTCATTGCTGTCCTTGTCACCCTTTGGGTGATTTGGTGGGCTCACCGAAAGCAATACATGAGCAGGAGTTCCAAAGCCCCCTTTCCACACAACTCCTTATTCAACGTTGTTTGAACGAGATCAATGTGTGTGTGCATAGAGTGCGGTGGTAGAGAGTCATATAGTGCAATGCCCTGGTGGGTGGATCTCGCCATCCTAGGGACTTACGAAACTGAACGCGAATGGAGCAGTAACAAAGCCAGCGAACAAGGGGCGGTGGGTGCTATTCTGCCAAGATGATCATGGTGTTTACTTGGGAGCTGCAATTGTGGTGTTTGAGGGAGTAACATACCCTGCGATCCTGGAAGTTTATGCGTGCAGGGGACACTAGCTTTGGGAGAGGATCTTCCTACTTTCATTGGCACTAGCTCCAAACCTCTGAATGATTTCGACATGGACTACAAGACGCCACTACCTCGTGCTTCACTTGCTGCATGGAAGAGGATACTCTTAACCACATCCTGATGCAGTGTGTTTATACTAGACAGGCATAGCACACATGTTGGGGAACGTAGTAATTTCAAAAATTTCCTACGCACACGCAAGATCATGGTGATGCATAGCAACGAGAGGGGGAGTGTATCTTCATACCCTTGAAGATCGCTAAGCGGAAGCATTTATCAACGCGGTTGATGTATTCGTATGTCTTCACGATCCGACCGATCCAAGTACCGAACGCACGGCACCTCCGAGTTCTGCACACGTTCAGCTCGATGATGTCCTCGCCTTCTCGATCCAGCAAGACGGGCAAAGTAGTAGATGAGTTCCGGCAGCACGACGACATGATGACGGTGTTGGTGAAGAACAATCTCCGCAGGCTTCGCCTAAGCACTACGGAAACTATGACGGAGGATAAACTAGAGGGGCAGGGTTGCGGCACGGCTTGGTGTTTTTGATGTCTCTTTGGTGCTAGCCCTGCCCTCTATTTATATGTTGAGCCCTGGGGTCAAAACTTGGAGTAAAAGCCTCCTCAAAGTCGTTTTTGCCCGAAAGGCAAGAGTCCTACACGGACTCCAGGGCTAGACGCCAGGGTTCCCGGTGATGTATTCATATACCTAGGGTAGGGTCATAGGCCTGACCTAAATGTCCTACCCAAGGATACCCTTAGAAGAAATCACCTTCCAGTCGACTTACGAGGAACCCACTCGACTGTCTAGAAGGACTCGACCATGGAAGACTCACTCGACCATGAAGATACACTCGACCACCAGAAGGTCAGAAGACACTCCGTAACGCAACGGCCTGTAATTGAATAGACTTAATGATAGTTAAGGCACTTTATGAGGGCGTTACGAACGCCTTGTGCTTAATGTACTTTAACCTCTCCATTATGTGGGCTGACTGGGGTCCTGGCGCACTCTATATAAGCCACTCCCCTCCACAGGCAGAGGGGTTCACACTCTTGTAATACTTACACACATAAACCACTCGACCGCCCCAGGGCTCCGAGACGTAGGGCTTTTACTTCCTCCGAGAAGGGCCTGAACTCGTACATCGCTTGTGTTCACAACCTCTTCATAGCTAGGACCTTGCCTCTCCATACCTACCCCCACTCTCTTTGTCGGACTTAGAACCACGACGGTTGGCGCCACCGTGGGGCAGGTGTTCTAGTGATTTGTGGAGAAGTTGCAGACTTCAGTACTTTCATCATGATGACTGCTGGAGTTTTGGTTGAGGCGCGAGATCCGTCTCGGTGCTCTCACCTTTGTCGCCGACGACTCCGCATGGCTCGTGAGGCTCCACTCGACATCGAGGCGCCCCGTCCAGCGGTGCAACGCACTACGCGCATGTGTCCGCTGGCGTTCTGCTGCGGCAACCGTCGACCCCGTATTGGTCGACTCCTTTATCGGTCGCCCGCCCGGTCTCCGGCCAGCAAAGCGCCTGGTCGGTCGAGACTCCAGCCGGTGGGTGAAGCACGCGGTGGCTCGCCAGACAGCCATCGCCTGTGTCGCGGCAATTGAGCCCGACGAGTCCCTCTACGGCTGTTCGACCTGTCGACCGCTCGTAGAGAGCGCATCCGAATGCGATAGCGATGATCCAATGGCGGAAATCCTCATGGTCGACGGTCCCCGCATCCTCCGGCCGCTCATGGGGGCGGAGCAGCGGTGGAGGCGATCCGCACAAGACCACGAAGAGTATCAGCCGAGACACTCGACTCTCTGCGAGAGAGGAGCTTCGCCAGAGAACATGGATGCCCCGCATACTCCCATCGCCGGAGAAACCCCGAGGCTCGCGCCTTGGAGGAGGCACATTTGGCCAATGTCGCGAGCGCGCCGCTTGAGAATCTTCAACAGCACTCGGCGCAGCAGCTGCAATGAGTTCTGAAGCGGTCGACTCTTCCCGCCGATTCAGGTATACCGCCGCCAATTCAGAATTTAGCAACTGCAACTCCGTATAGCAGAGTCCATCCAGCCATCCCGGTCGGGTGGCCGAGAGGCTTGATGCAGATCGAGATTTACTCCGAGCAGCGGGAGACGAGAACTCAGCCGTGTCGCGATCGCAAGCGAAATTCACAGTCGATCCGTCGCTGCGAATACTGTTCAGTCGGCTCACAGTCCCAGATCGCCTCCGCGGCGAGAAGGGCGCGACAACCGGCGAGAGCAGTACGGAGACCGATTCGACCGGGATGATAGGCGTCGAGTACCCATTTCCCCTCCAAGGGAAGGGTCTTACGCTCCTCGGCGGCAAGACGACAGACGTCAGTTCAGTATGGGCCGAAGAGTTCCAGTCGACCCTAGAGAACCAGGCTTCAACGCGCGATCCATTATCGTGCAAGGCTTGGTCGACCGGAACAGAGCCCATCGAGGCGGACCCGAGAGGGATGCACCCACAAGCAGTCGAGTGCATGTTTACGCTTGAGTGTTTTAGCAGGCTATCGAACCGCAGTGATCCCCCAATTTCAAAGTTGGCAACGGAGTCAAGAAATTCATCGGGGAGTCCAAGCCTAAAACTTGGCTTGAAGATTACCGAGTGGCTGTTCAGATTGGTGGTGGGAACGATGAGGTGGCCATGAAGCATTTGCCCCTCATGTTGGAAGGTTCTGCCAAGGCATGGCTGAATCGCCACCTCCTAGCAGTATATACACTTGGGAAGATTTGTCCCGAGTGTTCGTCAGAACTTTTGAAGGAACTTGCAAGCGACCGGCTGGCTTGACAGAGCTGCAAGTCTGTGTGCAGAAGACCAATGAGACTCTCCGAGAGTACATTCAGAGGTGGATCACTCTGCACCATACTGTGGAGAATGTGTCGGACCATCAGGCGGTTTGCGCCTTCAAAGATGGCGTCAAGAACAGAGAATTGAGTCTGAAGTTTGGTCGAACCGGCGACATGACCTTGAGTCGAATGATGGAGATTGCTACCAAGTACGCCAACGGCGAGGAAGAAGACCGACTCCGAAGCGGCAAGTACAAGCCAAGTCAGTCGGAGAAGGGAAATTCCAGTCGGAAACAGAAGCGGAAAGCCGAGCCAGCAGCTCCTGGAGAGGCCCTGGCCGTCACTCAGGGGAAGTTCAAGGGGAAGCCAAAAGGATCCTGGAATCCTAAGAAAGTAAAGGATAAAGAAGGAAACGACGTGATGGATATGCCATGCCATATTCACACGAAGAAAGATGAAGAGGGCAACATCATTTACCCAAAGCACACCACTGCGCCAATTAATCGACTCCTCGATCCAAAGAGCCAGGGAAAACAGTCTAAGGACAAGGAGAAGGAGCCGACAAGGCCGGAGACAAAGAAGACAAGGAGGAAGAATATCCGCATGTCAACTCCACTCGATGATCTTTGCGGATGTGGAAAGCAAAAGTCGATGAAAGTCATTAACCGTGAGGTGAACATGGTTGCCCAGTAAAACCAAGTTATGTGAAGTGGTCCCAACGCCCATCACATTCGACCAATCGATCATCCGACTCATATTGCCACCTGGGCGGCAAGCTTTGGTGGTCGATCAAATTGTCGAAGGCACTCGGCCGACGAAAGTGCTTGATGGATGGTGGTAGTGGGCTGAACTTGTTATATCGCACACATTGAAAGGGATGGGCATTCGATGTCCCGTGAGCACCAAAGAACATGAGTTTCCACGAGTCATACCGGGAAGAAGGCCAACTCACTCGGCCAAATAGCTCTGAACGTGGTTTTTGGTGATTCCAAGCATTTTCGCAAGGATAAATTGACCTTTGAGGTTGTGGATTTTCAGAGTGCATACCACGCCATTTTGGGGAGGCCAGCCTACGCACGATTCATGGCTCGACCATGTTACGTGTACCTAAAACTGAAAATGCCAGGCCCCAAGGGGGTGATCACTGTCACCGGCGATCGGAAAAAGGCGGAAGAGTGCTTTCAGAAGGGCTCAAAGATTGCCGACTCCCAAGTGACAGCGGTCGAATTCGAAGAATACAAGCAAAACGCAGATCCGAGTGATTTGTTGCGATCCAAGAAGCCGGCCACAGAGTCTGCATTTCAGTCGTATGGTGAGACGAAGCCAGTTCATATTCACCCGACTGACCCCAATGCGGCCCCGACCCACATCTCCACGACACTCAACCCGAAATAGGAAGAAGCGCTCATCCGGTTCCTCCGTGAGAATCGGACATTTCGCATGGAAGCCACCGACATGCGGTGTGTTCAGGGGATCGGTGAGCATTGCCTCCGAGTCGACAAGTCAGCAAAACCAGTTAAAGAGCATCTTCGGTGGTCCGCCGTCCAGAAGAGAAAAGCTATTGGTGAAGAAGTGGCTCGACTGTTGGCGGCAGGATTTATCCGAGAGATATACCACTCCGAGTGGCTCGCTAATGTCGTCATGGTTCCCAAGAAGGACAACTCGCTCCGCATGTGCATTGACTTTAAGCACATCAATCGGGCCTGCCCGAAGGATCATTTTCCTCTCCCTCGCATAGATCAAATTGTTGACTCGACCGCGGGATGTGAGAGATTGTCTTTTCTAGATGCATATTCCGGGTATCATCAGATCCGTCTGTATGGACCCGACGAAATAAAACAGCTTTCATCACTCCATTCGGTGCTTCGCTATATCACCATGCCATTCGCCTCAAGAATGCCGAGCCACATTTATGCGAATGATTGAAGTGTCTTCTCCTCAAATCGGTCGAATGTGGAAGCGTATATGGATGATATCGTCGTTAAGTCGCGAAAAGGTTCCGACCTGCTTGTTGACCTCACGAAACATTTGCCAACCTCAAAAGGTGCGATATCAAGCTCAATCCATCAAAGTGCACATTCGGAGTTCCCGGTGGAAAATTACCGGTTTTCGTTTCGAGCGAGGATCGACGCTAATCCGAGAAGATTGGCACTATTCTCCGAATGAAACGCATACATGAAAGTGCACGATGTCGAAGCTTACGGGATGCTTGGCGCTTTAAGTCGATTCATTTCACGACTCGGTGAAAAGGCATTGCCTCTTTACCGATGATGAAGAAGGAAGACAAGTTCGAGTGGACTCGAAGTCGATGCAGCGTTTGTCGAGCTAAAAGCTCGCTATCCACCCACCGGTGCTTGCTGCTCCAATCAGCAAAGAGCCTCTGTTGCTTTATATTGCAGCCACTTTGTACAAGTCGTCGATCAAATTAACTTACGGTCGGCGGGAAGAGGAAGGAAAGGCCCTCAAAGTTCAGCGCCGGTGTATTATTTGTCCAAGTCTTGACTCCATCCAAGCAGAGATATCCTCATTATCGAAGCTTGTGTATGGCATATACATGACCACGAAGAAGGTTGCTCATTATTTCTCGATCATTCTATCACGATCGTCGCCGACGCTCCTTTATCGTAGATTCTCTGCACAACAGAGACGCAACCGGTCGAGTGGCGAAATGGGCGATTGAACTTCTTCCCTTGATATCAAATTTGAGGCAAAAAAGCCATTAAGTCGAGTGCAATAGCAGATTTCCTTGCCGAGTGGATTGAACAACATCACCGATCAAGTTCACTCGGAGCATTGGACCATGTTCTTGATGGCTCTAAGATGCTGAATGGTTACGGTCTTTGGGGTGGTTCTGGTTTCCCCGGAGGAGACAAGCTTAGATATGTGCTCCAGATTCACTTTGATTCCTCCAACAATGAGGCGAGTATGAGGCCCTTCTATATGGATTGCGCATGGCCATCTCACTCGGCGTCCGTCGCTTTGATGGTTTATGGCGATTCAGATTTAGTGGTCAACCAGGTGATGAAGGAGTGGGGCGTGAGAAGCCCAGCCATGATTGGATCTTGCAATGCGATGAGGAAGTTGGAAAAAGAAGTTTGAGGGTTGGAGCTCCATCACATCCCCGATGAAAAATCAAGCAGCAGATGACCTGGCAAAGATAGGTTCCAAAAGAGAAGCCATTCCGAGTGGTGTATTTTTAGAACATATACACACTCCGTCAGTTAAAGAAGACCCCTTCACAGAGGAAGCTCCACAGCCCAAGAGTGCCGCAGATCCGACTGAGGTTGAGGTCCCGGCAGTGGTCCACTTGGTCATGGAGGTTTTAGTGGTCACTCCGATTGGACAATTCCTATATCACATATATCCCGAGAAAAGAACTCCCGGAGGATGAGGAAGAGGCCCGCAGATCGTCCGTCGATCCAAAGCCTTTACCGTTATCAAAGGACAGTTTGTATAGAAAGCCCGACCGAGTTGGTCAAAATGCATAACGCCGAAAGAAGGTCGAGTCATTCTCCATGATATCCACTCGGGGACTGTGGTCACTATGCGTCCTCTCGGACCATTGTAGCCAAAGCATACCGAGCTGGATTTTCTTGGCCGAGGCGAATGAGATGGCAAAGGAAATAGTGGACAAGTGCGAAGGGTGTCAATTCTACTCCAATATGTCACACAAGCTGCGTCGACTCGAAGACCATTCCGCTCGTCGGCTGTTCGCAGATGGGGTTGGACATGGTCGGTCCCTTGAGAACGGGTCGTAGTGGTTTCACGCATGTCTTGGTAGCGATCGACAAGTTCACCAAGTGGATTGAAGCTAAACCCATCAAGAATCTTGGCGCTTGATCTTCTGTTTCCTTCATCGAGAGCCGACGTTCGATATGGAGTCTCGCACAGCATTATCACGGATAATGGGTCAATTTTGACTCGAAAGAATTCAAGGATTTCGCATCGCTCAAGGCACGCGAGTCGACTATGCTTGATCGCCCATCCATGATCGAATGGACAGCGTAGCGAGCCAATGGCTTAATCCTCAAGGGTGCAAACCCCGATGATGCGAGATCTCAAGCATGCGGCCGAGCATGGGTTGACGAACTCCCTTGATGCTTTGGGGATTGCGGACCACACCTAATCGGTCGACCGCGAACTCCATTCTTCTTGGTCTATGGAGTGAAGCAGTCCTGCCGAGTGATCTTCTTCACAATGCTCCCCGAATTGAACTCTACAACGAAGCAGAAGCTGAGCAGGCGCGTCAGGACGCAGTCGACCTTCTAGAGGAGGAAAGGGAGATGGCTCGATCCGCTCGACCATCTACCAGCAAGACTTGCGTCGACTTTTACGCCGAAAATGTGAGAGGTCGAGCCTTCCAGGAAGGGGATCTAGTTCTCCGAGTGGATCAGCAGAAACAACATAAGCTCGCTCCCTCCTGGGAAGGACCTTTCATCGTCACCAAGGTTCTCCACAACGAGGCATATCGTCTCTACAATGTCGAACACAATATCGAAGAGCCCCGAGCTTGGAATGCGGATCTGCTCCGCCCGTTTTACACTTAAAGTTTTTCACTCGGATGAGTTGTATTAAAATACTTCTGTAGTTCATGGATTTCGAAATAATAGTGTCATAATTCCTTCATAATTTTTGTCACTTTTTATTTTTGTCCAGTAAAATTTTCCCCCAGTGGGTAGCTTAGTCGCGAATCCGTTTCGCCTAAGTTTGTACAAATCCTACCGAGTGGTAAGCCAGACTTCCACTCGGAGGCTTAGCCGCGAATCCGCTTCGCCTAAGTAACCAAAAAATCCTACCGAGTGGTAAGCCAGACTTCCACTCGGAGGCTTAGCTGCAGCCCAGTGCTCGCCTAAGTTATTAAAATCCTACCGAGTGGTAAGCCAGACTTCCACTCGGAGGCTTAGCTGCAGCCCAGTGCTCGCCTAAGTAACTAAAAATCCTACCGAGTGGTAAGCCAGACTTCCACTCGGAGGCTTAGCTGCAGCCCAGTGCTCGCCTAAGTAACTAAAAATCCTACCGAGTGGTAAGCCAGATTTCCACTCGGAGGCTTAGCTGCAGTCCAAGTACTCGCCTAAGTACAACTTACGCTCGCAAGGAGGACGAGGCGCAGGTCGACTGCGACCCTCTCCTCCGAGCTACACCATAAGTATAACATGTGGGCTTGCAAGGAGGGCGAGGTGCAGGTCGATCACACCCTCTCCTCCGAGTTACTCCATAAGTATGATGTGCGCCGCAAGGAAGACGAGGTGCAGGTCGATGCAGCCCTCTCCTCGAGCCGCCACAAATACAACGGAAATCCTACCGAGTGAAGAGCAAACCTCTCACTCGGAGGCTTAGCTGCAGCCAGTGCTGCGCCTAAGATATAAGAAATCCTACCGAGTGAAGAGCAAACCTCTCACTCGGGGCTTAGCTGCAGCCAGTGCTGCGCCTAAGGTATAAGAAATCCTCACCGAGTGAAGAGCAAACCTCTCACTCGGGGCTTAGCTGCAGCCCAGTGCTCGCCTAAGGTATTAGAAATCCTACCGAGTGAAGAGCAAACCTCTCACTCGGGGCTTAGCTGCAGCCAGTGCTTGCCTAAGGTATAAGAAATCCTACCGAGTGAAGAGCAAACCTCTCACTCGGGGCTTAGCTGCAGCCAGTGCTCGCCTAAGGTATAAGAAATCCTACCGAGTGAAGAGCAAACCTCTCACTCGGGGGCTTAGCTGCAGCCAGTGCTCGCCTAAGGAATAAGTCATTGCAGAGGCATCTTCTTGTGAACCTGCAAAGGGCAATTCGAGCCAAAAGCAATCATATCCAAACATCCAATCCAAGTTTAGGTCGATACCTAAAGGAACCGAGAGTGCTCGGGCACTAAGCACATTAAGGTTTTATCGGTTACAATTCCACTCGACATACCGAGGCAAATTTAAAGTGTCGACTTAAAGGAAGTTTTTACCCTCCCGTGGAGGGCTGGAAGGAGCAACGAACTCATCAAGGTCGATCCCATCTGCGATCCGTGTAGCAGCAGCGATGAAAGTTTCCATGAAGGACCCAAGTCGTGTTTCTTGGTGTTAGCCACTCGGAGAGCCGCCACTTATCTTCTCGTGCATCCTTGCGATGGACTCGCGCCGAGCACAGAGCGACATCTGCGCCACACCGAGCCGAGGACTTCTTCCACTCTGCACTTTCGGTCGGGGGCGGCGTTCAATCGAGCCATCACGACTCGAGGTCATTTTGGAGTGTCGCCCGGGCGAGGCGTCGAGTCGGTGCGGGGCGTAGCAACCTTCAACCTTGCGAGGTAGTCCACGACAGCTGCAACACGGGACTCGATCGGAAGACATTCATGGCAACTTCATCATTCACCGGGAATTGATGTGGTCAAGGTTCAGCTCAACCGGCTGGTTTCTTCTTCAAAGTTGCGACGAGAATTCGCAAAGACAAAACCCGAGTCAAGACAATGGTCAAATAGGAACATCACAGTTGGAAGAATTGGTCGAGTGTAAAAGACTACCTTGAGCATAAGGAACAATTTCTTAGCAAGACCACCGGAAGCCTTCGGTCATTCTTCTTCCCACCAACTGGTTGATCTTCTCGGTCGAGTGGTCTTGTCGACTTTCGGTCGGTCAACACCCTTGGTGGCAATGGCCGAGCAGCCTTGATTAGTGTTGTCTGTTCGAGCTTGGTGACCGAGGCTAACTTCTCGTCGCCAAGCTTGATCTTCTCGCATAGCTCAAGATCCTTCTTCCTCTGGGCCTCCTTCACCTTGCCTATAAATCACAGCAAAGTCAGATTTGAAACAAATGAGGGAGAAAGGAGTCGTCAAGTCTCACCGAACATACCTTTGGTCTCCTCCTTCGCCTTCGTCGATTCTCCGCGCACTAGCTTCAAGTCCAAATCGAGCTGAATATGCTTCGCTCCGATTCGATATAAGCGCCAAGAAGATCACGGATTTCTCTGAAGAATCAATCAACAAAATGTCAAAGATGATTCACTTCGAGTGAATAGAGAAAATCATCGTTCCTAAGACCACGATCGAATGCAAGCATTCGACCGTAGTCTCGGGGACTACACCCGATGGGTGCACTCAGCGTGCCCCCACCGGTCCTATTCAAACGAGTCGACCATCGACCCAAAAAAGGAAAGCTTCTTGATCGTAATCAATCGCGGCAATCGACCACGCCTCGGGACTACACCGGTGGGTGCACTCAGCGTGCCCCACCGGTTTGAAAACCCATTCGTTCTAGTCGAATGATGATCAATCTTTACTTGTAAAGCCTAAAGCCGACTGCCAGCAGTCGACCTTAGCCTTGGGGACTACACCCAGCGGGTGCACTCAGCGTGCCCCCGCTAACACAGAGTTTTTATAAACACACCTAGTGGGTGACTGCTATGGATTTCGAAAGAAAAGAAGTTTTGATAGCATATCCTAACGAGCAGGCGGTGGTCGATCGACCTGAACATTGCTTTGAAGAGCGGAGCTGGCATCATAAGATGCTTGGCTTGCATCGGACGATCTTCACCGCTCCATCATGATCCTGCTGGCGTATCGCCTCCTTAGCAGCACTAGCTTGGTCCTTCGGGATGTGGTGCGTGGTGAAGAGCGAAGGTTGCCCAGCACTCGACGAAGTGGGTTGAGCACTCGTCAATGGCACCGCGAAGGACACGGTGTGTCGAGTGATGTTCTCCCCCTCCGTGGCAACAGTCTCGGGCGCCGTCACATCTTGGGCTGCTTTGCCAGTAGACGCCTTCCTGCTCCTCCTATGCCTCAATGGTTCTTCATCCTCATCATCATCATCAGGAAGGGTGATAATGTCATTGGTTGGAGCTTCAAAAAAGAATCAAAGTTAGAAACTATCAGTCAGTCGACTAAGAACGGAATTAAGGATATAGTACCAGGATTTGAAGTTGCCGCGTCCTCCATCTCATGGTCCTCAGCCTTGCCTGAGGTTTCAGAAGTCGCAGCGCTGAAGTTCCATAGAATCAGTTGGTTAATTCAAGTATCAACCAGAGATAAAGCTTGTACAAAACAGGAAGACTTAAGTGATATGTTTACCCTGATATGGTGGGGATGGACACCTTCATTTTTGGCAGAGGCTTGGTTGGCCTCGACGGAGCTACCTTCGATTGCTTGGCGCCTTCTCGATCGGCACCGAGAAGCGGTCCGAGGCGTTTGGTCGATCATGAGGCGATCGCAACTCCCTTACCGCGTTCAGTCGAAGGGTCATGAACAAGTTTTGACCGCCATTCCGAGCGCGGTGGTGCAACCTCCTCCTCCTCCTCCTCTACTTCGTCCTCATCATCGTCCGCTGTCGTCGCCATCGTCATCCTCGGCGTCTGAATCCCACTCTTCTTGGCTCTCACCCCGCTGGCTTCTCCCTCCTCGATCGAGCTCGAGCTCATTGGGCATTGAGTACAGCTCGGTAAGGGCACTGGAAAACGCCACGACGAGCTCAATCGACCAAATTGCGGGACATCTGAAACACATTCAACGGACATACAATGGAAAGCAGAGTAAATGTACCTTATCCGGAATGCTTGTGATGGTCGAGTGGAGAAACCTCCGGGATCCACGAGGATTGTCCTTGTTTCCGATGATCGCGCCATCCACCTTTCCACTATGGCGTCGTCGATTGCTTCCGGTGGACTCGAGTCTCGTCTTCGGTTCCATGATACAACCACATGCAAGGGCTCCGGGCCCAAGGGGCTGGATTCGCCTCGAAGGAAAACCTCGGAAGGTCCATGCCGATCCACGCCGTCCGAATCAACTGCACCACGCGGTCCATCAACATCTTCACATCAGCTCTCCTCGGAACCACCTTGAGGAGGAGGGTTTGTTCACTCGACTCATGGTGAATGGAGGAGTCCACTCGTGACCAGCGTCGGCTCATTCAGCGATAAACCAGGTCGATTGCCATCCCCTGACCGACTCGGGAAAAGACATAGCTGGGAAGGTGCTCTTATTCCTCACTTGGATTCCTAGGCCCCCACACATCTGGACCACTTGGGTTTTCTCATCTCCTGGACTCGCCTTCTTCACGGTCGAGAACGACATGTGAAGATGTGTGAACAATCCCAATGCGGTCGACAGCCCGGAAGTTTTCACACATGGATACAAATGCAGCAAGATCTGCGATGGAGTTTGGAGTAAAATGGTGGAGCTGGGCTCCAAAGAAGTTCAAAAAGCCACGAAAGAAAACACTCGTGGCGGGGAAAATCCTCGATCGACATGGGTGGCCAGAGCACACTCACCCTCCTCCTACCGAGGCTGCCACTCTTTGCCGTGAAGCCTTGCGGCGCCATGGGGATCAGCCCGTCGTCGGCCATGTCGAGGAGATCCTTCTCCACGATGGTCGATGGATCCAATCTCCTGGACCCAGCCCTTGACAAGCGAGATCTCGGCGAAGACCCGCTGCGGTGGTGGATCTCCCTTCGCCTTCTCGGCCGCCGACGCCTTCTCCGCCGCCGACGCCTTCTTCACGCTCCAAGACCGCCGTCTTCTCCTTGCCCATGGCCACCGGCGAAGTCGCGAGAAAGAGAGTTGCGGGCGACAACGATATAAGTTAGGCGGAGACGAAGAGAGCAGAGGAGGAAGAACGGGTATCGCTTGAAACCCTCACAAATCGCATTTATAACATCCCTCCGAGTGGATGACAGTGGACCCGGACGATCAATCATATCCCAAAACAGTTGCATTGACACGATCGTGGTGGAAAAAGCGGCGGAGATCGAGGCGTCCATGTCCTGTCCCCTCCGAAGCGCCATGGTCCGTTCCGCTTCAAGCGCTTCGAAATTCAGATCCCGCGAAATCATGGCGGCAGATTGGTCCGCCTGTGCGAGATTTCACAGGATCCGTCGCTTCGAGCCGCAAAAAGTATAAAAGATCACTCGACGAAAGAACAAGAATGGATCGAGTCGACTGAAGAAAAGTTGTTGGTTATCAACAAAGAAAATCTTGGTCAAAGAAGACGCATAACCAGCATGCCAAAGTTCAATCGGAAACAGCATCAACTCCTTCCTCATTCAAGCCTCGACCCATTCGGGGGCTAATGATGTATTCATATACCTAGGGTAGGGTCATAGGCCTGACCTAAACGTCCTACCCAAGGATACCCTTAGAAGAAATCACCTTCCAGTCGACTTACGAGGAACCCACTCGACTGGCTAGAAGGACTCGACCATGGAAGACTCACTCGACCATGAAGATACACTCGACCACCAGAAGGTAAGAAGGCACTCCATAACGCAACGGCCTGTAATTGAATAGACTTAATGATAGTTAAGGCACTTTATGAGGGCGTTACGATGCCCTGTGCTTAATGTACTTTAACCTCTCCATTATGTGGGCTGATGGGGTCTGGCGACTCTATATAAGCCACCCCCTCCACAGTGAGGGGTTCGCACTCTTGTAATACTTACACACATAAACCACTCGACCACCCTAGGGCTCCGAGACGTAGGGCTTTTACTTCCTCCGAGAAGGGCCTGAACTCGTACATCGCTTGTGTTCACAACCTCTTCATAGCTAGGACCTTGCCTCTCAATACCTACCCCCCACTCTACTGTCAGACTTAGAACCACGACACCCGGCGTCTACCCCGTAGACGCCAGGGTTCCTGGCGTCTAGCCTCTGGTCTCCGCAAAACTTCCTTTTGCACTTTCCAAAAGCCTCGTGGGCTTTCCCCTTTGGTCCAAATAACGTGTTCTCGTACCCAAACATTTTGGGAAACATCCGGAACCCCTTCCGGTGAATTCCGGAACCCTTCCGGAGATCAAACACTATTATCCCATATATTAAACTTTATCTCCGACCATTAGGAGTTCCTCGTCATGTCCATGATCTCATCCGGACTCAACAACATTCGGTCACCAACATACATAACCCATATAATACTATATCGCCAATGAAATGTTAGCGTCACGGACCCTACGGGTTCGAGAACTATGTAGACATGACCGAGACACATCTCCGGTCAATAACCAATAGCGGGACACGATGCCCATATTGGCTCCCACATATTCTACGAAGATCTTTATCATCAAACCGCATAACAACATCGTTGTTCCTTTGTCATCGGTATGTTACTTGCCCGGATTCGATCGTCGGTATCTCAATACCTAGTTCAATCTCATTACCGGCAAGTCTGCTTACTCGATCCATAATACATCATCCATAACTAACTCATTAGTTGCAATTCTTGCAAGGCTTTAAGTGATGTGCATTACCGAAAGGGCCCAGATATCTCTCCGACAATCGGAGTGACAAATCCTAATCTTGAAATCGCCAACCCAACAAGTACCTTCGGAGACACCAGAGAGCACCTTTATAATCACCCGCCACATTGTGACGTTTGGTAGCTCACAAAGTGTTCCTCCGGTAAACAGGAGTTGCATAATCTCATAGTTATAGGAACATGTATAAGTCATGAAGGAAGCAATAGCAACATACTAAACGATCGAGTGCTAAGCTAACGGAATGGGTCAAGTCAATCACATCATTCTCCTAATGATGTGATCCCGTTAATCAAATGACAACTCATGTGTATGGTTAGGAAACTTAACCATCTTTGATTAACGAGCTAGTCAAGTAGAGGCATACTAGTGACACTATGTTTGTCTATGTATTCACACATGTATTATGTTTCCGGTTAATACAATTCTAGCATGAATAATAAACATTTATCATGATATAAGGAAATAAATAATAACTTTATTATCGCCTCTCGGGCATATTTCCTTCAGTCTCCCACTTGCACTAGAGTCAATAATCTAGTTCACATCGTCATGTGATTTAACACCAATATTCACATCTGTATGTGATTAATACCCATAGTTCACATCGTCATGTGATCAACACCCAAAGGGTTTACTAGAGTCAATAATCTAGTTCACATCGCTATGTGATTAACACCCAAAGAGTACTAAGGTATGATCATGTTTTGCTCGTGAGAAAAGTTTAGTCAACGGGTCTGTCACATTCAGAGCCGTTTGTATTTTGCAAATATTATAAGGTTACAATGCTCTGCACGGATCTACTCTAGCTAATTGCTCCCACTTTCAATATGTATCCAGATTAAGACTTAGAGTCATCTGGATCAGTGCCAAAACTTGTATCGACGTAACCTTTTACGACGAACCTTTTTTTCACCTCCATAACCGAGAAACATATCCTTATTCCACTAAGGATAATTTTGACCAATGTCCAGTGATCTACTCCTAGATCACTATTGTACTCCCTTGCCAAACCAGGGCAGAGTATACAATAGGTCTAGTCCATAGCATGGCATACTTTTATAGAACCTATGACTGATGCATAGGGAATGACTTTCATTTTCTTTCTATTTTCTGCCATGGTCGGGTTTTGAGTCTTACTCAACTTCACACCTTGCAACACAGGCAAGAACTCCTTCTTTGAATGTTCCATTTTGAACTACTTCAAAATCTTATCAAGGTATGTACTCTTTGAAAAATCTTATCAAGCGTCTTGATCTATCTCTATAGATCTTGATGCTCAATGTGTAAGTAGCTTTACTGAGGTCTTTCTTTTGAAGAACTCCTTTCAAACACTCCTTTATGCTTTCCAGAAAATTATTTCTGATCAACAATATGTCATTCACATATACTTTCCTATAAATACAGGCTTCACCGCAAGTTTGTATAAAACTATATGCTTTGATCGAATCATCAAAGCGTATATTCCAACTCCGAGATGCTTGCACCAGTCCATAGATGGATCGTAGGAGCTTGCACATTTTGTTAGCACCTTTCGGATCGACAAAACCTTTTGGTTGCATCATATACAACTCTTCTTCTAGAAATCCATTTAGGAATGTAGTTTTGACATCCATTTGCCAGATTTCATAAAATGTGGCAATTGCTAACATGATTCGGACAGACTTAAGCATCGCTATGGTGAGAAAGTCTCGTCGTAGTCAACCCCTTGAACTTGTCCAAAACCTTTCGCAACAAGTCTAGCTTTGTAGATAGTAACACAATTATCAGCGTCCGTCTTCCTCTTGAAGATCCATTTATTTTCTATGGCTTGCCGATCATCGGGCAAGTCAACCAAAGTCCATACTTTGTTCTCATACATGGATCCTATCTCAGATTTCATAGCCTTAAGCCATTTCGCGGAATCTGGGCTCATCATCGCTTCCTCATAGTCCGTAGGTTTGCCATGGTCAAGTAACATGACCTCCAGAATAGGATTACCGTACCACTCTGGTGCGGATCTTACTCTGGTTGACCTACGAGGTTCGGTAGTAACTTGATCTGAAGCTTCATGATCATCATCATTAGCTTCCTCACTAATTGGTGTAGGAATCACTAGAACTGATTTCTGTGATGAACTACTTTCCAATTCGGGAGAAGGTACAATTACCTTATCAAGCTCTACTTTCCTCCCACTCACTTCTTTCGAGAGAAACTCCTTCTCTAGAAAGGATCCATCTTAGCAACGAATATCTTGCTTTCGGATCTGTGATAGAAGGTGTACCCAATAGTTTCCTTTGGGTATTCTATGAAGACGCACTTCTCCGATTTTGGTTCGAGCTTTTCAGGTTGAAACTTTTTCACATAAGCAACGCAGTCCCAAACTTTAAGAAACGACAACTTTGGTTTCTTGCCAAACCACAGTTCATAAGGCGTCGTCTCAACGGATTTTGGTGGTGCCCTATTTAAAGTGAATGCAGTTGTCTCTAATGCATAACCCAAAACGATAGTGGTAAATCGGTAAGATACATCACAGATCGCACCATATCCAATAAAGTGCGGTTATGACATTCGGACACACCATTACGTTGTGGTGTTCTGGGTGGCGTGAGTTGCGAAACTATTCCGCATTGTTTCAAATGTAGACCAAATTCGTAACTCAAATATTCTCCTCCATGATCAGATCGTAGAAACTTTATTTTCTTGTTACGATGATTTTCAACTTCACTCTGAAATTCTTTGAACTTTTCAAACGTTTTAGACTTATGTTTCATTAAGTGGATATACCCATATCTGCTTCAATCATCTGTGAAGGTGAGGAAATAACGATATCCGACACGAGCCTCAACATTCATCGGACCATATACATCTGTATGTATGATTTCCAACAAATATGTTGCTCTCTCCATAGTACTGGAGAACGGCGTTTTAGTCATCTTGCCCATGAGGCACGGTTCGCCAGTACCAAGTGATTCATAATCAAGTGGTTCCAAAAGTCCATCAGTATGGAGTTTCTTCATGCGCTTTACACCGATATGACCTAAATGGCAGTGCCACCAATAAGTTGCACTATCATTATCAACTCTGCATCTTTTGGCTTCAACATTATGAATATGTGTATCACTATGATCAAGATTCAATAAACCATCACCATTGGGTGTATGACCATAGAAGGTTTTATTCATGTAAACAGAATAACAATTTATTCTCTATCTTAGATGAATAATCGTATCGCAATAAACATGATCTTATCATATTTATGCTCAACGCAAACACCAAATAACATTTATTTAGGTTTAACACTAATCTCGAAAATATAGGGAGTGTGTGATGATGATCATATCAATCTTGGAATTACTTCCAACACTCATCGTCACTTCGCCTTCAACTAGTCTATGTTTATTATGTAACTTCTGGTTCGAGTTACTAATCTTAGCAACCGAACAAGTATCAAATACTCAGGGGCTACTATAAACACTAGTAAGGCACACATCAATAACCTGTATATCAAATATACCCTTGTTCACTTTGCCATCCTTCTTATCCACCAAATATTTAGGGCATTTCTGTTTCCAGTGACCATTTCCTTTGCAGTGTAAGCACTCGGTTTCAGGCTTTGGTCCAGCTTTGGGCTTCTTCATGGGAGTGGCAACTTGCTTGTCATTTTACTTGAAGTTCCCTTCCTTTCCCTTTGCCCTTTTCCTGAAACTGGTGTTCTTGACAATCATCAACACTTGATGCTCTTTCTTGATTTCTACCTTCGTCGATTTCAACATCACGAAGAGCTCGGGAATTGTTTTCATCATCCCTTGCATACTATAGTTCATCACGAAGTTCTACTAACTTGGTCATGGTGACTAGAGAACTCTGTCAATCACTATCTTATCTGGAAGATTAACTCCCACTTGATTCAGCGATTGTAGTACCCGCACAATCGAGCACATGCTCACTAGTTGAGCGATTCTCCTCCATCTTTTAGCTATAGAACTTGTTGGAGACTTCATATCTCTCAACTCGGGTATTTGCTTGAAATATTAACTTCAATTCCAGGAACATCTCATATGGTCCATGACATTCAAAACGTCTTTGAAGTCTCGATTCTAAGCCGTTAAGCATGGCGCACTAAACTATCAAGTAGTCATCATATTGAGCTAGCCAAACGTTCATAACATCTGCATCTGCTCCTGCAATAGGTCTGTCACCTAGCGGTGCATCAAGGACATAATTCTTCTGTGTAGCAATGAGGATAAACCTCAGATCACGGATCCAATCCACATCATTGCTACTAACATCTTTCAACACAATTTTTCTCTAGGAACATATCAAAATAAACATATGAAAGCAACAACGCGAGCTATTGATCTACAACATAATTTGCAAAATACTACCAGGACTAAGTTCATGATAAATTTAAGTTCAATTAATCATATTACTTAAGAACTCCCACTTAGACAGACATCTCTCTAGTCATCTAAGTGATCACGTGATCCAAATCAACTAAACCATAACCGATCATCACGTGAAATGGAGTAGCTTTCAATGGTAAACATCATTATGTTGATCATATCTACTATATGATTCACGCTCGACCTTTCGGTCTCAGTGTTCCGAGGCCATATCTGCATATGCTAGGCTCGTCAAGTTTAACCTGAGTATTCTGCGTGTGCAAAAACTGGCTTGCACCCGTTGTAGATGGACGTAGAGCTTATCACACCGATCATCACGTGGTGTGCAGGCACGATTTAATTTGGCAACGGTGCATACTCGTGGAGAACACTTTTATCTTGAAATTTAGTGAGAGATCATCTTATAATGCTACCGTCAATCAAAGCAAGATAAGATGCATAAAAGATAAACATCACATGCAATCAATATAAGTGATATGATATGGCCATCATCATCTTGTGCTTGTGATCTCCATCTCCAAAGCACCGTCATGATCACCATCGTCACCGGCGCGACACATTGATCTCCATCGTAGAATCGTTATCGTCTCGCCTACTATTGCTTCTACGGCTATCACTACCGCTTAGTGATAAAGTAAAGCAATTACAGGGTGATTGCATTGCATACAATAAAGCGACAACCATATGGCTCCTGCCAGTTGCCGATAACTCGGTTACAAAACATGATCATCTCATACAATAAAATATAGCATCACGTCTTGACCATATCACATCACAACATGCCCTGCAAAAACAAGTTAGACGTCCTCAACTTTGTTGTTGCAAATTTTATGTGGCTGCTACGGGCTGAGCAAGAACCGTTCTTACCTACGCATCAAAACCACAACGATAGTTCGTCAAGTTAGTGTTATTTTAACCTTCTCAAGGACCGGGCGTAACCACACTCGGTTCAACTAAAGTTGGAGAAACTGACACCCGCCAGCCACCTGTGTGCAAAGCACGTCGGTAGAACCAGTCTCGCGTAAGCGTACGCGTAATGTCGGTCCGGGCTGCTTCATCCAACAATACCGCCGAACTAAAGTATGACATGCTGGTAAGCAGTATGACTTGTATCGCTCACAACTCACTTGTGTTCTACTCGTCCATATAACATCTACGCATAAAACCTGGCTCGGATGCCACTGTTGGGGAAGGTAGTAATTTCAAAATTTTCCTACGCACATGCAAGATCATGGTGATGCATAGCAATGAGAGGGGGAGTGTATCTTCATACCCTTGAAGATCGCTAAGTGGAAGCGTTTATCAACGCGGTTGATGTAGTCGTACGTCTTCACGATCTAACCGATCCAAGTACCGAACGCACGGCACCTCCGAGTTCTGCACACGTTCAGCTCAATGACGTCCTCGCCTTCTCGATCCAGCAAGACGGGCGAAGTAGTAGATGAGTTCCGGCAGCACGGTGGCGTGGTGACGGTGTCGGTGAAAAACAATCTCCGCAGGGCTTAGCCTAAGCACTACAGAAACTATGACGGAGGATAAACTAGAGCGGGCGGGGTTGCCGGCACACGGCTTGGTGTTTTTTGATGTCTCTTTGGTGCTAGCCTACCCCTCAATTTATATGTTGAGCCCTAGGGTAGAAACTTGGAGTAAAAGCCTCCTCAAAGTCGGTTTTGCCAGAAAGGCAAGAGTCCTACACGGACTCCAGGGCTAGACGCCAGGGTTCCCGGCGCCTACCCCCCAGACGCCAGGGTTCCTGGCGTCTAGCCTCTGGTCTCCGCAAAACTTCCTTTTGTACTTTCCAAAAGCCTCGTGGGCTTTCCCTTTGGCCCAAATAATGTGTTCTCGTACCCAAACATTTCGGGAAACATCCGCAACCCCTTCCCGGTGAATTCCAGAACCCTTCCGGAGATCAAACACTATTATCCCATATATTAAACTTTATCTCCGGACCATTCCGGAGTTCCTCGTCATGTACATGATCTCATCCGGGACTCCGAACAACATTCGGTCACCAACATACATAACTCATAGAATACTATGTCGTCAACGAAACGTTAAGCGTGCGGACCCTACGGGTTCGAGAACTATAACGAGACACGTCTCCGGTCAATAACCAATAGCGGGACCTGGATGCCCATATTGGCTCCCACATATTCTACGAAGATCTTTATCGGTCAAACCGCATAACAACATACATTGTTCCCTTTGTCATCGGTATGTTACTTGCCCGAGATTCGATCGTCGGTATCTCAATACCTAGTTCAATCTCGTTACCGGCAAGTCTCTTTACTCGTTCCATAATACATCATCCCACAACTAACTCAATAGTTGCAATGCTTGCAAGGCTTTAAGTGATGTGCATTACCGAGTGGGCCCAGAGATACCTCTCCGACAATCGGAGTGACAAATCCTAATCTCGGAATACGCCAACCCAACAAGTACCTTCGGAGACACCTGTAGAGCACCTTTATAATCAGCCAGTTACGTTGTGACGTTTGGTAGCACACAAAGTGTTCCTCCGGTAAACAGGAGTTGCATAATCTCATAGTCATAGGAACATGTATAAGTCATGAAGGAAGCAATAGCAACATACTAAATGATCGAGTGCTAAGCTAATGGAATGGGTCAAGTCAATCACATCATTCTCCTAATGATGTGATCACGTTAATCAAATGACAACTCATGTCTATGGTTAGGAAACTTAACCATCTTTGATTAATGAGCTAGTCAAGTAGAGGCATACTAGTGACACTATGTTTGTTTATGTATTCACACATGTATTATGTTTCTGGTTAATACAATTCTAGCATGAATAATAAACATTTATCATGATATAAGGAAATAAATAATAACTTTATTATCGCCTCTAGGGCATATTTCCTTCAGTCTCCCACTTGCACTAGAGTCAATAATCTAGTTCACATCGCCATGTGATTTAACACCAATATTCACATCTGTATGTGATTAATACCATAGTTCACATCGTCATGTGATCAACACCCAAAGGGTTTACTAGAGTCAATAATCTAGTTCACATCGCTATGTGATTAACACCCAAAGAGTACTAAGGTATGATCATGTTTTGCTCGTGAGAAAAGTTTAGTCAACGGGTCTGTCACATTTAGAGCCGTATGTATTTTGCAAATATTATATGGTTACAATGCTCTGCACGGATCTCACATCGCTACTCATTCTCATTGCTTGGAGCTTGTGGAAGCAAAGAAATGCGAGAGTGTTCAGGAATGTGGCGTAGCAACGTAATATCCCCCAATTTGTTAACCACATTCTCGATGAGATACAAACTTGGAGATCGGCCACACCTATGTGTTTTCAATTTTTCATGAGTAGCATGTATTTGAGGGTGGGTGTGTGGATGCTATAGCAGCCTTATTTGTTGGACTCATGGCACTTCTTGTAATTACTCTCTGCCTTTTATGAAAATATGCTCTCCAAAAGAGTAGGCTCTAGTTTTTTTTGAAAGAAACCCGAGCTTTATTCATTAGAAATAACCATTACATTGCTTATGAGAATTGGTACAGTTTCACTATTTGGCTCCTCGAACCATTCAGAAATGAACGAAAATCTAGCCAATTTGGCAAGTTCATGAGCAACTTTATTTGCTTCTCTATTAGAGTGCTCAAATCTAGAAATAGGAAAAACCACAAGCTAAATGAAAATAATCATAAAAAATTGCCGCTGCTGCCACCGACGATCGCCCTCCTTCCTTCTTGGTGTCGATCACCTCCATATTATCCGAATTAATAATAATGCGGTTGCATGCTGTCCTTTGCAACAGCTATGGACCGAATTTTAGGGCCAGAGCTTCAACCATCAGTACATCCGTGCACCAATCAATCTTACAATTCCCGCAACGATGAATCTACCTTTGTTGTCTCTTAAAACCGCCCCCATCATACCCCTAAGTAAGTCATGGTCAAAAGAAGCATCAACTTAAGTTTGACAAACCCTGCGCACGCGGGCGGGGGGTAAGGTCATCCTCTTCTTTTCATGGAAACCTTTGGCGAGGAAGCAGTAACAAAATTGGCCATAAGAGCACATATCCCATGGAAATCTGTTGTGCGTTTTGAGTTGTTTCGTTGTGAACCAATTTATTCCTTTTCCACCACAAGTATCAGGCTGATATGAAAATCATTTCACGCACATTCGGGTTGCTCATAATACATAACTCCTGATTTGCATTGAAAGTAAAAAAGTAGGCTATAGTGTAGATCGAGACAGCCCGTGAGTTGGACCGATGTCATATCGTGTAGTAACCGTATCGCGCACCATTATCGTTTCTTTTTTTTTTTTGCGGGAAGATCGGAGCTTTATTGATTAGTGAATATGATTACAATTCACAGCCAAAAGACCAAGAAGAAGATTCTCAGGGGGCATCTTGTAACCACAAGTCTGTTTGATGCCCCGAGCGCGAAAATTTAGCTAGAAAATCCGCGGCCCTATTCTCAACTCTTGTATCAGGTGTCCCAAGCAAGATCTGTCCAGCTTCGTTTCCTTAATCAGTTTGATTAGGTTTGAACAGTCCGTTTGGAGAACAAACGGACCAGCAGCATATCTACGCACCATTATCGTTTCCCTTGCAATGCGGGGCATCCGCCCAAGGCAGGACACCACATTCGTGTGCGTTCGAGAGGCAGTACCCGGCACGAGTTGTTAAAGCCATTAACGTCTCTGTGCAGGACTCTGCTGCACCGTTCTTCTCCCAATCCCGCGGCTCCATTACTGCTACTACGATAGTAAAATTCTTCTTTCGTCTCACAGCAAGAACGTGATTAATGGTGAAGCACGCAATTGCGGCTGGCTAAGCTGCCTGCCATCCAACTAGAAAGAGAATTAGCCACTGACCAAACCCGCCGGCGAAGGTAAAGGCTCCGGCAGATCACATCGCGGCGGCACACGGATAGTTCGACAAAGGAACGTGGCAACCATAAATTGCTCCGCTGGAAACAGAAAACGAACCCCGGCCCATTGACAGGCCGACCCTCTTACGCATGCTCCGACTGGTTGGTGAGCAAAACCGACGACCATAAATACCCAGAGCTCACGCATCGGCATCTCGCCGCCCGCCTGCTCTCGGTCCAACTCGAAACAACGCACGCGAAGGCAGCCATGGCGGATTTGAAGGCTCCGGCCAAGGCGAGGAGGCTGGCGCCGCCCATGTCGTGGCGGACGCGCCTGTCAATCTTCGCCGCCGGTTACCTCACCGACGCCACCTGCCGCGCTGACGGCACAATCAACCGCCGCCTGCTCACCTACCTCGACCCCGGCGTCCCGCCCTCCGCCGCCCCGCGCAACGGCGTCTCCTCCCGCGACATCGACGTCGACCCCGCGATCCCGCTCCGGGCCCGCCTCTTCCACCCCGTGGGCCTGCCCGGCCCGCTCCCGGTTGTCCTGTTCTTCCACGGCGGCGGGTTCGCCTACCTCTCCGCGGCCTCCCTCGCCTACGATGCCGCGTGCCGCCGCATCGCCAGGTACTGCGGCGCGGCCGTGCTGTCGGTCGACTACCGCCGCTCTCCGGAGCACCGGTTCCCGGCGGCGTACGACGACGGGTTCTCCGCGCTCCGCTTCCTCGACGACCCCAAGAAGCACCCCGCCGACGTCGCGCCCCTCGACGTCTCCCGCTGCTTCCTCGCCGGGGACAGCGCCGGCGCCAACATCGCCCACCACGTCGCCCGCCGCTACGCCATGTCCTCCCCGTCCTTCGCCAACGTCCGGATCTCCGGCCTCATCGCCATCCAGCCCTTCTTCGGCGGCGAGGAGCGGACCCCCTCCGAGCTCCAGCTGGAGGGCGCGCCCATCGTGTCCATCTCCCGCTGCGACTGGATGTGGCGCGCCTTCCTCCCGCCCGGTGCCGACCGGACGCACGAGGCCGCGCACGCGGCGTCCCCTGCGGCCGCGGCCGGCATCGACTCCCCGGCGTTCCCGCCGGCGGTGGTGGTTGTCGGCGGGTACGACCCGCTCCAGGATTGGCAGCGGCGATACTGCGAGATGCTGACCTCCAAGGGAAAGGAGGTGCGGGTGCTGGAGTACCCCGAAGCCATCCACGCCTTCTATGTCTTCCCGGAGTTCGCCGAGTCCAAGGACCTCATGCTGAGGATCAAGGAGTTCGTCGCCGGGAGCGACGGCAGCAAGTGAGCAGCTCGCGCCAGTATCTTCAGTGTCAGTGTTTGCGTGTGTGGTCGGAATTAGGAGAAGAGGATTGGGTGTGCTGGCATGACGTATCTGGACCAGAGTACTCGTAGTGAACTGCTGTAGTAGGGAAGTACGGATGACGACGTGTAAGAAGTGTTATTCTTACTAAATGACCCTCGAGAATCTTATTTCGCACACAGATTGTTCAATGTTTGTTCTGCACAGGTATAAGCCCTATTACTACGACGTGTTATTTACAGTTAAACCGCGGGTACTGAGTCGGTGAATTTACACTTGGAGGATAGACGCCTGATCATAAGGCGATTTAATCACGGGTGATGCTAGGCGCCGGCGCACCGGCCGAACAGTTTTGGCCGGTCCAGCCCTAGCCGGTCGATGCCCGCGATTAGGAGCCGTTCGATCCCCGCGTTGACTTCCCCTCTCTTTCTTCCTCTCCTCTCCCGGCCGCCGGCCGTCACCCCGTCACCTGGACCTCCTCTCCGCCGCCCGCTCATCGATGCCGCCCTACGCCGCCGCCTTTCGCCACGGTCTCCGCCGTCTTCTCTCATGTTTCGCCGGATCCACATGCAAAGAAAACTTCGCCGTGGGTTGTAGCTCCTCGCCGGTGATGGTCGCGGCTCGGCAGCGCCATCGGCGTTTCTGCTCCGTGACTTCGATCGCGCGCCCGCCGCTTTCATGATCCAGCGCCCATGGACCCCGATGAAAGGTTGTAGCAAAATTCATCAACGGTGGCAGCAAAAAACACCGCTGGTTGAAGCTTTTTTTTTCCCAACTGTTGATTCCGGTTGTAGCAAAACTCGACGCCAATGGTAGCACGGCAAAATGCAGGTTGTAGCAAAACTGGACGCCGGTTGCAGCTCCTAGTCGTAGGTTGCAGCTATCTGCTGTCGCCGGCCACAAGTTTGTCGTCGTTGGTTGCAACACGTCATTCCGATAGTTGTAGCTTTTTTTGTTGCCGGTCGTACCTTTTCGCGGCGTGGGTTGCAAATTTTCTGATCTCCCAGTTGCAGTTGTTTGTCGTCATCGGCCAAACTACACCGCCAAAAGATTGTAGCAAATAGAGACGCCAGATGTAGCAAAAATGGTATAGTTGTAGCAAAAACTAGCTGTGTTTCCAACTCGCTTATCGGTTGCAGCAAAAAACAGTTGTGGTTCCAACTCTGGATTTCGCCGGTTGAAGCAAAACAAAATGATGGCTCCAGCATCGTTGTCCGCTCGTTGGCGATGCGACCTTCACCGTGGTCATCCATGGAGGCTCGTCGGCATGGCTCGGCATGGTGCCCCCGGCGCGATCCCAGCACCTCCGTCGCGGCGCCTCGATACAGTCCCGTTACCTCCGTCGCGGGAGCATCTGTGCACCACGGAGCATGCGAAGAAGCCCAAAAAACAGAAGGGGATGGGCCTGCGGCGCAAAGGGGGAGGCGGGAGAGAGGTTGTTGGTCGTGGCGGGCGGGCGAGGCGGCCACATGTCATGCGATCTCACCGGGCGGTGGTGGTTCGCCGGGGAGTGAGAAGAAAGAAAGAAGAATCTGGAAGAGGGCGCAGGACACAGATTTGCTTCGATCCAACGCGTCGTGTGCGTCCGGCACAACGGTTCGGCCGGCGCACCGGGTGTAAACATTTCCCTTTAATCACGTACTTTACCCGTTCGTTCATCACTATTGGCCGGAGTGTCCACGATACGTTGAGCTCCAAGCATAGGACATGCACAACGCCTAGTGATTGGACGTGAAAGGTTAGGCGCCTAGTGATTGGGCGTGAAAGGTTAATCGAATGCTCTCAGGATAGAGAACTTATATTCTTGTGACGTTTTTTCTCCTGGCCCAATTTTTATACAGACGCCTTATAAGTAGGCGCGAATAACTAGGCAAGAAGGCAACAAGAACTTCAGGCTGACAACTCCACTTTCACTTTCACTCTTACATGATATCGTGGACCTCGTTGTTCCAATTCAAGGTGTTCCTCATAGATGGCACGGTACAAAGTGGTGGGCAAATGGAAGAATCTTGTCAACTTTTTAGTATCACGTCCCACTGAGGAGAACCATCCAAACCGAAGCAACATAAATCAGGCAAGGGCCGTCCCAGGTTTCTATCTGGCGATGCATAGCGAATACGCACCCATGCTTCATGAACGGCATGCTTTCGACGTCATGGACAGAAGGTGGCATCTTTCATAGTGGTCTCCAGGATTATTTGTTGGCAGCCAGATAGCATCATAGAGGTCTATCGCACTGTCGTTCGTCTGGTATACCTCGCATGGCAAACCTGAACACATATGGCCACTAGGTGAAGGTGAGGTTGAATGCATTATAAGGCTGGTCACAATGGGGAGGAACTTAGGAGTAACATCACACACTCCAATGCAACTTTGCTTATGTGGCACATATTTAATGAAGAGAGAGGTGTTTGTGGTAACTAGCTAAGTTACCGGAACATCACACACTCCAAGAAACAATGAGTCTATAACCTAATAAATACATCGTTGCATGACACTACATAGATGTTCCTACCCACTATGGAGGTAGTAACATAGTCTAGGGAAGTGTGTATGTTACTAGCTTATGTTCTTGCCCATTGTGACCAGCCTAAGTTTTCACGGTTCGAATGTAAAGGAATACGGGGTGCATCGTCAGGGTTATCGAGGTAGTCTGCTAACACCATGTCCGACGAGGGGACCGTGGATAAGGACTAATAAGATAGTATGTCCCAAGTGCTTACTGTCAGTTATAAAGTTCCATATAATACCGGGTCGAACGCCAAGTTCTGGCGGTTCGATTCTGATAGGAGGATAGCTCATTCCTGCAAAACATAGGTCTTGTCATACCCTATAATTGTGTTGTCGTACAGATGCATATGTGAACTGAATTTTATTTGTTGTCTAGCATACCATATGACGTATCCCAGATGAAGCAATCCCCGTCGTTTGTTACCGCGAAGACGCGGTCTGCATGGTACATGGTGTGTTCGTACCTATATGGGTACAAACTTGCCACATGCAACATATACCAGCCTTTGCCATCGACCGGATGCTTCTTCATGGCTACGGTGATGCCGAACACCACGATGAGATGGAAATCAGCGTACACACGCAACCTTGTGGGGTGTTCTGCAAGTACCATCTTCTTCAAAGTTGTTGTGGCGCCAGCGAACTACATGTTTGTTGATGGTGTCTTGGACTAGAGGGTACTCACCACGTCGTATCCTGGCCAGGTGGGCCGGTCCAAGGACCCCCATGGCGGTTCATTGGTGGGCCACATCCAGAAGAACCACGATGTGTACAAGGAAGGTTCCCGAAGACTTGGCGCATACTCCAAGACTTAGATGTCGGCTACACCAGGATTTACCATATGTGTAGCCGACATGTCTGTAACCCTAGACCCCTCGTTTCCTATACAAACCAGGGGGTAGGTCATGTAGAAGATCACAGATAATCTCGTGGTAGAAACACCTACACCATGTACTCCATCCACAGTCAGTACAAACAAAGCAGGATGGTTGGTATTATCTCTTCGAGCGAGCCTGAACCTTGGTAAAACCTCGCGTCTACTATTACCATCATGTCAAGACTATCAGCTCGAGACCCCCTACCCGAGTTTTACCGAAATTGACTATGACATTGGTGGCCCTTGCAGGTCCCCGCTGATAGTCGCCAGCATCCGATGGGCATCAACATAAGTGAGCAGATCGGTTCCGACATGACCTTTGTGTTGGGCCAGATCTTCATTTTTGGCAGGATTATGCTTTTCCTTGACTCGACCGGCCATGTGAGCCAAATAGAGAACCTTGCACTCAACTAGATCATGCGATTTGGCAACTTGGAGTACGTCACGGATTTCCACGGGGAACTAAACTTCTTGAGTTGGGTGTCAAACCAGATCAAGGAACAATAAGTCGTGCCCCATTCAAATGCCAATGCCAGATCAGGCCCAGGGCGAGGGCGGGAACCTTATGTCAGACCAGGCCACGGTCACGGAGTCGGCAACATAGCTCGAGCGCCAGGCTATAGACTTGGCTCCACAAGAACACCCTAGATCGATGTCAGATCGGATCCTAGAGGAACTACCCTTGGCACTGATGTCACAAGGCTTGGGAGGATTGCAACAAATCCTTTTTAAACGAGATGTTAGATCAGATTCAGAGACTTGTGGTATCAGATGGCCAGCCCTCCGTTTATCATCGGATCTAGGTGTCCCCGGAAAGGTCAAATTTTTCGGCCCACTCAGCACCCACTTAGTCGCCAATATCAAGGACCTACAGAGTGGCTCTGAAGAGGTAGACTACACAGAAGAAGATGTCACTGGGTCCTCGAATAGCTCACATGCAGCCAATGCACCCATAGGCAAGTGGACAGCAACATCCACCAACGACATCTATATGGTAGACACACCAGGAGGCAGTCGTGTGGATGATGCAAATGGCGGAGGCAGCGATGACAACGACGACAATGGGAACAACATCAATAATCCCAAGCCCAACGATGCCGATGCCTAGGCCTACAATGAGGACAACAACATCTTGAACGAGTCCCTTGGAAATCCGGCCTACGATGATTTAAGGGTAAGGTCGTCATACGACCAGCAAGATAACAAGAGAGATAAAACAGATCCAGGAGGAACAACAGGACCTCAACGATCGCTGGGCCAAACTCTATCAAGTCGAGGAAGCAGTTAAAGCTAAGACACGGCAAGCGGCAAAATATACGGCACCACCTAGCTACTATAGGAACCTGATGAAATACCTTGACGAGGCCGCCAAGGAGAGTGCCATATCTAAACGCCTATTGGCACTGGGTCTGCAAAAAGAAACCCGAGCTACCCACTAAGGGTGATCTTGGGAGATCGTCCACCCCCTAAGGGTGACCCTTTGTTTGAATTAAAGAAACTTACTAGAACATTAAAGCATGCTTATCTTGATTAAAAGAAAATATATCATGTTATTATCAATTCTAACCTTTCAATGCACGAACAGAAAAGATTGTTAAGTGCTCTAAAGAAACATCATGCATCAATTGGATATACTCCAGTTATGTGTCAACACAAAATTAATATGGAGCCTAATGCTAAACATGTTGTTGACCATCAACATCGCTTAAATCCTTAGATGAAGGAAGTGGTAAGAAATGAAATACTAAAGTTTCTGGAAGCAGGTATAATTTATCCTATAGTTGATAGTAGATGGGTAAGTCTTTATCATTGTGTCCCTAAGAAAGGTGGCATTACTGTTGTTCCTAATGATAAAAATGAACTTATCCCACAAAGAGTTGTTACTGGTTATGGGATGGTCATAGATTTCAAAAAGTTAAATAAGGATACTAGAAAATATCATTATCATTTGCATTTTGTAGATCAAATGTTAGAAATATTATCTTAGCATACACACTTTTGCTTTCTAGATGGCAATTTTGTGTTTTTCTCAAATGCATGTTCATCCTGAGGATCAAGAGAAAACTACTTTTACGTGTCCTTTGGAACCTTTGCTTATAGACGTATGCCTTTTGGATTATGCAATGCACCTGCTACATTTCAAAGATGCATGACTGTTATATTTTCTGACTTCTGTGCAAAAATGTTAAAGTTTTCATGGACGATTTCTTCGTATATGGGACTTCTTTTGATGACTGCTTTCACAATCTTGACAAAGTTCTGCATATACGTGAGGAAATCAATCTTTTCTTGAAATTCTTTAGAAGGCTTTGATTTTCTCTCCTATTGTTCAATCACCTGATTGGAATTTACCCTTTGAAATTATGTGTGATGCCAGTGACTATGTTGTAGGGGTTGTTCTTTGTCAAATAATTGATAAGAAATTAAATGTTATTCATTATGCTAGTAAGACTTTGGACAATTCTCAAAGAAATTATGGTACTACCGAGAAAGTTTTTTAGCAGTTTGTGTTTGCTTGTGCTAAGTTTTGACCTTATATTGTTGATTCTGAAGTAACTATTCACACTGATCATGCCGCTATTAAAAATCTTATGGATAAGAAAGATGCTAATCCTGGGTTCTTTTATTACAAGAATTTAATTTTCATATTGTTGATAGAAAGGGAGCTGAAAACCATGTAGCTGATAATTTTTCTGGATGGAAAACATTCTTGATGACCCAATTCTTGTTAATGATAGTTTTCCTGATGAGCAATTAACTGTTATTAATGCTCCCCCTTGTGATAATCCTTGGTATGCTGATTATGCAAATTATATTGTTGCTAAATATTTGCCACCTAACTTGACATACCAACAAAAGAAAAAGAGTTCTTCTTTGACTTGAGACATTACTTTTTGGATGGCCCACATTTATATAAAGGAGTAAATGGTACTTTTAGGTGTTGTATACCTGAGCATGATAAATTTTGAGGAAGTGTCACTCCATTCCATGTAGAGGACACCATGCTGGAGACAAAACTGCACACACACAGTATTATATTCCATTTTTATTGGCCTACTCTTTTCAAAGATGCTCGCAAGTTTATCCTTTCTTGTGATGAATGTCAAAGAGTTGGAAATGTTGGTAGATGTCAGTAAATGCCTATGAATTATTCACTTGTTATAGAACCATTTGATGTTTGGGATTTTGATTATATGGGGCCTTTTCCTTCTTCGCACGGTAACACTCATATTCTAGTTGTTGTTCATTATATCACTTAGTGGGTAGAATCTATTCCAACTAAAAATGTTGATCATAAGACTTACATTAAAATGCTTAAAGATGTTAGCTTTCCGAGGTTTGATGTCCCTAGATATCTTATGACAGGTTGTGGTTCACATTTTATTAATGGTGCTTTCAGGAAAGTTCTAACTAAATGTGATGTAAACCATAGAGTAGCATCACCTTATCATCCTCAGTCTAGTGGGCAAGTTGAATTAATTAATTGGGAAATTAAATTAATCTTGAAAAGACTATTAATAAATCTAGAAAGAATTGGTCTAAGAAACTAGATGATGCACTCTGGGCGTACAGAACTGCTTATAAAATCCATTGAAATGTCCACTTATAAAATGGTTTATGGAAAAGCATGTCATTTACCTCTTGAGTTAGAGCATAAAGCCTATTGAGCAATTAAAGACCTTAATTATGATTTCAAACTTGCTAGAGAAAAGAGCTTATTTGATGAGTTATCTAGATCAGTGGAGAACAAAAGCTTATGTAAATGCCAAGTTATTTAAAGAAAAAGTTAAAACATGGCATGATAAAAGAATTCAGAAGCAAGAATTTAACATTGGTGATAAAGTTCTTTCCAAATGGGAAGGTACATACATCATCGAAGAAGTTTACCATTCTAGAGCTATCAAGATAAGTAACACCGAAGGAGATAGACCAAAGGTAGTTAATGGCAAATACTTAAGTATTATAAGGTAATCCCATTAACATAGATTTAGATGTTATTCAAGTAATTACATGGAATAATACATAGAACAACCTTCCGGAAGACCCCATAATCCTAAAAAAGGAATTGGTACGTGGTACGGTAAGTAAACCCGGTCTAAAAATTCTGAAAAATATATATCTCATAGTTTTGGAATATTTAAGAGTTTTTGGGAAAAAATAAGAAGCCGAGGTGGTGCACTAGGGCCTCAGACTCTGGTGGTGTGTCCTACCCCATGGGCGCGCCACTAGGCCGTGTGGGGCCCCATGCTACCATGCACTTTCTCGACTGTCTTTTGCCCGTATGCTTGTTTCGCACGAAATTTTTTCCTATAAATTCCCATAGATGTTTTGACGTATCACAAAATTTCCTCCTATTTTCATTTTGAGATATTTTCTGCCAGGGTTCCGGGACCTATTACATCATGCCTTCCTCCTCCAACAACAGGGATGACGATGATCAGCGGTTGAAGAAAATACCAAGAGGGAGCTGCTGGAGGATGTTGAGGTTCACGCTGGATCAAAGGATTCCGAGGAAGCCCTGACACCAGAACCTGCATCAGAGACCCTCGCCAACATCTCCACCACCCAAGTTTCAGCCAGGGCATTGAAGGCGGCAAGAATTCATAAGTGTGGTAAGATATTAAGTGGCTCTCCCGTCAAGAGGCCCTCAGCTAGGTTACGCAAGAATCTTTTTCATAACTTGATTCGGAATTATGGAGTTGAGAATACCTCTCATATGCATATACCTTCCAATTGGAACATTTACCGTCCAAGTACACATGATGTAGGAAGGAAAAATCCTTGAGGGCGAAAAAGTTGGACATTCTGGTTGAAGTGAAAAATAACACCATCATGTTGCATTGCCTACTTCATAAGATCCAAGACTTGAAGGAGATCCTTTTGGATTTCATCAATAATGGCAAGCATGCTCCTTCACCACCACTATCACCAAAGAAGGAAGCTTGAGTACCTGGGTATGGGCACAATCCTTGGCTTGTTCCAAGCTTGGGGGAGGTGCCCCGGTATCATATCACCACCTTTATCATCACTATTATTATCTATTAGCTCAACCTTTAGTTATATCGTGGTTTAGGAAAAGTTTTAGTATGAAATAGTTTGCAACGTGTGTTATCAATCCTTCATGTTTTCATTGTATCCATTGGTGAGAGTACCTATAATAAAGAATAGTACGAGTATCTTGTTTGCTTTTTGTTATTGTGTATCTTAGCATTGCAATTCAATGCATATGCTGATCTGATGGGAAGTAGTGGCTTTACATCGGGTTTAGGAAGTAAAATCTATTGAAATTTAACAAACACGTCATTGGTCATTCGAAGAACTCATGAAAGCTTAGTACAAGGAAGAGAAATTTCACACGCAATTATACTATCTTGGACATCGTTTTTTATTGTGAACCCGATGAATATTTTCACACTTGATCAAATAGTTGATGTTGGACAAGGAAAAGAACATAATGAGTTATGTTTGTGTATATTTGCATAGAAATTATATTGTCATGGATCTTCTAACATATGATGTCTGTTTATAATCATTGCTAGCCAAATACTTCCGCACTAAGTGGAGATACCACTTAAGCATCCAAAAACCCTAAGCCTGGTTTGATCCCTGAGAGTCCACCATAACTACCTATGGATTGAGTAAGATCCTTCAAGTAACTTGTCATCAGTGCATGCAAATAAATTTGCCTTAAACATGTATGATTTTTTATTGGAAGGGAAATAAGCTTTATACAAACTTGTGATGGTAGAGTAATAAAAGTGTTTGAATGATAAATAAAGGCTACTATCAAAAGGTGCATATTAAAGAGACGTTCCTTTTCATTAAATACTCAGACATCCAACTAAAATTGCATGGCAACCTCTGCTTCCCTCTGCGAAGGGCCTATGTTTTACTTTTTCTATCAACTTTACTTTTATGTTTTGAGTCAACTTCTTTTTCCAACCTCAGTAATTCTCCAGTTGGCAAGCATGTATGTTGGGGAAAGATCCAGTAACATCTATCCAGTTGAATATATATGATCATGAGTTATTATTGTTGATGATTATCCTTGTGATAAGTAAGTTGGGAGGCAAGTCACTAAACCCCTATCTTCCTTTGTGTTTGATGGAAACTATTTATTCTACAAATATGCTCCTCAGTGCCAGCAATCATTAGAAGACTATATGATAGTTGAGTATGTGAAGTTTGCTAATCAAAAGCTCTTACATAGACTCTTCTGAAAAAATAAGATGAATTTTAATTGTTTGATGATTGAGAACATAGTTTGTTGGGTTTCACGAGAGTTTATTGTCTACACCTTAATATGTGAATGGGTTGTTGCTTGATCATCAGAAGTTTTATGAGAAATAGTTGTTTTTATGATATATGACGGTGTTAGTAAATATGATGATGGCATGCATGTATTCTTTATTGTTGACACCTCTCTCCATAAAATTGTGGCAATGTTTAATGAGCACAGTATTCGCTTAGTGACAAGCGGAGTCTAAGCTTGGGAGGTGGGGTTGATACATATATTTTGCATCATTATTTCCTATTGTAATTTATCCTATTCCAATGATATATTTCACAATATGATGCAATTCTAGTGTCTTTTCTATCTTAAAATGCAAGGAATACAAAGAGAGGGCGATTGCTGGACAACTGGAATTTTGGACCTAAAATTAAACAGAAGAAAAAGCAATTCTTCTGAGCCCAAAATGCAACGTCGATTTTTGGAGAATTGTTTTAGAAATATGATGAATTATGGAGCAAGAATGGGCTAGAGGAGGCCCACCAGGGACTCACATGCCCTCGTGGCGCGTCCCCACCCTAGGGCGCGCCATGTGGCTGCGTGGGCCCTCATGGCTCTATATTTTACACATTTTTAGAGCTCATTTGTTCCATGTTCTATTCATATATCATTTCCCATTACACCAAATAGTTGTCTATTATGCGTGATTACCAGTATCTACACTTTACCTTCTGAGCATTGCACATTTAGTGTTTTATTTGGTTTTTATTAGTTTTCCTTGTTTTCTTGTGTCTACAAGTGTTTTGGATCAACTTAGGACCAAGCACGATGAAAGACCAAGGATGGGTTCGATACGGAGTCAGCCAGGGCCAGACTTCGCCGTTTTAGAGGTCAGAAAAAGTCATTTTTCTAGAGTGCTCCAGATAAAGATTTAAGACCAGAAATGGATTGGCATTGTTCATACAAATCCAACAAGCCCAAGAATGTCAAATTTTGAGTTCGTATGAAGATTTGCTAGACGTTTTCCAGAGCAGGACAACACAAAAAGACAGACGACATTTCAAACGACCGTGCGCGGTCGTTTCGGCGGTAATTTCACGTGCAGATAGCTTCAAAAGTTGCCCTCCCAGACGGTATCCTTCACCAATTTAGTCCCCGTTTGTTCCCACGAGATCCTTGTCTCATAGAGAAGAGGTTGGGAGAGGATTTCGCTCATATGGATCCCTTGGATGAAGCCCATTGAGAGAGGAGGCTAGGGAGGCTCCTTATATACACCTCTCAACCTAGCCACCGCTATTCATCTCATCCCAGTCACCACCAACACCATCTGATACGTCTCCAACGTATCTATAATTTTTTATTGTTCCATGCTATTTTATTATCAATCTTGGATGTTTTATAATCATTTTATAGTTATTTTATATCATTTTTGGTACTGACCTATTGACATAGTGCCAAGTGCCAGTTGCTATTTTTTTCATGTTTTTTACATCGTAGAAATCAATATGAAACATAATCCAAATGCCACGAAACTTCACGATGATTTTTTATGGGCCAGAAGAAAGAAGATGGGCCCTGGTTGCACCTGGGGGGAGTCCGCCCTGGTGGGTTGTGCCCACCTGGGTGCCCCCGGACTGCCTCTTTGCTCTATAAATACCCCAAAAATACCAAAACCCTAGGGGATTTGACGAAATATTCATCCAACTACCGCAGAGTCCAGAACCACCAGATCCAATCTAGACACCATCACGGAGGGCTTAACCACTTCCATTGGTGCCTCTCCAATGATGCGTGAGTAGTTCTTTGTAGACCTTCGGGCCCGTAGTTAGTAGCTAGATAGCTTCCTCTCTCTCGCTGGATTCTCAATACAATGGTCTCTTGGAGATCCATATGATGTAACTCTTTTTGTGGTGTGTTTGTTGGGATCTGATGAACTTCGAGTTTATGCTTAGTTATATCTTTTTATATCCATGAAAGTTATTTGAGTTTCTTTGATCTCTTATATGCATGATCTCTTATAGCCTTGTATTTCTTCTCCGATATTTGGGGTTTGTTTGGCCAACTTGATCTATTTATCTTGCAATGGGAAGAGGTGCCCGGTAGTGGGTTCGATCTTACGGTGCTTGATCCCAGCGACAAAAAGGGAACCGACACGTATGTATCATTGCTACTAAGGATAAAAAGACGGGATCTATGTCTACCGCCATAGATAAACGGATCTTGTCTACATCATGTCATCGTTCTTATTGCATTACTCCGTTTTTTCATGAACTTAATACACTAGATGCATGCTGGATAGCGGTCGATGTGTGGACTAATAGTAGTAGATGCAGGCAGGAGTCGGTCTACTAATCTTGGACGTGATGCCTATGTAATGATCATTGCCTGGATATCGTCAAAATTATTTGAAGTTCTATCAATTGCCCAACAGTAATTTGTTTACCCACCGTTTGGTATTTTCTCAAGAGAAGCAACTAGTGAAACCTACAGCCCCCGGGTCTTCTTTCTCATATATTTGCTTGCGATCTATTTTATTTGCTATTTTCATTCAGATCTATTAAACAAAAAATACAAAAATACTTTGCTGCACTTTATTTTATCTGTGATCTATTATTTCAATCTATTACAACTTTCTCCCGTCCACGCACCATTTGAGGCGCCGTACCCCGAAAGGGATTGACAACCCCTTTAACATGTCGGGTTGCGAGGTGTTGTTATTTGTGAGCAGGGGTTGTATACATTGTGTTGCATGGTTCTCCTACTGGCTCGATAACCTTGGTTTCATATCTGAGGGAAATACCTACCACTATTGTGTTGCATCATCCCTTCCTCTTTGGGAAAATACCGACGTAGCTTCAAGCGACATCACCATCCTTAACACATCCATCTCCATTGCTGCTCCATCATCATCATAGAGGAAGGGTCAAGATCAAGGGAAGAAGAGACGGCTCCGTCACTGCAAGAACCGGCCTTCGGATTGGTGCCATCTCCACCATGCCGGCACTTCCACTAGCGCCGCCCCCATCATCACCACCATGGTTAATGTCGCAGCCATCATCATCACCGGTGCTGCCATGGCTTCTTCCTTCACTGGCACGATGTCAGCTTGTAACTTGACCTTCTCTTCTATGTGTACCATTAACTTGTTTGAGTAATTATAATATGTCAGCATTCTAGGAACCAGGGTACCCAGACTTTCCTGCCTACGGCCCATGGCGTGGCTCCATCAGCGGCCTGGTATGGGCCATCTACAGCACCAATAAGACAAGACCCTCGCGAGGGGCCAAGCCCCGCAAGGCGGGCGACATCAAGACCTCCGGAGGGAGCGGCCTCCCCAGGTTGCCTCCTGAGGAGCAGAGACTTCCATGCGGGTGCTCAACCTCATGAGGTTGTGGTGACGTAGGCCATAACGACCAAGGCCACGCAGGCGCCAGCGGGCGCAGAGTAGCAGGTTTCCTCTTGGTGCTAAGGAGGAAAGTGCAAGCACGAGGTCCCGAGGAATCACCCAAAGGTTCCCATTCCCGTGCAACAAGACCAAGACCGCCAGGATAGCAGGACGGATGTCATCACCGAGCCCACCGCAGCGTCATGACCAGAGGCTTTGCAGGAGAAGACCACCTTTTGTCGGGATAAGATGTACTATTTGTCCCCGTTTGAATTGGCCACTGTGGGATCCCTTCCCGCCTACGTTTTGGGGGAAGAGGACCAATGCCACTATAAATATAGGCTAGCCACCACCATAGCTGGGGACCGGATGATCGAATCCCTTCACCTCACACCCACACTAGAGCAAACCTCCAGAGGTTGTTCTTCCCTTGTACTAGTTCATCCTTAGCCCCTCGTGAGGCTAACCCACCCCAAAGCAGGAGTAGGGTCTTACACCACAAGGTGGCCTGAACCTGGGTAAATTGCCATGTCCAGCTTCTTGTTTGTTCATCGAGCTAGGCCGTGGGGGTGACGAACTGATTGGCTTGAGAGGTTGAGTTCTTCGCACACGCCTGATGTCGCTTGAAACTACGCTGGCATTTCCCCAAAGAGGAAGGGATGATGCAGCACAGCGGCAGTAGGTATTTCCCTCAGATATGAAACCAAGGTTATCGAACCAGTAGGAGAACCAAGCAACACAACGTAAACAGCCCCTGCACACAAATAACAAATCCTCGCAGCCCAACGTGTGAAAGGGGTTGCCAATCCCTTTCGGGGTACGGTTGAAAGATCGAGGATGTCGCCTAGAGGGGGGTGAATAGGCGCTTTAAAATAATTACGGTTAACGCTTGAACAAATGCGGAATAAACCTAGCGGTTCATTTGTCAAGCACAAAACCTACAACAACTAGGCTCACCTATGTGCACCAACAATTTATGCTAAGCAAGATAAGCAACTATGTGATAGCAAGATATATGACTAAGAACAATATGGCTATCACAAAGTAAATTGCATAAGTAAAGGGCTCGGGTAAGAGATAACCGAGGCACGCGGAGACGACGATGTATCCTGAAGTTCACACCCTTGCGGATGCTAATCTCCATTTGGAGCGGTGTGGAGGCACAATGCTCCCCAAGAAGCCACTAGGGCCATCGTAATCTCCTCACGCCCTCGCACAATGCAAGATGTCGTGATTCCACTAAGGGACCCTTGAGGGCGGTCACCAAACCCATACAAATGGCGACCCTTGGGGGCGGTCACCGAACCCGTACACTTTGGCAACCCTTGGAGGCGGTCACCGGTACCCGACAAATTGCTCGGGGCGATCTCCACAACCTAATTGGAGACCCCGACGCTTGCCCGGAGCTTTACACCACAATGATTGAGCTTCGAACACCACCAACCGTCTAGAGCGCCCAAGCACCCAAGAGGAACAAGCTCAAGGGCACCAAGCACCCAAGAGTAATAAGCTTCTCAACTTGTACTTCCACGTATCACGTGGAGAACTCAAACCGATGCACCAAATGCAATGGCAAGGGCACACGGAGTGCCCAAGTCCTTCTCTCCCAAATCCCACCAAAACAAGTAATGCTAGGGAGGAAAATGAGAGGAAGAACGAAAGAAGAACACGAAGAACTCCAAGATCTAGATCCAAGGGATTCCCCTCACTTAGAGGAGAAAGTGATTGGTGGAAACGTGGATCTAGATCTCCTCTCTCTTTTCCCTCAAGAACTAGCAATAATCATAGAAGGGATTGAGAGTTAGCAAGCTCGAAGAAGGTCAACAATGGAGGAAGAACACGAGCTCAAAGGATAAAGTCTCAATGGGGAAGAAGACCCCCTTTTATAGGTGAGGAGAAATCCAACCGTTATCCCCTCACTCAGCCCGCACGACGCGGTACTACTGCACGGAGCTGCGGTACTACCGCGGTTGGCTGCGGTACTACCGCTGCAGGTTGTGGTACTACCGCATGTGCAGATCGCCAGATGAAGGCTCACAGCAGTATAACGAGCGGTAGAACCGCCGAGCGGTACTACCGCTACTTCTCGGTACTACCGTAAGGCAGGCAACACTAGGTGCAGAGAAAGCACGGAAGTAAAAAATTACTTCCGTACCTACTTCCGCTGAGGGAGGACCTGTGCAAAAATCCGGCACGGTGCTACCGCACACGAAGAGCGGTACTACCGCGTAGGGCGCGGATGTAAAAAATTACATCCGCCCCTACTTCCGCTCATGCTGCTAAGCCTGCCAGAGCCCACGGTACTATACCGCCCACAGCACGGTACTACCGTGTAGGGCGCGGATGTAAAAAATTACATCCGCCCCTACTACCGCTCAAGCAGCTGCACCTGGCCTGAGGTCACGGTACTACCGCTCCCATAGAGCGGTACTAACGTGAGCGCCTGCAGTACTACCGTAGGAGACTGCGGTACTACTGCAAGGGCCTGCGGTACTACCGCTCCGGAGAGCAGTACTACCGCATGCCCCAGATCAGCAACACTAGGAGTCCTTCATTTTGCAGAGAAGACAACAGAGGGAAACAATAAAACCAGAACTGCCATAACTTCTGCAAATGAGCTCCGAATTGAGCAAACTCAAGCTTGATGGATAGAGGAAGACGAGTAGCATCAAAACAGCGAAGGAGTGAAACCTCCAACAGAGAAGAACCAGCATACCCTCCAACATCGAAAACATCATAGAAGAAGCATGTGAACTCTGTTTTTGATGAACTCGATCTTGTCATAAAAATGACCATAAGCTCCAAATCTCGCAAGGAGAAGAACCAACACAAGAACCAATAAAGACGATGCAAGGATGCAATGGTTTGAGCTCTCTACGAACGATACGATCAAGCAACTCATCGAGAGCCCCCCTTGATAGTACGACAAACGATCCTATAACCCGGTCTCCCACAACGACCATGAGACCGGTAAAATAGAAAACCTATCAAGGGCAAACCTTTGGCTTGCACAAACTCCACTTGAGCTAGATGATGACGATCTACTCCTCCTCAAGATGGACCACCTTTCTTGATTGCGTTGGCTCGATGAAAACTAGTTATTGCTCCCCCATACTCCACTATGGGTGAGCCACTCTTCTGCTCATCTTCACAAGTCCATTGTCACCACAATGGACGACAAGCTTCAAGAACTTGATCTCTTCGTGATGCATCACTTGAACTTGCACACCGCATCCTAACCCCACAAAGAACTCTCACGAAGACCATGGGTTAGTACACAGAGTGTAATTGACAATGCTTACCATACCATGGGTTCACTTGATCCGTCTCGGTACATCTTCTACACTTTGTGAGTTGATCAACTTGATTCACTCTTGACTTAGTCTTGATCAACCTTGAATCTTTCCAACTCTCTTCATTTGGATGATGTCTTGAAGGTAAACATGAATGATCACACAATCTTCTTCTTCAAGACATGCTTGCAATAAGCTCAACACTCACATGACCAATCTTTGGATAATTCCTTAATAGCACCTTGGTCAACTCATAAACTCCTTGAAACCAACACATGGACTTCAAGAAAAGCCTATGGACAAAACCTTCAAATATAACTCAAGGCAACAATTAGTCCATAGAGATTGTCATCAATTACCAAAACCAAACATGGGGGCACCGCATGTTCTTTCAATCTCCTCCATTTTGGTAATTGATGACAATCACTTTCAAGAGAGTTTATACAAGGAGTTATGCATCACCATGCAATGCAACAACCAATGATGCATGAGAATGGGATGCAAATGCTTAGGAACCAAAACCAAAGCAAGGAGAAAACTCTGAAGACTTATCCACAAAACTCTCTGAAACTCCTCCCCCATTGGCATCGATTGCCAAAATGGGTGAAAAGCTTAGAAGGCCAATATAAAGAGTGTTCCTCCATAAATTGTGTATCTCTCAAAAAGAGAGTGGAATGCAATACACATGTCCAACTGCCAATACTTGGAGGAAAACAAACTATATTGAGGCCCAAAGATTGCAACGAAAAGATATGCCACAAAGACATAACAAAGAGAGACACAAGCAATCAGAAGATACCAATTGAAGCAAGCAATCAACGGATATCAATTGAACCAACTAGACCAATGATCCTACATGCCACAAGAATAAATATATTATGATAAGCGCAAAGGAGTGTTCTAAAGAAACTAGAGAAGCTCCCCATGATTTGTGCACACATAAGAAATTTTGTATTTGAATACAAAGTGCACAAAATAGGATCATAGCTCCCCCAAAATCAATAGAAACTCACATCCAGTGCAAGTGAGCATATAGGGAACAAAGCCTAGCGCTTGCAACAAGCACATGGTTGAGCAACAAGTAAAAGAGGCAACTTAAGAATAGGCTCAACCAAAATGATGTGTGTGAGTCATGGCGAAGCACTTGAGAAGACTAAAATTAGGATGAGCATTAAGCATCAACATAGTCTTGAAAGAATGAGGCACACGGTGCAAGGCCTATCATTCCCACACACAACTAGCAAAAGGGTTCACAAGCTTACTAATAAGCAAAAGAGAACCTATGCTTGTGACAACCCGTGGTGAAGATAGACGAGGAGAGTCTCATCAAGACGAGGGATACCACTTAAGATGGCAAAAGCCTCGTAAAGATAAGCAAGAGGAAAATAATCTTCACCACACAAGAGTGCATCAAGATGTAACGATAGAGGACACGCACTCAAGGCAAAAGCTTTCACGGAGCCACCAAAGAAATAACATAAGAAAGACAAGGTGGACGTGAAAGAAAGGATATCCACTATAGATGTAATTTCTCTCAAGTGTATAAGGTGAAGGAAATATGCCCTAGAGGCAATAATAAAGTTATTATTTATTTCCTTATTTCATGATAAATGTTTATCATTCATGCTAGAATTGTATTAACCGGAAACATGATACATGTGTGAATGCATAGACAAACAAACATGTCACTAGTATGCCTCTACTAGACTAGCTTGTTAATCAAAGATGGTTATGTTTCCTAACCATGAACAAGGAGTTGTTATTTGATTAATGAGGTCACATCATTAGCGAATGATCTGATTGACATGACCCATTCCATCGCTTAGCACACGATCGCTTAGTATGTTGCTACCGCTTTTATCCATGACTTATACATGTTCCTCGTAACTATGAGATTATGCAACTCCGTTTACGGAGGAACACTTTGGTGCTACCAAACGTCACAACGAATCGGGTGATTATAAAGGAGTACTACAGGTGTCTCCAAAGGCGATGTTGGGTTGGCGTATTTCGAGATTAGGTTTTGTCACTCCGATTGTCGGAGAGGTATCTCTGGCCCTCTCTCGTAATACACATCACTTAAGCCTTGCAAGCACTACAACTAATGAGTTAGTTGTGAGATGATGTATTACTTAACGAGTAAAGAGACTTGCCGTAACGAGAGTGAACTAGGTATTGGATACCGACGATCGAATCTCGGGCAAGTAACATACCGATGACAAAGGGAACAACGTATGTTGTTATGCGGTCTGACCGACAAAGATCTTCGTAGAATATGTAGGAACCAATATGGGCATCCAGGTCCCGCTGTTGGTTATTGACCGTGAATAGTTCTAGGTCATGTCTACATTGTTCTCGAACCGTAGGGTCCGCACGCTTAAGGTTACGATGACAGTTATTATGAGTTTATGTATTTTGATGTACCGAAGGAGTTCGGAGTCCCGGATGTGATCACGGACATGACGAGGAGTCTCGGAATGGTCGAGACATAAAGATTGATATATTGGAAGCCTATGTTTGGAGTTCGGAATGGTTCCGGGCGAAAACGGGAATTTACCGGAAAACCGGGAGGTTACCGGAACCCCCCGGGAGGTAAATGGGCCTCGGTGGGCCTTGAGGGAGAAGAGGAGGGGCCGGCCAGGAGGTGGCCGCGCGCCCTCTCCCCCCCCAGTCCGAATAGGACAAGGAGGGGGCGCGCCTCTTTCCTCTTCCCTCCCCAAACCTAGTCCAACTAGGAAAGGGGGAGTCCTACTCCCTGAGGAGTAGGACTCCTCCCGCCGCCTCCTCTAGGGCGGCCGCCTCCCCTCCCTCCTTTATATACGGGGCAGGGGGCACCTTGGGACACACAAGTTGATCGTGAGATCGTTCCTTAGCCGTGTCGGTGCCCCCTCCACCATATTCCACCTCGGTTATACTGTCGCGAAGCTTAGGCGAAGCCTCGCTACGGTGAAACATCAAGATCGCCACCACGCCGTCGGTCGACGGAACTCTCCTCGACACTCGGCTGGATCGAGTACGAGGGACGCCATCGAGCTGTACGTGTGTCAAGAACTCGGGGCGCCGGAGTAACGGCGCCGGATCGGTCGGATCGCGAGGAGAACGTCGACTACTTCCTCTACGCCAGATCGCTTCCGCCGGGTCTACAAGGGTATGTAGACAACACTCTCCCCTCTCGTTGCTATACATCACCATGATCTTGCGTGTGCGTAGGAAAATTTTGAAATTACTACGTTCCCCAACAAAGGGCATCCGAGCCAGGTTTTTATATGGTTTGATGTTTTGCACGAGTAGAACACAAGTGAGTTGTGGGCGATACAAGTCATACTGCCTACCAAAGATGTCATACTTTGGTTCAGCGGTATTGTGAGATGAAGCGCCTGACCGACATTACGCCAGACGCTTACGCGAGACTGGTTTCACCGCCACGAGCACTCGTTGCTTAAAGGTGACTGGTGGGTGCTGTCTCTCTCACTTTAGTTGAACTGTGTGGCTACGCCCGGTCCTTGAGAAGGTTAAAACGAGTCTATTTGACGAAGTATCGCTGTGGTTTTGATGCGTAGGTGAGACTGGTTCTTGCTTAAGCCCGTAGCAGCCACGTAAAATTTGCAACAACAAAGTAGAGGACGCCTAACTTGTTTTTGCAGGGCATGTTGTGATGTGATATGGTCAAGACGTGATGCTATATTTTATTGTATGAGATGATCATGTTTTGTAACCGGTTATCGGCAATCGGCTGGAGCCATATGGTTGTCGCTTTATTGTATGCAATGCAATCGCTTCGTAATGCTTTACTTTATCACTAAGCGGTAGCGATAGTCGAGAAGCATAAGTTTGGCGAGACGACAACGATGCTACGATGGAGATCAAGGTGTCGCGCGGTGACGATGGTGATCATGGTGGTGCTGCAAGATGGAGATCATGAAGCACAAGATGATGATGACCATATCATATCACTTATATTGATTTGCATGTGATGTTTATCCTTTTATGCATCTTATCTTGCTTTGATTGACGGTAGCATTATAAGATGATCTCTCACTAAATTATCAAGAAGTGTTCTCCCAGTATGCACCGCTGCCAAAGTTCGTCGTGCCCGCACACCACGTGATGATCGGGTGTGATAAGCTCTCGTCCATCTACAATGGGTGCAAGCCAGTTTTGCACACGCAGAATACTCGGGTTATACTTGACGAGCCTAGCATATGCGAGATATGGCCTCGGAACACGGAGACCGAAAGGTCGAGCGTGAATCATATAGTAGATATGATCAACATAAGATGTTCACCATTGAAAACTACTCCATTTCACGTGATGATCGGTTATGGTTTAGTTGATTTGGATCACGTGATCACTTAGATGACTAGAGGATGTCTTTCTAAGTGGGAGTTCTTTAGTAATATGATTAATCGAACTTAAATTTATCATGAACTTAGTACCGATAGTATCTTGCTTGTTTATGTTTGATTGTAGATAGATGGCTCGTCTTTGTTGTTCCGTTGAATTTTAATGCGTTCCTTGAGAAAGCAAAGTTGAAAGATGATGGTAGCAATTACACGGATCGGGTCCGTAACTTGAGGATTATCCTCATTGCTGCACGTAAGAGTTACGCCCCGATGCACCGCTAGGTGACAGCTCTTCTTTGGAGCAACGCCAGATGTTATGAACGTCTGCGCGAGCAAAGCCGATGACTACTCTATTGTTCAATGTGCCATGCTTTACGGCTTAGAACCGGGACTTCAACGACGTTTTGAACGTCATGGAGCATATGAGATGTTCCAGAGTTGAAGTTAATATTCCAAAGTAATGCCCGGATTGAGAGATATGAAGTCTCCAATAAGTTCTATAGCTGCAAGATGGAGGAGAACAGTTCATTAGTGAGCATATACTCGTAATGTCCGGGTACTACAATCACTTGACACAATTGGGAGTTAATCTTCCGGATGATTGTGTCATTGATGAATTCTCCAATCACGCCACCAAGCTACAAAGGCTTCGTGATGAACTATAATATGCAAGGGTTAGTAAAGACTATGCTCGAGCTCTTCGCAATGCTAAAGGCTGCGGAGGTAGAAATCAAGAAGGAGCATCAAGTGTTGATGGTCAATAAGACCACTAGTTTCAAGAAGAAAGGCAAAGGGAAGAAGAAGGGAATTCAAGAAGAACAGCAAGCAAGTTGTTGCTCAGAGAAGAAACCCAAGTCTGGCCCTAAACCTGAAATCGAGTGCTTCTACCGCAAGCGACCGGTCACCGAAGCGGAACTGCCCCAAGTATTTGGCGGATAAGAAGGATGGCAAGGTGAACAAAGGTATATGTGATATACATGTTATTGATGTGTACCTTACTAGAGCTCGCAGAGCACTGGTATTTGATACTGGTTCATGCTAATATTTGCAACTCAAACAGGACTACGGATTGCTTAACACCGCAAAGGACGAGGTGACGATCGCGTGGGAAATGGTTCCAAAGTCGATGTGATCGCGGTCGGCACGCTACCTCTACATCTACCTTCGGGATTAGTTTTAGACCTAAATAATTGTTATTTGGTGCTGCGTTGAGCATGAACATTATATCTGGATCTTGTTTGATGCGAGACGGTTATTCATTTAAATCAGAGAATAATGGTTGTTCTATTTATATGAGTAATATCTTTTATGGTCATGCACCCTTGAGGAATGGTCTATTTTGATGAATCTCGATAGTAGTGATACACATATTCATAATGTTGAAACCAAAAGATGCAGAGTTGATAACGAAAGTGCAGCTTATTTGTGGCACCGCCGCTTAGGTCATATCGGTGTAAAGCGCATGAAGAAACTCCATATTGATGGATTTTGGAGTCACTTGATTATGAATCACTTGGCACTTATGAACCGTGCCTCATGGGCAAGATGACTAGAACACCGTTCTCCGGTACTATGGAGAGAGCAACGGATTTGTTGGAAATCATACATACGTATGTATGTGGTCCAATGAATGTTGAGGCTCGTGGCGGATATCGTTATTTTCTCACCTTCACAGATGACTTAAGCGAGATATGGGTATATCTACTTAATGAAACATAAGTCTGAAACGCTTTGAAAAGTTCAAAGAATTTCAGAGTGAAGTTGAAAATCATCGTAACAAGAAAATTAAGTTTCTACGATCCGATCGTGGAGGTGAATATTTGAGTTACGAGTTTGGTCTACATTTGAAACAATGCGGAATAGTTTCGCAACTCACGCCACCCTAACACCACAACGTAATGGTGTGTCCGAACGTCGTGTCGTACTTTACTAGATATGGTACGATCTATGATGTCTCTTACAGATTTACCGCTATCGCTTTTGGGGTTATGCTCTAGAGACGGCCGCATTCACACTAAATAGAACACCGTCGAAATCCGCTGAGACGACACCTTATGAACTGTGGTTTAGCAAGAAACCAAAGTTGTCGCTTTCTTAAAGTTTGGGGATGCGATGCTTATGTGAAAAAGCTTCAACCTGATAAGCTCGAACCCAAATCGAGAAATGTGTCTTCATAGGATACCCAAAGGAAACAGTTGGGTACACCTTCTATCACAGATCCGAAGGCAAGACATTTGTTGCTAAGAATGGATCCTTTCTAGAGAAGGAGTTTCTCTCGAAAGAAGTGAGTGGGAGGAAAGTGGAACTTGATGAGGTAGTAGTACCTTCTCCTTACTTGAAAGTAGTTCGTCGCAGAAACCAGTTTCTGAGACACCTGCGCCAAGTAGTGAAGAAGTTGATGATGTTGATCATGAAACTTCAGATCAAGTTACTACAGAACCTCGTAGATCAACCAGAGTACGGTCCGCACCAGAGTGGTACGGTAATCCTGTTCTGGAAGTCATGCTACTAGATCATGATGAACCTACGAACTATGAAGAAGCGATGGTGAGCCCAGATTCCGCAAAATGGCTTGAGGCCATGAAATCTGAGATGGGATCCATGTATGAAAACAAAGTATGGACTTTGGTTGACTTGCCCGAGGGTAGGCAAGCAATAGAAAACAAGTGGATCTTCAAGAAGAAGACCGACGCCGACGGTAATGTTATCGTTTATAAAGCTCGACTTGTCGCAAAGGGTTTTCGGCAAGTTCAAGGGATTGACTACGATGAGACCTTCTCACCCGTAGCGATGCTTAAGTCCGTCTGAATCATGTTAGCAATTGCCGCATTTTATGATTATGAAATTTGGCAAATGGATGTAAAGACGCATTCTGAATGGATTTACGAAGAAGAGTTGTATATGATGCAACCGAAGGTTTTATCGATCCAAAGGAGCTAACAAAGTGTGCAAGCTCCAGCGATCCATATATGGACTGGTGCAAGCATCTCGAGTTGGAATAAACGCTTTGATAGTGTGATCAAAGCATTTGGGTTTGTACAGACTTTTGGAGAAGCCTCAGATTTACAAGAAAGTGAGTGGGAGCTCAGAGCATTTCGATATTATATGTGGATGACATATTGCTGATCGGAAATGATATAGAATTTCTGGATAGCATAAAGGGATACTTGAACAAGAGTTTTTCAATGAAAGACCTCGGTGAAGCTGCTTACATATTAGGCATTAAGATCTATAGAGATAGATCAAGACGCTTAATTGGACTTTCACAAAGTACATACCTTGATAAAGTTTTGAAGAAGTTCAAAATGGATCAAGCAAAGAAAGGGTTCTTGCCTGTGTTACAAGGTGTGAAGTTGAGTCAGACTCAATGCCCGACCACTGCAGAAGATAGAGAGAAAATGAAAGATGTTCCCTATGCTTCAGCCATAGGCTCTATCATGTATGCAATGCTGTGTACCGCACCTGATGTGTGCCTTGCTATAAGCCTAGCAGGAGGTACCAAAGTAATCCAGAGTGGATCATCGACAGCGGTCAAGAACATCCCGAAATACCGAAAAGGACTAAGGATATGTTTCAGATATGGAGGTGACAAAGAGCTCATCGTAAACGGTTACGTTGATGCAAGCTTTGACACTGATCCGGACGATTCTAAATCGCAGACCGGATACGTATTTACACTAAACGGAGGAGCTGTCAGTTGGTGCAGTTCTAAACAAAGCGTCGTGAAGGGATCTACATGTGAAGCGGAATACATAGCAGCTTCGAAGCAGCTAATGAAGGAGTCTGGATGAAGGAGTTCATATCCGATCTAGGTGTCATACCTAGTGCATCGGGTCCAATGAAAATCTTGTGACAATATCGAGCTATTGCCTTAGCAAAGGAATCCAGATTTCACAAGAGGACCAAGCACATCAAGAGACGCTTCAATTCCATCCGGACTTAGTCCAGACCGAGACATAGAGATTTGCAAGATACATACGGATCTGAATGTTGCGCACCGTTGACTAAGCCTCTTCCACGAGCAAAACATGATCAGCACCAAGACTCCATGGGTGTTAGAATCATTATTGTGTAATCTAGATTATTGACTCTAGTGCAAGTGGGAGACTCAAGGAAATATGCCCTAGAGGCAATAATAAAGTTATTATTTATTTCCTTATTTCATGATAAATGTTTATCATTCATGCTAGAATTGTATTAACCGGAAACATGATACATGTGTGAATGCATAGACAAACAAACATGTCACTAGTATGCCTCTACTAGACTAGCTTGTTAATCAAAGATGGTTATGTTTCCTAACCATGAACAAGGAGTTGTTATTTGATTAATGAGGTCACATCATTAGCGAAATGATCTGATTGACATGACCCATTCCATCAGCTTAGCACACGATCGCTTAGTATGTTGCTACCGCTTTTATCCATGACTTATACATGTTCCTGTAACTATGAGATTATGCAACTCCGCTTACGGAGGAACACTTTGGTGCTACCAAACGTCACAACGAATCGGGTGATTATAAAGGAGTACTACAGGTGTCTCCAAAGGCGATGTTGGGTTGGCGTATTTCGAGATTAGGTTTTGTCACTCCGATTGTCGGAGAGGTATCTCTGGGCCCTCTCGGTAATACACATCACTTAAGCCTTGCAAGCACTACAACTAATGAGTTAGTTGTGAGATGATGTATTACGGAACGAGTAAAGAGACTTGCGTAACGAGATTGAACTAGGTATTGGATACCGACGATCGAATCTCGGGCAAGTAACATACCGATGACAAAGGGAACAACGATGTTGTTATGCGGTCCGACCGACAAAGATCTTCGTAGAATATGTAGGAACCAATATGGGCATCCAGGTCCCGCTGTTGGTTATTGACCGTGAATAGTTCTAGGTCATGTCTACATTGTTCTCGAACCGTAGGGTCCGCACGCTTAAGGTTACGATGATGCTTATTATGAGTTTATGTATTTTGATGTACCGAAGGAGTTCGAGTCCCGGATGTGATCACGGACATGACGAGGAGTCTCGGAATGGTCGAGACATAAAGATTGATATATTGGAAGCCTATGTTTGGAGTTCGAATGGTTCCATTTAAAACGGAATTTACTGAAAACCGGAGGTTACCGGAACCCCGGGAGGTAAATGGGCCTCGGTGGGCCTTGAGGGAGAAGAGGAGGGCCGGCCAGAGGTGGCGCGCCTCTCCCCCAGTCTGAATAGGACAAGGAGGGGGGGGCGCCTTTCTCTTCCCCTCCCCAAACCTAGTCCAACTAGGAAAGGGGGAGTCCTACTCCCAGAGAGTAGGACTCCTCCCGCCGCCTCCTCTAGGGCCGGCCGGCCTCCCCCTCCCTCCTTTATATACGGGGCAGGGGGCACCTTGGGACACACAAGTTGATCGTGAGATCGTTCCTTAGCCGTGCGGTGCCCCCTCCACCATATTCCACCTCGGTTATACTGTCATGCTGCTTAGGCGAAGCCTGCGCCGTGAAACATCAAGATCGTCACCACGCCGTCGGTCGACGGAACTCTCCCTCGACACTCGGCTGGATCGAGTACGAGGGACGTCATCGAGCTGTACGTGTCAAGAACTCGGGGCGCCGGAGTAACGGCGCCGGATCGGTCGGATCGCGAGGAGAACGTCGACTACTTCCTCTACGCCAGATCGCTTCCGCTTGGGTCTACAAGGGTATGTAGACAACACTCTCCCCTCTCGTTGCTATACATCACCATGATCTTGCGTGTGCGTAGGAAAATTTTTGAAATTACTACGTTCCCCAACATAAGGTTCTATGTAGACGAAATCATGATGATATATATATCTACAAAGAAGGATGTACACCCGAAATAGTTACAACACAAAGGAACAAGATATCCACAAGGAAGTCATAAATATACCAATAAGATATTTGCTTGAAAGCATAGCACTTGGCTAGATATGGTCTTATTGTATATAAATGAAGTCCAAACACACAACCAGCAAAGACATCACAACTAGCAACATGAGAACATCATTGAGATGCTTTGAGAAAGGAAACAAGTATCACAACAAAGAATGAATTACATGCCATGATACAACCTACACAAGGTTGATGCAAGAAATGTGTGCATGAAGTAGATGATGATACTTGTTACCGAGATAGCATTGGAAGGATGTAGTAGATACCAATTGAAGGTAGAAAGTAGTTCATTGATCATCCTAGCTTGACTCCAATAAGCACATGGTGACAACACCTTCCTTTTGAATGAGCCGAGCATCCAATGCATCTCCAAATGTTCCTAGAAGAACAACACAAACTAAACGGTACCCAAACTCATCGGGACCAAATAGTTAGAAACACCAATACATAGGACAAACTCCACATAAATATGTGCATATAGATATGAAAATGAACTTCATGCACATCTCATCCAAATTGAGACTAGGTGGAGTTTCCCCTATATATTGAGTTAAAGAAAGAAAGCAAACCAAATAAAATACATGAAGTAAACATGCACGCTCAAGACTTTCAAAACCCGAAACCAAAAGACAAAGAAAAGCCAAGTGAAAAGGATACCAAATGGAGAAATCATCACTTGGAAAATATCATTAAAGATACATCAAGGAATGAGATATCCATTGATACACACTAAATTAAAGATGTCAAACTCCCAAAGAGAGGATGGTTCCAAACAAACCAAGCTCTCAACAAAGTTTCATGATGGCACAAGGTACCAAAAGAAAACGGCTTGCCTTCCACCAACACACACTTGATAGGGATCACAAGAGTGTTCTAAAGTAAATAGGATAGCTCCCCCACGAGTTGTGCACTATAGAGAATTTGCTTTTGAATACAAACTGCACAAGGTGGGATCACCACTTTCACTATATTTAGAAAACACTAGACAAGAACAAGAAATTAACACGATCCACAAGTGGTATGGAAGACAACGGGAGTTGACACAATTCTTGGCAAGAGAAAAGGCAAATAAAAACAAAAACCAATGTAAAGATGATCAATAGATTCTACCACACATAAGTGACTACCAATTGTCAAAAGACAAGAAGTATTTGGAAATAATTCCCGGTGGTAGATAAAAAGGATATCCAACATCATCTTCACAACAAACACAAGCAAATTGCCACTTGTAGAGCTAACATGTCACCTAGGAACAATATATTTTACAATATCAATTCTAGGAGACAATATCTCAAATGTACACATTTTCTAGGCTTGTAATATGCACATAGCATATTACTCCCCCATAATGTGATACCAATAAGAACTTAAAAAGAGTCAATAAGAGGATCCAACACGAGATAATCAATGGAATTTTTAGAATTTGAATTTCTCATAAGAGATATACCACCTAGCGACTAGATAATCTTGTAATATCAATACTAGATGGTATTCCTCATGTACACACATTTATAGGATTGTGAGGTGCACAAAGCACATCACTCCCCCAAAATGGGATGTTCCATTAATCTCTCACATGAGCCAAGCAAAAAGGCTCAACGCATGACACACACGTACATGATGTGCAAACCAACACACACATACTTGATTGCTCAAGATAAGCAAGTTGGAAGCGCAACATATACAAACATATGCAAGGAACAAAACCAAAACATGCAAGGGGGCAAGTAACTTTCAAAGTAAACAATTTAAGTACAAGTTACCGCAAGGAGGCACATTGGATATAAGATAGAAACTTGATAATCCAATTGACTTGGCTTGAGACAACAAGAATGATGAAGTCCCCTTAATTCTTCATAATGTAGCCAAGTCTCCAATGCCCTCCAACAACACCTATTGATCAAGTTTGAGCTTATTGGTCCCCAACCAAGTTGTGTCCTAAGAGGTTAGTCGCAATAGGCTTGGCAACCCAAATGGTTCTTTTCTTGACACCACTTTGAGTACCAACAAACTTGGCAAACACATTGCCAACCTTATCCTTCCCAAGAGAATAGATATAATCAATAGTAATTGGGTTGGATAAGTTACCACTAGTGCATGAAGAAGCGACGTGGCCTTTCTCATGACATAAGTAGCAACGTCTACTCTTCACTTTCTTTTCACTTGATTTCTCAACAAGAGAAGCATTAACTTGAGTCTTCTTGAGAAGAGGCCTTTCTTCAACTTGAGGTTGAGCACGAGATTGAACTTGTGCCATCTTCCCTTGTTGCTTGACACTAATGGCCTTCTTCTTCAATGGGCAAGATCTAACATGATGCCCTTCTACTTTGCACTTGAAGCAAACAATCTTGGCCGAATTCTTGACTTGTTCTTGGCCCTTCCTTTTGTTCATCTTGGACTTCTTCTTCTTATTGGAGTTGAATCCAAGTCCACCTTTGTCATTGGGGGATTTTTGCACGCTCAAGATATTGTTGAGTGTGGATTTCCCTTGATGACTCTTTTCCAAGTCTTTCTTCAAATAAGTGACTTGGGCCTTGAGCTCTTTGATTTCCTCTACATGGTTAGTATCAACACAAGTACTAGAGGAAGTATAAGCTTCATCGTTAGAGCAAAAAGGCAAGGAAAGCAATTCATCACAAGATGTACCAACATTGTGATTAGATGATTTACAAGGACTAGCACATGGCAATATACTGTTTTGACTAGAAGTAGTGCTAGTATCCACATGAGGCTCACTAGATGTTACCTTAGCAATCATGGCCTCATGAGCTATCTTTAGCACACTATGGGATACTAGAAGATCATCATGAGAGCTTAAGAGGTTTTCATGACTTTCTTCCAATTTCCCATAATTGCTAGATAGCAGCTCAAGTTGAGCCCGTTGCTCAACATTCTCCTTCAAAATGGATGCTTCACAAGTAATAGAGTTAGTAGCACACGCATCATCCTTTACAAAAATAGGAGAGGACAACTTGGCAAGCTCTTTTAAATAAGAAGCTTCAAGTTGGGCATGAGACTTGGTGAGTTTGATGAGCTCACCCTTTGAAAAGGTCGTGGATGTCTCCTAGAGGGGGGGTGAATAGGCGTTTTAAAATAATTACGGTAGAGGCTTAAACAAAAGCGGAATAAACCTAACGGTTAATTTGTCAAGCACAAAACCTACAACAACTAGGCTCACCTATGTGCACCAACAACTTATGCTAAGCAAGATAAACAACTATGTGATAGCAAGATATATGACAAAGAACAATATGGCTATCACAAAGTAAAGTGCATAAGTAAAGGGCTCGTGTCAAAGACGACCGAGGCACTTGGAGACGACGATGTATCCCGAAGTTCACACCCTTGCGGATGCTAATCTCCGTTTGGAGCGGTGTGGAGGCACAATGCTCCCCAAGAAGCCACTAGGGCCATCGTAATCTCCTCACACCCTCACACAATGCAAGATGCCGTGATTCCACTAAGGGACCCTTGAGGGCGGTCACCGAACCCGTACAAATGGCGACCCTTGAGGGCGGTCACCGAAGCCGTACACTTTGGCAACCCTTGGGGCGGTCACCAGTACCCATCAAATTGCTCGGGGCGATCTCCACAACCTAATTGGAGACCCCGACGCTTGCCCGGAGCTTTACACCACAATGATTGAGCTCCGAACACCACCAACCGTCTATGGCGCCCAAGCACCCAAGAGGAACAAGCTCAAGGGTACGAAGCACCCAAGAGTAATAAGCTTCTCAACTTGAAACTTCCAGGTATCACCGTGGAGAACTCAAACCGATGCACAAATGCAATGGCAAGGGCACACGGAGTGCCCAAGTCCTTCTCTCTCAAACCCCACCAAAGCAACTAATACTATGGAGGAAAGTGAGAGGAAGAACAAGAAGGAGAACACAAAGAACTCCAAGATCTAGATACAAGGGGTTCCCCTCACATAGAGGAGAAAGTGATTACTAGATGTGTGGATCTAGATCTCCTCTCTCTTTTCCCTCAAAAACTAGCAAGAATCCATGGAGGGATTGAGAGTTAGCAAGCTCAAAGAAGGTCAACAATAGCAAGCTCAAAGAAGGTCAACAATGGGGGCAAAAACGAGCTCAAGAGATGGGGAACCATTGGGGAAGAAGACCCCCTTAAATAGGTCCCCACGAATCTGCCCGCTATGTGCAGAAAGACATAGGAGCGGTACGACCGCTATGAGCACCGGTACAACCGGTAACAGGCAATAAGCGGAACAACCGGCCCACAACCGCCCAACAACCGCACCACAACAGAAACTAGTCTGGTGGTAGAGCGGTACATGACCGGTACAACCTCCGGACCAATTCTGGAGCGGTACAACCGCTCCAAACACCGGTTGTACCGGTCAACCGGTACAACCTCTCTATGGGGCGGTACAACCTCTCTATGTAAAACAGGCAATCTCAAAACAGCCACAACTTTCGCATACGAGCTCCGAATTCGATCAAACCAAGTTTGTTGGAAAGCTAGCAACAAGGGCTAACACAATCTTGAAAGAAATGTCAATAAGAATCAAATTAGAAAAGGCCCATAAGAAAAAGGTGAGAACCCTTCCTCGGATAATGCCGGTAAAACCTCCAACACCGAAAACATCATAGAAGACGCATGCGAACTCCGTTTTCGATGAACTCATGCTTGTCATCAAGATGACCATAAGCTCTAAGACTCACAAAGAGAAACAAACAAGAACCAAGAAACATGATGCAAGGATGCAATGGTTTGAGATCTCTACTAACGATACGATCAAGCTACCAACTTCAGAGCCCCCCTTGATAGTACGACAAACGATCCTATAACCCGGTCTCCCAACTACCACCACGAGACCGGTAAAAGAGAAAACCTATCAAGGGAAAACCTTTGCCTTGCACATGGTCCACTTGAGCTAGATGATGACGATCTTGACTCCCTCAAGTTGGACCACCTTTCTTGATTGCGTTGGCTCGATAAAGACTAGATGATTGCTCCCCCATAGTCCACTATGGGTGAGCCTCTCTTCAGCACATCTTCACAAGACCATTGACACCACAAAGGATGGCAAGATTCAAGCACTTGATCTCTTTGTGATGCTCCACTTGAACTTGCACGCGGCAATCATGATGACGATCACCACTTGATGTCATCCTTTCCATTGGTTATATGATATCTTCCTCTTGACGCAAGCCCATGGACACGTACCTAACCCCACATAGAACTCTCACATAGACCATGGATTAGTACACAAAGTGCAATGGACAATGCTCACCATACCATGGGATCACTTGACCCCTCTCGGTACATCTTCTACGCTTTGTGAGTTGATCAACTTGATTCACTCTTGACTTAGTCTTGATCAACCTTGAATCTTTCCAACTCTCTTCATTTGGATGATGTCTTGAAGGTAAACATGAATGATCACACAATCTTCTTCTTCAAGACATGCTTACAATAAGCTCAACACTCACATGACCAATCTTTGGATAATTTCTTAATAGCACCATGGTCAACTCATAAACTCCTTGAAACCAACACATGGACTTCAAGAAAAGCCTATGGACAAAACCTTCAAATATAACTCAAGGCAACCATTAGTCCATAGAGATTGTCATCAATTACCAAAACCAAACATGGGGCATCGCATGTTCTTTCAATCTCCCCCATTTTGGTAATTGATGACAATCACTTTCAAGAGAGTTTATATAAGGAATTATGCATCACCATGCAATGCAACAACCAATAGTGTATGCGAATGAGATGCAAATGCTAAGGAACAAAACCAAAGCAAGAGGAGACAACTCTCTAAACTTCTCCACAAAACTCTCTGAAACTTCTCCCCCATTGGCATCGATTGCCAAAATGGGCTAAAAGCTTAGAAGGCCAATATAAAATGTGTTCCTCCATAAATTGTGTATTTCTCAACAAGAGAGTGGAATGCAATACACATATCCAACGGTAAATACTTGGAGGAAGACAAACTATATTTAGGCCCAAAGATTGCAAAAGGAAGATATGCCACAAAGACATAATCAAAGAGAGAAACAAGCAATCAAGCAACCAAAAGATACCAATTGAAGCAAGCTATCAAAAGATACCAATTGAACCAACTAGGCCAATGATCCTATGAGCCACATGAATAAAGGATATTATGATAAGAGCGGAGCAGTGTTCTAAAGAAACTAGAGAAGCTCCCCATGATTTGTGCACATCAAGAATTTTTGTATTTGGATACAAAGTGCACAAAATAGGATCATAGCTCCCCCAAGATCAATAGAACCTCACGACAAGTGCAAGAGAGCAACAGAGTGTTCTAAAGACACTAGTGAAGCTCCCCATGATCTGTGCACTCCTTAGAATATTTGCATTAGGATACCAAGTGCAGAAAATAGGATCATCACTCCCCGAAAATCAATAGAAACTCACAACAAGTGCAAGTGAGCATGTAGGAAGTCTTGCAACAAACAAATGGTTGACCAACATATAAAAGAGGCAACTTAAGAGTAGGCTCAACCAAAATGATGTGTGTGAGTCATGGCAAAGCACTTGAGAAGACTAATGTAAGGGTGAGCTTTAAGCATCAACATAGTCTTGAAAAGTGGAGATACAAGGTGCATGACATGTCCTTCCCACACAAACAACAGGCAAAAGTGATCATAAGCACACTAAATATGCAAAAAGAATAACCAACACTTGTGACAGCCCATTGTGAAGATAGAAAGTGAAAGCCTCATCAAGACGAGGGATACCAATTAAAAAACCTCATCAAGACAAGCATGAAGAAAATGATCTTCACCACACAAGAGTGCAACAAGATGCAACGAGATAAGACCCGCACTCAAGGCACACACTTTCACGGAGCCACCAAAGAAATAACATGAGAAAGAAACGATGGACGTGAAAGAAAGGGATATCAACTAGAGATGTACCTTCTCTCAAGTGTATAAGATTCTAGGTAGATGAAAATCATGATGATATCAATCCACAAAGAAGGATATACACATGAAATAGTTACAAAAAGGAAAGAACAAGATATCCACAAGGAATTCATAAATATACCAATAAGAAATTTGCTTGAGAGCATAGCACATGGCTAGATATGGTCTTATTGTATATAAATGAATTCCAACCACAAGAACATCAAAGACATCACAACTAGCAACAAGAGATCATTGTTGGGATGCTTTGAGAAAGGAAACAAGTAACACAAGAAAGAATGAATAACATGCCATGATACAACCTACACAAGGTTGATGCAAGAAATGTGTGCATGAAGTAGATGATGATACTTGTTACTGAGATACCATTGGAAGGATATAGTAGATACCAATTGAAGGTAGATAGTAGTTCATTGATGATCCTAGCTTGACTACAGTAAGCACATGGTGACAACACCTTCCTTGTGAGTGAGATGAGCATCCAATGCATCTCCAATTGTTCCTAGAACAAAAACACAAACAAAATGGTACCCAAACTCATTGGGACCAAAGAGTTAGAAACACCAATACATAGGACAAACTCCACATAAATATGTGCACATAGATAGGAAATAGAGTTTCATGCACATCTCATCCAATTTGAGACTTGGTGGAGTTTCCCCTATATAATGGGTCAAAGAAAGAAAGCATGCCAAAGAAAATACATGAAGGATATATGCATGCTCAAGACAAGGACTGAAACCAAATAAAAAGAAATACCAAGTGAAAATAGAATACCAAATGGATAAATCATCACTTGGAAGGTATCACTAAAAGATACATCAAGGAATGAGATATCCATTAAACACGCAAAAAAAGATGTCAAACCCCCAAAAGAGAGGTTGGTTACAAACAAACCAAGCTCTCTACAAAGTATCATGATGGCACAAAGTACCAAAAGGAAACGGCTTACCTTCCACCAACACACTTGATAAGGATCACAAGATGAGTGTTCTAGAGAAAATACCATAGCTCCCCAGGAGTAGTGCATTATAGAGAATTTACATTTGAATACAAAACGCACAAGGTGGGATCACCACTTTCACTATATCTAGAAAACACTAGACAAGACCAAGAAATTAACAAGATCCACAAGTGATATGGAAGAAAACAGGAGTTGACACAATCCTGGGCAAGAGATAAGCAAATAAAAGCAAAAGCCAATGTAAAGACGATCAATAAATTCTACCACACATAAGTGAGTACCAATAGTCAAAAGACAAGAAGTATTTGGAAATAATTCCTGGTGGTAGATAACAAGGATATCCAACATCATCTTCACAACAAACACAAGCAAATTGCAACTTGTAGAGCTAACATGTCACCTAGGAACAAGATAATTAATAATGTCAACTCTAAGTGATAATATCTCAAATGTACACATTTTCTAGGCTTGTAATATGCACATAGCATATTACTCCCCCATAGTGTGATACCAAGAAAACTTAACAAGAGGCAATAAGAGGAACCAACAAGAGATAATCAATGGACTTTTTAGAATTTGAATTTCTCATGAGAAGACATACCACATAGCGACTACATAATCTTGTAATATCAATACTAGATGGTATTCCTCATGTACACACATTTATAGGATTGTGAGGTGTACAAACCACATCACTCCCCCATAATGGGATATTCCATTAATCTCTCACAAGAGCCGACTAAGATACAAACAAGATGCATAAAGGCTCAATGTACGACACACATGTACATGATGTGCAAACCAACACACAGATACTTGATTGCTCAAGATAAGCAAGTTGGAAGCACAACATATACAAACACATGCAAGGAACAAAACCAAAACATGCAAAGGGGAAAGTAACTTTCAATGTAAACAATTTAAGTACAAGTTACCACAAGGAGGCACATTGGATATAAGATAGAAACTTGACAACCCAATTGACTTGGCTTGAGACAACAAGAATGATGAAGTCCCCTTAATTCTTCATAATGTAGCCAAGTCTCCAATGACCTCCAACAACACCTATTGATCAAGTTTGAGCTAGTTGGTCCCCAACCAAGTTGGATCCTAAGAGGTTAGTCACAATAGGCTTGGCTACCCAAATGGTTCTTTGCTTCAAACCACTTTGAGTACCAACAAACTTGGCAAACACATTGCCAACCTTATCCTTCCCAAGAGAATAGACATCATCAATAACAATTGGGTTGGATAAGTTACCACTAGTGCATGAAGAAGCAAGGTGACCTTTCTCACGACATAGATAGCAACGTCTACTCTTCACTTTCTTCTCACTTGATTTCTCAACTTGAGAAGCATTAGCTTGAGTCTTCTTGGGAAGAAGCCTTTCTTCAACTTGAGGTTGAGCATGAGAATGCACTTGTAGCCGCTTCCCTTGTTGCTTGTCACTAATGGCCTTCTTCTTCAATGGGCAAGATCTAACATGATGCCCTTCAATTTTGCACTTGAAGCAAATAATCTTGGCCGAATTCTTGAGTTGTTTTTTGCCCTTCTTCTTGTTGATCTTGGACTTCTTATTCTTGTTGGAGTTGAATCAAGTCCACCTTTGTCATTGGGGGATTTTTGCACACTCAAGATATTGTTGAGTGTGAATTTTCCTTCATGACACTTTTCCAAGTCTTTCTTCAAAGAAGTGACTTGGGCCTTGAGCTCTTTGATTTCTTCTACATGGTTAGTCTCAACATTAGTACTAGGGGAAGTATAAGCTTCATCGTTAGAGCAACAAGGAAAGGAAAGCAATTCATCGCAAGATGTACCAACATTGTGAGTAGATGAATTACAAGGACCAGCACATGGCAATATACTATTTTGACTAGAAGTAGTGCTAGTATGCACATGAGGCTCACTAGATGTTACCTTAACAATCATGGCCTCATGAGCTATATTTAGCACACTATGGGATACTAGAAGATCATCATGAGAGCTTGAGAGCTTTTCATGACTTTCTTCCAATTTCCCATAATTACTAGATAGCACCTCAAGTTGAGCCCGTAGCTCAACATTCTCCTTCAAAATGGATGCTTCACAAGAACTAGAGTTAGTAGCACAAGCATCATCATTAACAACAAGAGGAGAAGGCAACTTGGGAAGCTCTTTTAAATAAGAAGCTTCAAGTTGAGCATGAGACTCGGTGAGTTTGATGAGCTCACCCTTGATGACCCTTGAGCCATTTTCGAGGTGCTCAAAATCCTCAAGGAGTCTAGCATGAGCAACTTCAAGCTTAGAATTTTTAGTTTCAAAAACATTGGCCACCTCAAGAGCTCTATCATTAGATTCCTTCACTCTAGATAATTCTAGAGCAAAAGTCTCCTCAAGAGATTCCTTGGTGGTTTGTTCAAGTTCAAGAGCTTGAGAGAGGTCCGCAATCTCATTAGCATAATCATGCCCATGACCTTCCATTTTATCAATGGTGACCTCATGCTGCTCAAGACGAGATTCCAACTCATCAATATATTTCTTGCTCTCAATAGCAATCGACATGATTTCCATGAAGTTGGAACGAGCAATTTTATTCTTAAGAAGAGCTTTAAAAATCATTTCCCCCTTAATTTTTAAGGAGGCAACATCATCATTCTCTTCATCATAATAGACATCATCATCATTCTTGCCATCATCAATATCATCACAAGATATATTGGGATTCAAAGTGGGATATACCTTTGAGGCCTTGGCCACAAGGCAAAATGCAATAGATGATGATGTAGGATCCCTTGAAGCACCATTCAAGACCACATCTTGTTCCATGTAGTGTTGAGTTTCCTCAACATTGTTAGCACAACAACTCGAGGAAATAGATACATTTTTATCATGGCAACAAGACATATCAAGCATATCATCATGAGATTTGAGCAAGCAATTTCTACATGATATGCAAGGACTACCAACATGAGCAAGTGAAACATGTAAGGTGCTTGAAGTGTTAAAGTCCAAAGAAGGACCATTGCAATAAGATAGTGATGAAGAATCACCAAGAACAAGCACACTATCATCATTACAATGACCACCACTACTCACCCTAGCATTACCTTATGGCAATCCTCATGTAGGTGAAGTAGAAGAAGTTGAGAAGGCAACACGGCCGGAGGAGGAGGGAGAACAATCATCCCCACAAATCTTGGACACACCATATTTATCTTGAAGCTTCGTCCACAACTCATGAGCATCCTGGAACGGCATGAGTTCAAATATAACTACATTGCTGAAAGCATCAAAAAGCACATTAGAAGTTTGAGCATTGAGATAAGAGTTTTTCTCATCCTCTAAAGATAAGCTTTGGGGATCCTTTGGAGGAGAAAAACCCATATCTACAATTCGCTCTAAATTTGGGTCCATGACCCTAAAGAGATTAAGCATGCGAATTACCCAAACATCAAAATTTGTGCCATTGAAACTAAGAGTGTTTGAGAATCCTAATCCCCTAGTCGACATCTTTACTTTCTAGGCAGTTAAGCCCAACAAAGAGAGACGAGGCTCTGATACCAATTGAAATATCGTGGATGTCGCCTAGAGGGGGGGTGAATAGGCGTTTTAAAATAATTACGGTAGAGGCTTGAACAAATGCGGAATAAACCTAACGGTTAATTTGTCAAGCACAAAACCTACAACAACTAGGCTCACCTATGTGCACCAACAACTTATGCTAAGCAAGATAAGCAACTATGTGATAGCAAGATATATGACAAAGAACAATATGGCTATCACAAAGTAAAGTGCATAAGTAAAGGGCTCGTGTCAAAGATAACCGAGGCACTAGGAGACGACGATGTATCCCGAAGTTCACACCCTTGCGGATGCTAATCTCCGTTTGGAGCGGTGTGGAGGCACAATGCTCCCCAAGAAGCCACTAGGGCCACCGTAATCTCCTCACGCCCTCGCACAATGCAAGATGTTGTGATTCCACTAAGGGACCCTTGAGGGCGGTCATCGAACCCGTATAAATGGCGACCCTTGGGGGCGGTCACCGAAGCCATACACTTTGGCAACCCTTGGGGGCGGTCACCGGTACCTGTCAAATTGCTCGGGGTGATCTCCACAACCTAATTGGAGACCCCGATACTTGCCCGGAGCTTTACACCACGATGATTGAGCTCCGAACACCACCAACCGTCTAGGGCGCCCAAGCACCCAAGAGGAACAAGCTCAAGGGTACGAAGCACCCAAGAGTAATAAGCTTCTCAACTTGAAACTTCCACGTATCACCGTGGATAACTCAAACCGATGCACAAATGCAATGGCAAGGGCACACGGAGTGCCCAAGTCCTTCTCTCTCAAATCCCACCAAAGCAACTAATGCTAGGGAGGAAAGTGAGAGGAAGAACAAGAAGGAGAACACAAAGAACTCCAAGATCTAGATCCACGGGGTTCCCCTCACATAGAGGAGAAAGTGATTGGTGGATGTGTGGATCTAGATCTCCTCTCTCTTTTCGCTCAAAAACTAGCAACAATCCATGGAGGGATTGAGAGTTAGCAAGCTCAAAGAAGGTCAACAATGGGGGCAAAAATGAGCTCAAGAGATGGGGAACCATTGGGGAAGAAGACCCCCTTAAATAGGTCCTCACGAATCTGCCCGCTATGTGTAGAAAGACATAGGAGCGGTACAACTATTATGAGCACCGGTACAACCGGTAACACACAATAAGCGGAACAACCGGCCCACAACCGCCCAACAACCGCACCACAACAGAAGCTAGTCCGGTGGTAGAGCGGTACATGGCCGGTACAACCTCCGGACCAATTCTGGAGCGGTACAACCGCTCCAAACACCGGTTGTACCGGTCAACCGGTACAACCTCTCTATGGGGCGGTACAAGCTCTCTATGTAAAACAGGCAATATCAAAACAACCACAACTTTCGCATACGAGCTCCGAATTCGATCAAACCAAGTTTGTTGGAAAGCTAGCAACAAGGGCTAACACAATCTTGAAAGAAATATCAATAAGAATCAAATTAGAAAAGGCCCATAAGAAAAAGGTGAGAACCCTTCCTCGGATAATACCGGTAAAACCTCCAACACCGAAAACATCATAGAAGACGCATGCGAACTCCGTTTTCGATGAACTCAAGATTGTCATCAAGATGACCATAAGCTCTAAGACTCACAAAGAGAACCAAACAAGAACCAAGAAACATGATGCAAGGATGCAATGGTTTGATATCTCTACTAACGATACGATCAAGCTACCAACTTGAGAGCCCCCCTTGATAGTACGACAAACGATCCTATAACCCGGTCTCCCAACTACCACCACGAGACCGGTAAAAGAGAAAACCTATCAAGGGAAAACCTTTGCCTTGCACATGGTCCACTTGAGCTAGATGATGACGATCTTGACTCCCTCAAGTTGGACCACCTTTCTTGATTGCGTTGGCTCGATGAAGACTAGATGATTGCTCCCCCATAGTCCACTATGGGTGAGCCTCTCTTCGGCACATCTTCACAAGACCATTGACACCACAAAGGATGGCAAGATTCAAGTACTTGATCTCTTCGTGATGCTCCACTTGAACTTGCACACGGCAATCATGATGACGATCACCACTTGATGTCATCCATTCCATGGGTTGTATGATATCTTCCTCTTGACGCAAGCCCATGGACACGTACCTAACCCCACATAGAACTCTCACATAGACCATGGATTAGTACACAAAGTGCAATGGACAATGCTCACCATACCATGGGATCACTTGATCCCTCTCAGTACATCTTCTATGCTTTGTGAGTTGATCAACTTGATTCACTCTTGACTTAGTCTTGATCAACCTTGAATATTTCCAACTCTCTTCATTTGGATGATGTCTTGAAGGTAAACATGAATGATCACACAATCTTCTTCTTCAAGACATGCTTACAATAAGCTCAACACTCACATGATCAATCTTTGGATAATTCCTTAATAGCACCTTGGTCAACTCATAAACTCCTTGAAACCAACACATGGACTTCAAGAAAAGCCTATGGACAAAACCTTCAAATATAACTCAAGGCAACCATTAGTCCATAGAGATTGTCATCAATTACCAAAACCAAACATGGGGGCATCGCATGTTCTTTCACCCTTGATGACCCTTGAGCCATTTTCGAGGTGCTCAAAATCCTCAAGGTGTCTAGCATGAGAAACTTCAAGCTTAGCATTTTTAGTTTTGAAATCATTGGCCACCTCAAGAGCTCTATCATGAGATTCCCTCACTCTAGATAATTCTAGAGCAAAAGTCTCCTCAAGAGATTCGGAGGTGGTTTGTTCATGTTCAAGAGCTTGAGATAGCTCCGCGATCTCATTTGCATAATCACGCCCATGAGCTTCCATTTTCTCAATGGTGGCCTCATGCTCCTCTAGATGAGATTCCAACTCATCATTGTATTTCTTGCCATCAATAGCAATGGACATTATTTCCATGAAGTTGGAACGAGCAATTTTATTTTTATGAAGAGCTTTAAAAATCATTTCCCCCTTAGTTTTTAAGGAGGCAACATTATCATTCTCTTCATCATTATCCTCATCATCATTAGCATCAACATCATCATCAAGAGACATATTGGGGTACAAAGTAGGAGATACCTTTGACGCCTTAGCCATAAGGCAAAAAGCAATAGATGATGATGTAGGATCCCTTGAGGCACCATTAAGCACCACATCTTGTTCCATGGAGTGTTCGGTTTCCTCTACATTGTTAGCACAACAATTCGAGGAAATAGATGAATTTTTATCATGGCAACAAGACATAACAAGCATATCATCATGAGATTTAGTCAGGCAATTTCTACATGATATGCAAGGACTATCAACACAAGCATGTGAAACATTTGGAGTGCTAGGAGTGTTAAAGTCCAAAGTTGAAGCATTGCAATAAGAAAGTGATGAAGGATTATCAACAATAAGCCCATTATCATCATTGCAATAAACACCACTACTCACCATGTCATTACCTTGTGGAAAACCACATGTAGGTGAAGTAGAAGAAGTTGACAACGCAACACGGTCGGAGGTGGAGGGAGAACAATCATCCTTACAAATCTTGGACACGCCATATTTATCTTGAAGCTTTGTCCACAACTCATGAGCATCCCGGAACGGCATGTGTTGAAATATAACTACATTGCTCAAAGCATCGAAAAGCACATTAGAAGCTTGAGCATTGAGATAAGAGTTTTTCTCATCCTCTAAAGATAATCTTTGGGGATCCTTTGGAGGAGAAAAACCCATATCTACAATTCGCTCTAAATTTGGGTCCATGACCCTAAAGAGATTAAGCATGTGAATTACCCAAACATCAAAATTTGTGTCATCGAAACTAAGAGTGTCAGAGAATCCTAATCCCCTAGTCGACATCTTTACTCTCTAGGCGGTAAAGCCTAATAAAGAGAGACGAGGCTCTGATACCAATTGAAAGATCGAGGATGTCGCCTAGAGGGGGGTGAATATGCGCTTTAAAATAATTACGGTTAACGCTTGAACAAATGCGGAATAAACCTAGCGGTTCATTTGCGAAGCACAAAACCTAAAACAACTAGGCTCACCTATGTGCACCAACAACTTATGCTAAGCAAGATAAGCAACTATGTGATAGCAAGATATATGACAAATAACAATATGGCTATCACAAAGTAAAGTGCATAAGTAAAGGGCTCGGGCAAGAGATAACCGAGGCATGCGGAGACGACGATGTATCCCGAAGTTCACACCCTTGCGGATGCTAATCTCCATTTGGAGCGGTGTGGAGGCACAATGCTCCCCAAGAAGCCACTAGGGCCACCGTAATCTCCTCACGCCCTCGCACAATGCAAGATGCCATGATTCCACTAAGGGACCCTTGAGGGCGGTCACCGAACCCGTACAAATGGCGACCCTTGGGGGCGGTCACCAAACCCGTACACTTTGGCAACCCTTGGAGGCGGTCACCGGTACCCGACAAATTGCTCGGGGCGATCTCCACAACCTAATTGGAGACCCCGACGCTTGCTCGGAGCTTTACACCACAATGATTGAGCTCTGAACACCACCAACCGTCTAGGGCGCCCAAGTACCCAAGAGGAACGAGCTCAAGGGCACCAAGCACCCAAGAGTAATAGGCTTCTCAACTTGTAACTTCCACGTATCACGTGGAGAACTCAAACCGATGCACCAAATGCAATGGCAAGGGCACACGGAGTGCCCAAGTCCTTCTCTCCCAAATGCCACCAAAACAACTAATGCTAGGGAGGAAAATGAGAGGAAGAACGAAAGAAGAACACGAAGAACTCCAAGATCTAGATCCAAGGGGTTCCCCTCACTTAGAGGAGAAAGTGATTGGTGGAAACGTGGATCTAGATCTCCTCTCTCTTTTCCCACATGAACTAGCAAGAATCATAGGAGGGATTAAGAGTTAGCAAGCTTGAAGAAGGTCAACAATGGAGGAAGAACACGAGCTCAAAGGATAAAGTCTCAACGGGGAAGAAGACCCCCTTTTATAGGTGAGGAGAAATCCAACCGTTATCCCCTCACTCAGCCCGCACGACGTGGTACTACCGCACAGAGCTGCGGTACTACCGCGGTTGGCTACGGTACTACCGCTGCAAGTTGCGGTACTACCGCATGGGTAGCACTGGCCAGATGAAGGCCTGTTGCACAAGGCAACGAGCGGTAGAACCGCCGGAGCGGTACTACAACGCGCCCCTACGGTACTACCGTAAGGCAGGCAACACTAGGCGCAAAGAAAGCACAGAAGTAAAAAATTACTTCCGTACCTATTTCCGCTGAGGGAGGACCTGCGCAAAAATCTGGCATGGTACTACCACACACGAAGAGCGGTACTACCGCGTAGGGCGCGGATGTAAAAAATTACATCCGCCCCTACTTCCGCTCATGTTGCTAAGCCTGGCCAGAGCCCATGGTACTATACCGCCCGCAGCACGGTACTACCGCGTAGGGCGTGGATGTAAAAAATTACATCCTCCCCTACTACCGCTCAAGCAGCTGCGCCTGACCTGAGGTCACGGTACTACCGCTCCCACAGAGCGGTACTACCGTGAGCGCCTGCAGTACTACCGCAGGAGACTGCGGTACTACTGCAAGGGCATGCGGTACTACCGCTCCGGAGAGCAGTACTACCGCATGCCCCAGATCAGCAACACTAGGAGTCCATCATTTTGCAGAGAAGACAATAGAGGGAAACAATAAAACTATAACTGCCATAACTTCTGCAAATGAGCTCCGAATTGAGCAAACTCAAGCTTGATGGATAGAGGATGACGAGTAGCATCAAAACAGCAAAGGAGTGAAACCTCCAACAGAGAAGAACCGGCATACCATCCAACATCGAAAACATCATAGAAGAAGCATGTGAACTCCGTTTTCGATGAACTCGAGCTTGTCATAAAAATGACCATAAGCTCCAAATCCCGCAAGGAGAAGAACCAAACAAGAACCAATAAAGATGATGCAAGGATGCAATGGTTTGAGCTCTCTACGAACGATACGATCAAGCAACTCATCGAGAGCCCCCCTTGATAGTACGACAAACGATCCTATAACCCTGTCTCCCACAACTACCATGAGACCGGTAAAATAGAAAACCTATCAAGGGCAAACCTTTGCCTTGCACAAAGTCCACTTGAGCTAGATGATGACGATCTACTCCTCCTCAAGATGGACCACCTTTCTTGATTCCGTTGGCTCGATGAAAACTAGTTATTGCTCCCCCATACTCCACTATGGGTGAGCCACTCTTCCGCTCATCTTCACAAGTCCATTGTCACCACAATGGACGGCAAGCTTCAAGCACTTGATCTCTTCGTGATGCATCACTTGAACTTGCACACCGCATCCTAACCACACAAAGAACTCTCACAAAGACCATGGGTTAGTACACAGAGCATAATTGACAATGCTTACCATACCATGGGATCACTTGATCCCTCTCGGTACATCTTCTACGCTTTGTGAGTTGATCAACTTGATTCACTCTTGACTTAGTCTTGATCAACCTTGAATCTTTCCAACTCTCTTCATTTGGATGATGTCTTGAAGGTAAACATGAATGATCACACAATCTTCTTCTTCTAGACATGCTTGCAATAAGCTCAACACTCAAATGACCAATCTTTGGATAATTCATTAATAGCACCTTGGTTAACTCATAAACTCCTTGAAACCAACACATGGACTTCAAGAAAAGCCTATGGACAAAACCATCAAATATAACTCAAGGCAACCATTAGTCCATAGAGATTGTCATCAATTACCAAAACCAAACATGGGGGCACCACATGTTCTTTCAATGGTGCCTCAAGATAGGCAAACGGACGTGAGATAAATTGTAGTAGATTGATAGATCGAACTCCAAATAAAATAAATTGCAATAAAACGCTACAAGGTATTTTTGTATTTTTGGTTTAATAGATCTGAAAATAAATGCAAGAGAAAAGTAGATCGCAAGGCAAATATATGAGAAAGAAGACCTGGGGGCCGTAGGTTTCACTAGTGGCTTCTCTCGAGAAAAATAGCAAACGGTGGGTGAACAAATTACTGTCGGGCAATTGATAGAACTTCGAATAATCATGACGATATACAGGCAATGATCATTATATAGGCATCATGTCCAAGATTAGTAGACCGACTCCTGCCTTCATCTACTAATATTACTCCACACATCGACCGATATCCAGCATGCATCTAGCGTATTAAGTTCATGGAAAAATGGATTAATGCAATAAGAACGATTACATGATGTAGACAAGATCTACCTATGTAGAGATAGACCCCATCGTTTTATCCTTAGTAGCAACGATACATACGTGTCGGTTCCCCTTCTGTCACTGGGATCAAGCACCATAAGATCGAACCCACTACAAAGTACCTCTTCCCATTGCAAGATAAATAGATCAAGTTGGCCAAACAAAACCCAAATATCGGAGAAGAAATACGAGGCTATAAGCAATCATGCATATAAGAGATCAAAGAAACTCAAATAACTTTCATGGATATAAAAAGATATAACTGATCATAAACTCAAATTTCATCAGATCCCAACAAACACACCGCAAAAGAGTTACATCATATGGATCTCCAAGAGACCATTGTATTGAGAATTCAACAAGAGAGAGAGAGAGAGGAAGCCATCTAGCTACTAACTACAGACCCAAAGGTCTACAAAGAACTACTCATGCATCATCGAAGAGGCACCAATGGAGGTGGTGAACCCCATCCGAGATGGTGTCTAGATTGGATCTGGTGGTTCTGGACTCTGTGGCGGCTGGTTGAATATTTCGTCGACTCCCCTAGGGTTTTGGGAATATTGGGGTATTTATAGAGCAAAGAGGCGGTCCGGGGGGCACCCGAGGTGGGCACAACCCACCAGGGCGCGCCTGGGCCTCCTGGCGCGCCCTGGTGGGTTGTGCCTCCCTCGCGGCACCCCCCAGGCGTAGCAAGGGCCCATTACATTCCTTGTGGTCCAAAAAAATCTTCGTGAAGTTTCGTTGCATTTGGACTCCGTCTGATATTGATTTCGTGCGATGTAAAAAAACATGTAGAAAACAGCAACTGACACTTGGCAGTATGTCAACAGGTTAGTACCAAAAAATGATATAAAATGCCTATAAAATGATTATAAAACATCCAAGGTTGATAATATAACAACATGGAACAATCAAAAATTATAGATACATTGTAGACATATCAATTACCTAGAGTTCGAACCTTCTCTTGGGTCTGCGGAGCCCTGAATCCGACATTTGGCGCGCTAGGTAGGGGCGTGTCGAAGCCTCTCCTACTATTCCCCCATGGCGGAGGTTCCCCGGGCTTGCGCTGAGCGTTGCGCAGCTCGTACCGCCCAGGCGGCGCCCCTTGGCAATGGAATTCATCGTAATACCATGTTCCCCGCGGCCGACATGGGTACTGGCGCCAACCACCATCGGCGGTGTGGCTCGCTCTCGCCCCTCCCATCCGGCGTCACAACCGAGCCACCGCACGTTCGTCCGGCTACGCCGTGGCGTCGTCCATGCACGCTCGCTGGGAGCAGGCGAACATGCGAGCAGTGCTCCTCATGGCACGTGAATTGCTGCAATGCAGGTTAGCAGAAGGCAGCCATGATGCCTTGCTCTCCGGTAACCGAAAAGTATAGGGGATCGCAACAGTTTTCGAGGGTAGAGTATTCAACCCAAATTTGTAGATTCGACACAAGGGGAGCCAAAGAATATTTGAAGGTATAATGTAGGGCGATACGACACTAGCTCCTGTTCATCGATATGGCACTAGCTCCTGTTCATCGATATAATGTAGGCATGTATTCCGTAAATAGTCATATATGCTTTATTAAAAGAAATTGCATGACATCTTTTGTCCCACCCTCCAATGGCAGCGGGTCCATATTGGAAACTAAGGGATATTAAGGCCTCCTTTTAATAGAGACCCGGAACAAAGCATTAACACATAGTGAATACATGAACTCCTCAAACCACGGTCATCACCGAGAGTGGGCCCAGTTGTTGTCACTCCGGGATTGTCGGATCATAACACGTAGTAGGTGACTATAACTTGCAAGATCGGATCTAAAACATGGATATAATGATGAATTCATAAACGGTTCAGATTTGAGGTCATGGCACCCGGGCCCAAAGTGACAAGCATTAAGCATAGCAAAGTCATAGCAACATCAATCTAAGAACATAGTGGATACTAGGGATCAAGACCTAACAAAACTAACTCGACTACATGATGAATATCATCCAACTCTTCACTAGCCAGCGAGCCTACGAAGGAATTACTCACTCTCGGTGGAGAGCATCATGGAATTGGCGATGGAGATGGGTTGGTGATGACGAAGAACGAAGATCCCCCTCTCCGGAGCCCCGAACGGACTCCAGATATGCCCTCCCGTGGAAGAACAGGGCTTGACGGCGGCTCCGTCTCATGGAATGCGATAATTCTTTCTCCCTAGTTCTTTCCTCCAAAAATAGGAATTTATAGTGTCAGGGTTGAGGTCTGCGGGGTCACCAGGTGAGTACAACCCACCTGGGCGCTCCAGGAGAGGGGGGTGCGCCCTGGTGGGTTGTGCCCACCCAGGTGCCCCTCTCCGGCAGGTCTTGGCTCCAGAAATTCTTATTATTGATATAAAAAATCCTCTAAAAGTTTCGTTCCATTCCGAGAACTTTTATTTCTGCACAAAAACAACACCATGGTAGTTTTGCTGAAAACAGCGTCAGTCCGGGGTTAGTTTTATTCAAATCATGCAAATTAGAGTCCAAAACAAGAGGAAAAGCGTGAGAAAACGGAGATACGTTGGAGACATGTCAACTCCCCCAAGCTTAAACCTTTCCTTGTCCTCAAGCAATTCAGTTGATAAACTGAAAGTGAGAAAGAAAAACTTTTACGAACTCTTTTGCTCTTGTTTGCATAAATAAGCTTAAACAGCACCTAGGTTTTCAGCCAACATTATAACTAACCATGTCAACAATAACTCTTAAAGATTATAATGACTCATCAATGAGATAATCAGCTAGCGAGCGACAATAAGAGATCTCAAACAGCAACAGGTTGTCAAAACAACCATGATATAATATGACAATAGTGGTATCTCGCTAGCCCTTTCTGAGATCGCAAGACATAAATGCAAAGCACCTCCAAAGTTCAAGAAGCGACTAAACATTGTATTTCATGGTAGAAAATATCCAGTCATGATGCACCCAACATTATCTACACACAGTGCATAAATCATGACAGTTGTGCTCAACTAAGTTTCTGGCGCTTGTTTTACAAGGTGATGACACAACATAAAAGTAAATAGAAAGTCCCTTCGCAAAGGGAAGCAGTGATTTGCAGAGGTGCCAGAGCTCAATTTTTAAAACAGAGATAAATGATATTTTGAGACATGCACCCTTCTTATTCACTTCACGACCATCAGTTATCAATATCTTCCATGCTAAGCACGCTAGTGGCGGTTCCCAAGCGATAAAAGTAAAGGCTTACTCCCCCTCCACCATCAATCACACTCCACGGCTTGTCCGAAACAACGGGTGTCGTCGATACCAACAACTGTCCCGGGGGAGTTTTGTTTAATTATTTGCATTTTTGAGTTCGGGACTACGAATCCCTATTACCGCCCTTTTCTCATGCGATGGCGAGTGAATAAACACTCGACCTAAGAATAACCCGCTTAGCATGGAAGATACCGACCACCTCCTGTCGTTCCATGAACGCTCCAGACATACAAAAGGATAGTTTTTAGAAGTTTTTAGAGGTGGCACATGCAAATTTACTTAGGACGGCAGGGTAATACCGCATATAGGTGGACTCATCTGGAATAACTTTGGGTTCAAGGTTTTTTATGTACAAGCAGAGTTCCCACTTAGTACAGGCAAAGGCTAGCAATTAGATTGAGAAGTGACCAACTAGAGAGCAACAACGATCATAACCATGCATTATGCATAAGTAACATTGGACACTAGCATGAGTAGGATATGAACACCATGAACATAAATATCATAGAGGCTATGTTGGTTTTGATTCAACTATATGCATGAACATGTGCCAAGTCAAGCCACTCGAACATTCAGAGGAGGATACCATATCATCATACTACATCACAATCATTTTAACGCTATGTTGATATCCAAGATAAATCATTATCAACTCCCAACTACTTATGCATGGCATGAGAAACTATAATCTCTAATTGTTATTGCAAACATGTTTAATCATAACAGGCTGAAGCCTGGATACTAGGTTAAACATATTTACACAAACAGAACAAGTCGAGTTCATACCAGTTTCTCTCTGCCAAGGCTAGTTCATCGAATGTCATCATTAGTGCCTTTCACTTGCACGACTGAACAATATGAAAATAATAATAGTGCAAAAGTGTCGTGGACTAAGCTGGAATCTGCAAACATTTTATTCAACAGGAGAAGAAAAGGTAAAATGTGCTCTTTATTAGTTCAATAGTTATTCATATGAGAACCACTCGACATTTTCATCGTGGTCTTCTCCTGGGTACAACTCGAATAGAAAGAAAAAAAATTAGAGAAACACACTGAAATATTTTTGGACTTTTTGGTTTTATTGAACAAGCAAATAAAAGGGAAAAACAAAAACGAGAAAAACTATTTACACGGGAAAGCTCCCAACAAGCAAAAAAAAGAAAAACAAGGAAATCTTTTTGGATTTTCTTTTTAGTTCTACTACTAAGCATGCATAGAAAGTAAATTACTATAACTAATTTTTTTGGTTTTTCTAAAGTTTTTCAAACACACAAGAAGAAAGCAAGAAAATAAATCTAAGCATGGACGATACAATGAAAAAGTGTGAACACCGACAAATGGAATGATAGACGAACATGAATATAATGCAGAGAGAAACATGTACTCCCCCAAGATTAGGCTTTTGGCCAAACTTGGCAGTCGAACAGTAGCCTGGAGGGTAGTAGTGTTGGGAAACGTAGTAATTTCAAAAAAATTCCTACGCACACGCAAGATCATGGTGATGGCATAGCAATGAGAGGGGAGAGTATTGTCCATGTACCCTCGTAGACCGTAAGCGGAAGCGTTATGACAACGCGGTTGATGTAGTCGTACGTCTTCACGATTCGACCGATCCAAGTACTAAACGTACGGCACCTCCGAGTTCAGCACACGTTTAGCTCGATGACGATCCCCGGGCTCCGATCCAGCAAAGCGTCGGGGATGAGTTCCGTCAGCACGATGGCGTGGTGACGATGATGATGTTCTACCGGCGCAGGGCTTCGCCTAAACTCCGCGACGATATGATCGAGGTGGAATATGGTGGAGGGGGGGCACCACACACGGCTAAGGAACGATCCGTAGATCAACTTGTGTGTTCTACGGTTCCCCCCTGCCCCCGTATATAAAGGAGCAAGGGGGGTGCGGCCGACCCTAGGAGGAGGCGCAGAGGAGTCCTACTCCCACCGAGTAGGACTCCCTTCCTAGTTGGATTAGGACTTGGGGAGGAAAGAGGAAAGGGCGCCGCCCCTTCCTTGTCCTATTCGGACTAGGGGAGGCGCGGCGTGCCCGGCCGCCCTCCTCTTCTCCCTAATGGCCCACTAAGGCCCATTAACCCCGGAGGGTTCCGGTAACCCCCCGGTGTTCCGGTAAAATCCCGATTTCACCCGGAACTATTCCGAAGTCCAAACATAGGCTTCCAATATATCAATCTTTATGTATCGACCATTTCGAGACTCCTCATCATGTCCGTGATCACACCCGGGACTCCGAACAAACTTCGGTACATCAAAACTTATAAACTCATAATAAAACTGTCGTCATAACGTTAAGCGTGCGGACCCTACGGGTTCGAGAACTATGTAGACATGACCTAGAACTATTCTCGGTCAATAACCAATAGCGGAACCTGGATGCCCATATTGGTTCCTACATATTCTACGAAGATCTTTATCGGTCAAACCGCATAACAACATACGTTGTTCCCTTTGTCATCGGTATGTTACTTGCCTGAGATTCGATCGTTGGTATCCAATACCTAGTTCAATCTCGTTACCAGCAAGTCTCTTTACTCGTTATGTAATGCATCATTCCGTAACTAACTCATTAGCTACATTGCTTGCAAGGCTTATAGTGATGTGCATTACCGAGAGGGCCAGAGATACCTCTCCGACAATCGGAGTGACAAAACCTAATCTCGAAATACGCCAACTCAACATGTACCTTTGGAGACACCTGTAGTACTCCTTTATAATCACCCTGTAACATTGTGACGTTTGGTAGTACCCAAAGTGTTCCTCCGGTAAATGTGAGTTGCATCATCTCATAGTTACAGGAACATGTATAAGTCATGAAGAAATCAATAGCAATATACTAAACGATCAAGTGCTAGGCTAACGGAATGGGTCATGTCAATCACATCATTCTCCTAATGATGTGATCCCATTAATCAAATGACAACACATGTATATGGTTAGGAAACATAACCATCTTTGACTAATAAGCTAGTCAAGTAGAGGCATACTAGTGACGTTGTGTTTGTCTATGTATTCACACATATATTATGTTTCTGGTTAATACAATTTTAGCATGAATAATAAACATTTATCATGATATGAGGAAATAAATAATAACTTTATTATTGCCTTTAGGGCATATTTCCTTCAGTCTCCCACTTGCAATAGAGTCAATAATCTAGATTACATAGTAATGATTCTAACACCCATGGAGTCTTGGTGCTGATCATGTTTTGCTCTTGAGAGAGGCTTAGTCAACGGGTCTGCAACATTCAGATCCGTATGTATCTTGCAAATTTCTATGTCTCCCACTTGGACTTGGTCCCAGATGGAATTGAAGCATCTCTTAATATGCTTGGTCCTCTTGTGAAATATGGATTCCTTTGCCAAGGCAATTGCACCAGTATTGTCACAGAAGATCTTCATTGGTCCCGATGTACTAGGTATGACACCTAGATCGGAAATGAACTCCTTCATCCAGACTCCTTCATTTGCTGCTTCTGAAGCAGCTATGTACTCCGCTTCACATGTAGATCCTGCCACGGCGCTTTGTTTAGAACTGCACCAACTTACAGCTCCACCGTTTAATAAAAATACGATCCGGTTTGCGATTTAGAATCGTCCGGATCGAGTGTCAAAGCTTGCATCGGCGTAACCATTTACGACTAGCTCTTTGTCACCTCCATATCGAGAAACATATCCTTAGTCCTTTTCGGTATTTCAGGATGTTCTTGACCGCTGTCCATGATCCATTCTGGATTACTTTGGTACCTTCCTGCCAAGCTTATTGCTAAGCATACGTCGTGTCGGTACACAGATTGCATACATGATAGAGCCTATGGCTGAAGCATAGGAACATCTTTCATTTTCTCTCTATCTTCTGTTGTGGTCGGGCATTGAGTCTGACTCAACTTCACACCTTGTAGCACGGGCAAGAACCCTTTCTTTGCCTGATCCATTTTGAACTTTTTCAAAATTTTATCAAAGTATGTGCTTTGTGAAAGTCCTATTAAGCGTCTTGATCTATCTCTATAAATCTTGATGCCCAATATGTAAGCAGCTTCACCGAGGTCTTTCATTGAAAAACTTTTATTCAAGTATCCCTTTATGCTATCCAGAAATTCTATATCATTTCCAATTAATAATATGTCATCTACATATAATATCGTAAATGCTCTGAGCTCCCATTCACTTTCTTGTAAATCAGGGCTTCTCCAAAAGTCATAGATAAACCATATGCTTTGATCACACTATCAAAGCGTTTATTACAACTCCGAGATGCTTGCACCAGTCCATAAATGGATCACTGGAGCTTGCACACTTTGTTAGCACCTTTTGGATCAACAAAACCTTCTGGTTGCATCATATACAACTCTTCTTTCAGAAATCCATTCAAGAATGCAGTTTTGACATCCATTTGCCAAATTTCATAATCATAGAATGCAGCAATATCTAACATGATTTGGACAGACTTAAGCATTGCTACGGGTGAGAAAGTCTCATCGTAGTCAACCCCTTGAACTTGTCGAAAACCTTTCGCAACAAGTCGAGCTTTATAGACAGTTACATTACCATCAGCGACAGTCTTCTTCTTAAAGATCCATTTATTATCAATGGCTTGCCGATCATCGGGCAAGTCAACCAAAGTCCATACTTTGTTCTCATACATGGATCCCATCTCAGATTTCATGGCTTCTAGCCATTTTGCGAATCTGGGCTCATCATCGCTTCCTCATAGTTCGTAGGTTCATCATGGTCAAGTAACATGACTTCCGAATAGGATTACCATACCACTGCACGGATCTTACTCTGGTAGACCTACGAGGTTCAGTAGAAACTTGATCTGAAGTTTCATGATCAATATCATTAGCTTCCTCACTGATTGGTGTAGTTGTCACAGGAACCGGTTCTTGTGATGAACTACTTTCCAATAAGGGAGCAGGTACAAGTTACCTCATCAAGTTCTACTTTCCTCCCACTCACTTCTTTCGAGAGAAACTCCTTCTCTAGAAAGGATCCGATTTTAGCAACGAAAATCTTGCCCTTAGATTTGTGATAGAAGGTGTACGCAATAGTCTCTTTTGGGTATCCTATGAAGACACATTTCTCCGATTTAGGTTCGAGCTTATCTGGTTGAAGTTTCTTCACATAAGCATCGCAGCCCCAAAATTTCAGAAACGACAACTTTGGTTTCTTGCCAAACCACAGTTCATAAGGCATCGTCTCAACGGATTTTGAAGGTGCCCTATTCAACGTGAATGTGGCCGTCTCTAAAGCATAACCCCAGAATGATAGCGGTAAATCAGTAAGAGACATCATAGATCGCACCATATCTAGTAAAGTACGATTACGACGTTCGGACACACCATTTCGTTGTGGTGTTCCGGGTGGCGTGAGTTGCGAAACTATTCCGCATTGTTTCAAATGTAAACCAAACTCGTAACTCAAATATTCTCCTCCACGATCAGATCGTAGAAACTTTATTTTCTTGTTACGATGATTTTCCACTTCACTATGAAATTCTTTGAACTTTTCAAATGTTTTAGACTTGTGTTTCATTAAGTAGATATACCCATATCTGCTCAAATCATCTGTGAAGGTGAGAAAATAACGATACCCGCCGCGAGCCTCAACATTCATTGGACCACAAACATCAGTATGTATGATCTCCAACAAATCAGTTGCTCGCTCCATAGTTCCGGAGAACGGCGTTTTAGTCATCTTGCCTACGAGGCACGGTTCGCAAGTACCAAGTGATTCATAATCAAGTGATTCCAAAAGCCCATCAGTATGGAGTTTCTTCATGCGCTTTACACCGATATGACCTAAACGGCAGTGCCACAAATAAGTTGCACTATCATTATCAATTCTGCATCTTTTGGTTTCAACACTATGAATATGTGTATCACTACTATCGAGATTCGATAAAAATAGACCACTCTTCAAGGGTGCATGACCATAAAAGATATTACTCATATAAATAGAACAACCATTATTCTCTGATTTAAATGAATAACCGTCTCACATCAAACAAGATCCAGATATAATGTTAATGCTCAACGCTGGCACCAAATAACAATTATTTAGGTCTAAAACTAATCCCGATGGTAGATGTAGAGGTAGCATGCCGACCGCGATCACATCGACTTTGGAACCATTTCCCACGCGCATCGTCACCTCGTCCTTAGCCAATCTTCGCTAATCCGTAGTCCCTGCTTGAGTTGCAAATATTAGCAATGAACCGGTATCAAATACCTAGGTACTCTGCGAGCATTAGTAAGGTACACATCAATAACATGTATATCACATATACCTTTGTTCACTTTGCCATCCTTCTTATCCGCCAAATACTTGGGGCAGTTCCGCTTCGGTGTCGATCGCTTGCGGTAGAAGCACTCGATCTCGTGCTTAGGTCCGGACTTGGGTTTCTTCTCTTGAGCAGCGACTTGTGTGATGTTCTTCTTGAAGTTCCCCTTCTTCTTCCCTTTGCCCTTTTTCTTGAAACTAGTGGTTTTGTTAACCATCAACACTTGATTCTCCTTCTTGATTTCTACCTCCGTGGCTTTTAGCATTGCGAAGAGCTCGGGAATAGTCTTGTCCATCCATTGCATATTATAGTTCATCACGAAGCTCTTGTAGCTTGGTGGCAGTGATTGAAGAATTCATCAATGACACTATCATCGTGAAGATTAACTCCCGCTTGAATCAAGTGATTATTATACCCATACATTTTGAGTATGTGTTCACCGTGAAACTATTCTCCTCCATCTTGCAGCTATAGAACTTATTGGAGGCTTCATATCTCTCAATCCGGGCATTTGCTTGAAATATTAATTTCAACTCTGGAACATCTCATATGCTCCATGACGTTCAAAACGTCGTTGAAGACCCGGTTCTAAGCCGTAAAGCATGGCACATCGAACTATCGAGTAGTCATCAGCTTTGCTCTGCGGGACGTTCTTAATGTCGTCGGTTGCATCAAGAAGAGGCTGGCACCCAGCGGTGCTTCCAGATTTAATTCTTCTATGCAGCAATGAGGATAATCCTCGAGTTACGGACCCGATCCGTGTAATTGCTACCATCATCTTTCAACTTTGCTTTCTCAAGGAACGCATTAAAATTCAACGGAACAACAAAGACGAGCCATCTATCTACAACAAACATAGACAAGCAAAATACTATCAGTACTAAGTTCATGATAAATTTAAGTTCAATTAATCATATTACTTAAGAACTCCCACTTAGACAGACATCTCTCTAGTCATCTAAGTGATCACATGATCCAAATCAACTAAACCATGTCCGATCATCACGTGAGATGGAGTAGTTTCAATGGTGAACATCACTATGTTGATAATATCTACTATATGATTCACGTTCGACCTTTCGGTCTCCGTGTTCCGAGGCCATATCTTATATGCTAGGCTCGTCAAGTTTAACCTGAGTACTCCGCGTGTGCAACTGTTTTGCACCCGTTGTATTTGAACGTAGAGCCTATCACACCCGATCATCACGTGGTGTCTCAAAGACGAAGAACTTTCGCAGCGGTGCATACTCGGGAGAACACTTCTTGATAATTAGTGAGAGATCATCTTAAAATGCTACCGTCAATCAAAGCAAGATAAGATGCATAAAGGATAAACATCACATGCAATCAATATAAGTGATATGATATGGCCATCATCATCTTGTGCTTGTGATCTCCATCTTCAAAGCACCGTCGTGATCACCATCGCCACCGGCGCGACACCTTGATCTCCATCGTAGCATCGTTGTCGTTCGCCATCTATTGCTTCTCGACTATCGCTATCGCTTAGTGATAAAGTAAAGCAATTACAGTAGCGTTGCATTTCATACAATAAAGCGACAACCATATGGCTCCTGCCAGATTGCCGATAACTTTGGTTACAAAACATGATCATCTCATACAATAAAATATAGCATCACGTCTTGACCATATCACATCACAACATGCCCTGCAAAAACAAGTTAGACGTCCTCTACTTTGTTGTTGCAAATTTTACGTGGCTGCTACGGGCTTAGCAAGAACCCTTCTTACCTCGCATCAAAACCACAGCGATAGTTCGTCAAGTTAGTGTTGTTTTAACCTTCGCAAGGACCGGCGTAGCCTTTCGATTCAGCTAAAGTGAGAGAGACAGACACCCTCCAGCCACCTTTAAGCACGAGTGCTCGTAACGGTGAAACCAGTCTCGCGTAAGCATATGCGTAATGTCGGTCCGGGCCGCTTCATCTCACAATACCGCCGAACCAAAGTATGACATGCTGGTAAGCAGTATGACTTGTATCGCCCACAACTCACTTGTGTTCTACTCGTGCATATGACATCTACACATAAAACCAGGCTCGGATGCCACTGTTGGGAAACGTAGTAATTTCAAAAAAAATCCTACGCACACGCAAGATCATGGTGATGGCATAGCAACGAGAGGGGAGAGTATTGTCCACGTACCCTCGTAGACTGTAAGCGGAAGCGTTATGACAACGCAGTTGATGTAGTCGTATGTCATCACGATCCGACTGATCCAAGTAGCGAACGTACGGCACCTCCGAGTTCAGCACACGTTCAGCTCGATGACGATCCCCGGGCTCCGATCCAGCAAAGCATCGGGGATGAGTTCCGTCAGCACGACGGCGTGGTGAAGATGATGTTCTACCGGCGCAGGACTTCGCCTAAACTCTGCGACGATATGATCGAGGTGGAATATGGTGGAGGGGGCACCGCACACGGCTAAGGAACGATCCGTAGATCAACTTGTGTGTTCTAGGGTGCCCCCTGCCCCCGTATATAAAGGAGCAAGGGGGGTGCGGCCGGCCCTAGGAGGAGGCGCGCCGGAGGAGTCCTACTCCCACCGGGAGTAGGACTCCCCCCCTTTCCTAGTTGGATTAGGACTTGGGGGGAGGGAAAGAGGAAAGGGGGGCGCCGCCCCCCTTCCTTGTCCTATTCGGACTAGGGGAGGGGCGCGCGGCCTGCCCTGGCCGGCCCTCCTCTTCTCCCTCATGGCCCACTAAGGCCCATTAACCCCGGGAGGGTTCCGTAACCCCTGTGTTTGATAAAATCCCGATTTCACACGGAACTATTCCGAAGTCCAAACATAGGCTTCCAATATATCAATCTTTATGTCTCGACCATTTGAGACTCCTCGTCATGTCCGTGATCACATCCGGGACTCGAACAAACTTCGTACATCAAAACTTATAAACTCATAATAAAACTGTCATCGTAACGTTAAGCGTGCGGACCCTACGGGTTCGAGAACTATGTAGACATGACCTAGAACTATTCTCGGTCAATAACCAAGAGCGGAACCTGGATGCCCATATTGGTTCCTACATATTCTACGAAGATCTTTATCCGTCAAACCGCATAACAACATACATTGTTCCCTTTGTCATCGGTATGTTACTTGTCCGAGATTTGATCGTCGGTATCCAATACCTAGTTCAATCTTGTTACCGGCAAGTCTCTTTACTCGTTATGTAATGCATCATTCCGTAACTAACTCATTAGCTACATTGCTTGCAAGGCTTATAGTGATTTGCATTACCGAGAGGGCCCAGAGATACCTCTCCGACAATCGGAGTGACAAAACCTAATCTCGAAATATGCCAACTCAACATGTACCTTTGGAGACATCTGTAGTACTCCTTTATAATCACCCAGTTACATTGTGACGTTTGGTAGTACCCAAAGTGTTCCTCCGGTAAACGTGAGTTGCATAATCTCATAGTTACAGGAACATGTATAAGTCATGAAGAAAGCAATAGCAATATACTAAACGATCAAGTGCTAGGCTAACGGAATGGGTCATGTCAATCACATTAGTCTCCTAATGATGTGATCCCATTAATCAAATGACAACACATGTCTATTGTTAGGAAACATAACCATCTTTGATTAATAAGCTAGTCAAGTAGAGGCATACTAGTGACGTTGTGTTTGTCTATGTATTCACACATGTATTATGTTTCCGGTTAATACAATTTTAGCATGAATAATAAACATTTATCATGATATGAGGAAATAAATAATAACTTTATTATTGCCTCTAGGGCATATTTCCTTCAAGTAGTCGGCATGGTAGCTCACAGAGGCTCTCAGTGCGGATGCCTCAGCACGCCGTGCCGCCACCACTGCTGTGTTATGAGCTCGGGCCTCGTTCTCAAGAACAAAGTATCTTCCCTTGCTGTTATAGTCAAAAAGAGCAGGCGTAGGCAATTATGTGTCCACAACAGATGTTTGGTTAAACAAAAGATTATAAGTGAAGTTATCAACCTTTCCCTTGAGAATCTTATGCTCTTTTAAGGTGTCAAAATCTAAATACTGCATGGGTAGGGTAGGAGCAAAGGGTAAAGGTGAAACGCCCAGCCCTCGTGCTAAACGCGTGGCGTAAATTCCACCATAGAACCATCCACTATTAGCGTTATGCTGAAGTCTACATGCAACAATCGCTCCAAGGTTATAATTCCTTTCACTAGTGAGAGCGGTGTGAATGAGGCTCAAGTCTGTCGCACAAAGTATGCTACAGTCTTGCTTGCCTACTATGCATTTCCCGTTAAATAATGCAAAGTACTGAATTGCGGGAAAGTGAATGCTATTTATTCTTCCTTGTCCCACTCCCCTATTTTCACCGTAACAAAGGCTAGTCAAGAAAGACTCAAACTCAGTTGTTGATGGCTCATCAAGCGAACCCCAAAATGGAAGTTTGCGATGGTAAGCAAAATTCTCTAGTGGAATAGTAAATGGATTATCATAAAGCATAAACGACACCCTAGACTCACGTGGAAAATATTTAAATCCTTTGACAAATGATTCAGTGAGAAGTTGGTGTTGTTCACACTTAGCTGAAAGGTAGGGACCGAGACCGGCATTGTGAACATATTGCTCAAATTCCTCCTTAATGCCCACTCGCATCATATATTCATCGCAAGGCCATAAGCATGTTTTGGTAGCGGCACTTCGTGTGGAACTTTCACTTGGTTCAACATAAGACCGGCGGGCAAAATCTGTCACTAGAAGATGCCCCTAAGGATCGCCTCCTCGAAGAACTCCTTCCAAATAGGTTCATCATGTTCGCGTACAATTTTCGGAAAATAAAATGTTTTTGGGTGACAAAAATTTGTCAACAAAATTTTATAAAATTGATAGCAACTACTCATAGGGATACATAGAGGCCATAGCAAGCATTCAAACTACTTAGAACACTAAGAATTCAACATGCAAGCACATCTACAGCAGCACCAAGAGTAGCTAATTATTCAAAATATAAACCACTAAAACAAAAACTAATTGGACAAACGGTGGAGTCACATACCAAGCAACAATCCCCCGAAACAGTTTCGGAAATGAAGCTTCGAGCAAAGAAATCTAAATCCGCGGGTTTGAGCTCATGAACACACGAGAGAGAGCAATGGAGATTTTTTATGGAGGTAAGTGATGAAGTGGGCTAAAGAAATAAGTGAGGGGGCCCACGTGGGGACCAAAACCCACCAGGGCGTGCCTGGGGGTCCTAGCGCGCCCGGGTGGGTTGTGCCCACCTGGTGCACCTCCCTCTGATATTATTTGCACCAAAAATTCAGAAATATTCAGAAAAAATCATATAAAATTTTCAGGGCATTCTGAGAACTATTTTTTGGTCATTTTTTATTTCACGGGAAATTCAGAAAACAGACAAACATGGCATTTTATTTTATTTGACTAATAAAAACAGAAAACAAAAGATAAATGACAAAAGGTAGTGCTTACTAAATTCATCAACTTCATACCGCTAAAAAATGATTCATTAATAAGGTTGACCAGGTCTTATTAACAACCACTTTTGATTAGCATGAAACCAAAGAACTTTCGTAAATCCCCAAGTTACCTCAATGGGGATACGAATGTCCCCAACAATAAGCATTTCATATTTCTTTTTGATAGTAGCTAGAGGTATTTGAAAACTTCCAATAGTGATTGTCGGAGATTTTTCAATAACATTAATACTATTCACTTGGAATTGTTTCTTCGGAAAGTGCACGGTATGCTCATTACCATTAATATGAAAAGTGACATTGCTTTTATTGCAACCAATAACAGCCCCTGCAGTGCTCAAGAAGGGTCTACCAAGGATAATCGACATGTTGTCGTCCTCGGGCATCTCAAGTATAACAAAGTCAGTCAAAATAGTAACATTAGCAACAACAACGGGCACATCCTCACAGATATCGATAGGTATGGCAGTTGACTTGTCAGCCATTTGCAAAGATATTTCAGTAGGTATGAGTTTATTCAAGTCAAGTCTCTTATATAAAGAGAAAGGCATAACACTAACACCAACTCCTAAATCACACAAAGCAGTGTTCACATAATTCTTTTTGATGGAGCAAGGTATAGTTGGTATTCCCAGATCTTCGAGTTTTTTAGTACTCCATCTTTGAAAGTGTAATTAGCAAGCATAGTGGAGATTTTAGCTTCTGGTATTTTTCTCTTATTTGTGATGATGTCTTTCATATACTTTGCATAAGGAGGCATTTTCAAGATATTAGTCAAGCGAGTACGCAAAAAGACTGGCCTCAGCATTTCAGCAAAGCATTCAAATTCTTCATCATCTTTCTTTTTAGGTTACTTGGGTGGAAAAGGCATAGGTTTTTGAACCCACGGTTTTCTTTCTTTACCGTGTTTTCTAGCGACAAAGTCTCTTTTGTCATATATTTTATTCTTAGGTTGTAGGTTATCAAGATCAACAGGTGGTTCTATCTCAACATCATTGTCTGGTTCTTTATATTTGGTTGAGAGTCTTCATGAACCTCATCATTATGTTTTTCAATATCACTAGGTGAGTGTTCATTAGCAGATTGAGTTTCAGCATCAGAGATAGAAGTTTCATTGTCATTATCAGGAGGTTTTTCTATTTCAAGTTCACTAGAAGTGTGCAAAGTCCTATCATTTTTCTTTTTCTTTTTAGAAGCACTAGGTGCACTAGTGTTATCTCTTTGTGAATCTTGTTCAATTATTTTTGGGTGTCCCTCAGGATAAAGTGGTTCCTGAGTCATTTTACCTCCTCTAGTTGCAACTCTAACAGCAAAGTCATGTATATTATTATTCATTTCATCAAGCAATTCTCTTTGTGATTTAACAACTTGTTCTAACTGGGTTTGAACCATAGAAGCATGTTTTCCAACACCTCTAACATCATTTGAAATTCTAAATAACAAGTCACTCAAGCGAGCAATCATACCAGAATTATATTTCAATTGTTTCATAACATTTGCATTGAAGTGATATTCTTTTCTAATGTAATTTCAAACTCATAAAGGCATTGACTAGGATGCATATTGTGAGGATTGTCATTATCATTGAATTTCATTAAAGAATTTACCTCTACCACCTTAGGCATTGGTGGTGCATTAAGCCCATGTATTTCTTCAATAGGAGGTAAATTTTTAACATCCTCAGCTTTAATACCTTTTTCCTTCATAGATTTCTTTGCCTCTTGCATATCTTCAGGACTGAGATATAATATACCCCTATTCTTCGGAGTGGGTTTAGCCTGTGGTTCAGGAAGAGTCCAATCATCATAATTTTTCAATATTTTATTCAATAACTCCTCAGCTTGAGCAATAGTTCGTTCCCTGAAAACACAACCAGCACAACTATCTAGGAAGCCCCTAGAAGCATCGGTTAGTCCATTATAGAAGATATCAAGTATTTCATTTTTCTTAAGAGGATGATCATGCAAAGCATTAAATAACTGGAAAAGCCTCCCCCAAGCTTTTGGGAGACTCTCTTCATTAGTTTGCACAAAGTTAAATATTTCCTGTAAGGCAGGTTGTTTCTTATGAGCAGGTAAATATTTCAGAGAAGTAATAAATCATATCCTGGGGACTACGCACACAACCAGGAGCAAGAGTATTGTACAAAGCTTTAGCATCACCCTTTAATGAGAAAGGAAATAATTTGAGAATAAAGTAATAGCAAGTTTTCTCATCATGAGTAAAAATGGTAGCTATATCATTCAACTTAGTAAGATGTGCCACAACAGTTTCATTTTCATAACCATGGAAAGGATCAGATTCAACCAAAGTAATTAACTCTAGGTCTACAGAGAATTCATGATCCTTATCAGCAATAAAGATAGGTGAAGTAGCAAACTTAGGATCATACTTCATTCTAGTATTCAGAGATTTTTCTTTATACTTGCATAGTAATTTCTCTAGATCATCTCTATCCTTACAAGCAAGAATATCTCTAGTTGTATCCTCATTCATAACATAACCTTCCGGTACTTTAGGCAATTCATATCTAGGAAGGCTAGTTCTAGCAGGTGTTTCAGGAGTTTCAGTTTCAAGCTCATTATCAGACTCAACAACATAATGTTGTATTACTCTAGCAATTTGTTCATCAAGAAATTCACCAACTGGCACATCATCATTATCAAGCAAGGTACTAGCATCATCATAAGCATCATTCATAGTAGAAGTAGCATCATCAATAACTTGTGACATATTAGAATTGATAGCATGTGGTGGTGTTGCAAGTTTACTCAAAACAGAAGGTGAATCTAAAGCAGAACTGGATGGCAGTTCCTTACCTCCCCTCGTCTTTGAGGGAAATATCTTAGTCTTTGGATCCTTCGAATTCTTCGTAGTGGTAATATGATAATAATTCCAAGTGACTCAACAAATATAGCTATGGTCCCGGGTAACGGCGCCAGAAAAAGGTCTTGATAACCCACAAGTATAAGGGATCGCAACAGTTTTCGAGGGTAGAGTATTCAACCCAAATTTATAGATTTGACACAAGGGGAGCCAAAGAATATTTGAAGGTATTAGCAGCTGAGTTGTCAATTCAACCACACCTGGAGATTAATTATCTGCAGCAAAGTGATCAGTAGCAAAGTAGTTTCATAGTTTTGATAGTAGTGACAGGAGCAACGATCACATTAGCAGTGATAGCAGTAATTTTGTAGCAAGTGTAACAGTGATGATAGCAGAAGTAACTTAGCAGAAACAATATGAGATAAATTCGTAGGCATTGGATCGGTGACTTGTTGGATGACATTCATCATGTGACAGTTATAACCTAGGGCGATACGACACTAGCTCCAGTTCATTGATATAATGTAGGCATGTATTCCGTAAATAGTCATACGTGCTTTATTAAAAGAACTTGCATGACATCTTTTGTCCTACCCTCCCGTGGCAGCCAAACTAAGGGATATTAAGGCCTCCTTTTAATAGAGAACTGGAAGAAAGCATTAACACATAGTGAATACATGAACTCCTCAAACCACAGTCATCACCGAGAGTGGGCCCGGTTGTTGTCACTCCGGGGTCGTCGGATCATAACACGTAGTAGGTGACTATAACTTGCAAGATCGGGTCTAAAACATGGATATAATGATGAATTCATAAATGGTTCAGATCTGAGTTCATGGCACCCGGGCCCAAAGTGACAAGAATTAAGCATAGCAAAGTCATAGCAACATCAATCTAAGAACATAATGGGTACTAGGGATCAAGCCCTAACAAAACTAACTCGATTACATGATGAATCTCATCCAACTCTTCACAGACCAGCGAGCCTACGAAGGAATTACTCACTCCCGGTGGGGAGCATCATGCAATTGGCGATGGAGATGGGTTGGTGATGATGAAGAACGAAGACCCCCCCCTCTCTAGAGCCCCAAACGAACTCCAGATCTGCCCTCCCATGGAAGAACAGGGCTTGGCGGCGGCTCCGTCTCGTGGAACGCGATAATTCTTTCTCCCTGGTTTTTTTCTCCGAAAATAGGAATTTATAGTATCAGGGTTGAGGTCTGCGGGGCCACCAGGTGGGTACAACCCACCTGGGCGTGCCAGGAGAGTGGGCGCACCCTAGTGGGTTGTGCCCACCCAGGTGCCCCTCTCCGGCAGGTCTTGGCTCCAGAAATTCTTATTATTGATATAAAAATCCTCGCAAAGTTTCGTTCCATTCCGAGAACTTTTATTTCTGCACAAAAACAACACCATTGTAGTTCTGCTGAAAACAACGTCAGTCTGGGTTAGTTTCATTCAAATCATGCAAATTAGAGTCCAAAACAAGAGGAAAAGTGTAAAAAAAGTAGATACGTTGGAGACGTATCACTCTCCCGCGTCGCTGAGCTGCTCGATGCTGCTTGCGAGGGCGCGACGCCTTTTTGCATCATGCCGGCTTCACGGATGCCCTCGGGAACCCGTGCCCGCCGCTGCTGCGTCTGCTGGTCCCCTCAGCAGGAGCCCGTAGGACCCCGCGGAGGTAGCCCGGCGCGCGGCGCCACCCACCTTACCCAAGAGACGCGCCCCCAGGGAGTGGCCAGGGTAGGCGGCCCCCATCGCGGCGATGGTGAAGAGCCGCCTCTAGGCTGGTGGGGCAGGATATCGAAGATAATGGACAACAGAGCGGAAGGACTAGGGGCTGGCCCTAGGGTGATGGTCCCTGGTACCTCTGCGCCGCTCTTGGCGGGCTCGTCGTACGAGCAAGGAAGGAGCCCGTACTTGTTCCCTCGCTGCCCCGGATGTCAAAACCGCCAAGGTCACGTGGAGCAGGGACCCCTTATGAGCCGATTCAATGCCACGCCAGCGCCTTAGACAGCATTGACCACCGGTTACAACCAATATCTTTGGAGCATGTCGCGCTAACCTTGGATCGCAGGTAATCCGGACGCCACGGTCGCGCACCTCCGGACGCCTGCCCCGCCTCAAGCATCGGGGCGTACTAGGAGGTAGTGTGGGGGGAGCCCGGCGCCAGAGCTCCCCCCACGCAATGCGGCACAGGGCGCCACCGTGACGGTGGCGCGCGCCATCCAGAAGTGGGCCCTCTACCAGGGAAGGCACCGACGAGCCCTTCCCCTGGTCGAGGGCCTGCAACCACCCGATACCGCCCGGGTAGCCCCTTACCCCTTGGTCCTGTCCTGGTTTCCGATGCCCCAACGATGGTCGGGGCATGCGCGGGGTGGGGTCCTCGCCCGGGAGCAAGGAGTGCCCCTGAAGATCTCCGCTCGTGACACTCATGTAATAATGAGTTGGGGTTGTACATGCCCCGGAGTCTCCTGAGCGCCGCCCTCGGGCCTCACAAGGGCTCCCACCCACGTCCAAGTGGAAGCACCATGCTCCGCGCTAGCAGTCGACACTGTCCCCCATTGACTATGCCCACGCCCAATGGAAGAACTGAGCTCCGCGCTGGTGTGAAGACTAGTCTAGACGCCGGACGCGGCCGTCTTTTTTGCTCTCTTTGGTAATCTGATTTGCTACCTTTGGAATGAAATTCGGACTTTCGTGCACTTATTTAAAAGAAAAATAAGAGGGGATTTTTTAATTCGCGGTGTTTCCTTGTTCTCCGATTTGTGTTTGGGAGGCACAGCTTCTGCCTGCTGCTCTTCCCCCAAGCGCCCCGCAAGCGGGGGCTGGGTGTGGCGTGTGCATGTGAGCTAGCCTGAGTAGCCTAGGGGCCCCCTCGGGTACAAGGACATAGCCGTCGTAGGTCCGCCTGTGCGCACACCTTTCCAAAGCTTTGGCATGCACACGCCACACCAAGAGGGGGCCCCTAGGTTATAACTGTCACATGATGAATGTCATCCAACAAGTCACCGAGCATCTGGCTTTGGGCCTCAGCGGCACTCAGTTCCGGGCGCCACCCCACACTCCCTCGAAGCTCGACGCCAGGCAAAGGCACACCAAGAGGCCTTAAGCCCTCGATGGCCCCTCCTGAGATTTCACAAATTGGGGGTCCCGGAGGACTCGTCTCGGGAGAAGCACGCCTCTGCGATACAAGACCCCGCCCAAGGCCACAAACACAAAGATAAGCCACGGCAACTACTCTAGTCAGGAGCCCTCCAGCCCACGACAACACGCTTTCGATAATCTAGAGGGCATATCATTGTTTCATACATTACAGGGGGGCCATTCCAAAAAAATGCTTTCACGCCCCGCAGGGCCAAACCCGAAATATTGGCAGGAAAATAGGAAAATACAAGCCTAGCGGGACGCGCTACCGCCGGCGTCGCTGTCATCGTCATCGCCATCAGCTTCACCCTCTTCGGCCACGAGCGCAGCCACGTTGTCAGCAAGGGAGAATTCCTTGATCAGGTCGTCCACATGGTCGTCCACCCAGCTCACCAGGTCGCCCTGAGTTACTCCGGGCACGGGGCCTGTCGCGGTGGCGAAGTCGAGGTCGGGATCAAGGCTAAGAAGGTAGCTAAAGACATGCGAGAACGCGTGCCCAAGAAGGTCCTAGCTCTTCTCTTCGACGAGCTGGCACGGCCTTGTGGCCTTGCCTTCAAGGTAGGTCACGACCTGGGTGAAGAAGCAGAGGTAGCCGGAATCATCAGCTTCATACGGGCGGGTGATGCTCTCGTCACAAATGGTGTCTAGGGCCTGGTTAGCCCTGATCCTGAGGTCCTCGAGCATCGAGGAGTGCTCATGCTACAGCATCCAATGATGGCCTGCCTCGTCCGAGGCTCTCTTCACGAGGGATGTGACACCCGCGACTTGCTAATGAAGGGAAGACAACTCGGCCTCAGCAGAGGCCCGGGCCTCCTTGGCGGCCTTCTCACGCTGCTCTGCCATGGCCAACTTCACCTTGAGGGCATCGGCCTTGCCCCACAGCTCGAATTTCCGCTGCTTGAAGCAAGTCTCCTGGAGCCCCAACTTTCGACAGTATTCCTCTACAAGGGTCTTCTGGATCCTCGATAGTTTTTGGTCGACCTCCGCTCCCGAGAGGCAAGGGCGTCCTCAGCTGTGGCTACTTAGTGCTCCATCACTTCCAGTCGCTCACGTTCCAGGCTGTGCTCCAATGCCTCGAGCGCCAGCGCTTCCTCGCGCGCCCGGACTCCCACCTCGTCTAAGGGGGTCCCGCTTGGCGGCACCGCAAGGGCGGCTCTGCGCGCCCGGACGTGCCGCTCAAGAGCGGCGTTCGAAGCTCGAAGCTCCCTCTCGCGCTCATCGGTCGCCTCGCGACGAAGATCCACGGCCCGGGCCTCCTCCAGGGCGCGGGCATAGGCCTCCCGAGAAGCGGCAAGTGTAAGGGCATATTTATCCCTTAGTTGTTTTTGTGATTGATGACAATGCGTTTGCGGACTAATCGTGTGCTTTGCCCATTTCAGACATATCATGTCTAGGCACAAGTCGATTAGGTGCCCCTCGAAGACTAGTAAAGACGGCGTTTCTTTACGTTTCTTTTTAGTGGATTTGAGTCATAGGAAAGCCATAATATTAAGAGGGGGTCCGCGTTGGAAAGGTTTGGCTGGAATCTTCACGTACACATATGTTCCTTTTTGCACCACCTTTCCTTTGGCACTTTGGGGCATCCTCCGTTTCTCCGTGTCTCTTCAAAATGAAGGACTCCTGGTGTTGCTGATCTGGGGCATGCGGTAGTACTGCTCTTCAGAGCGGTAGTACCGCAGGATCTTGCGGTAGTACCGCCGGTCCTTGCGTAGTACCGCAGGCTCTTACGGTAGTATTGCTCCCTGGGAGCGGTAGTACCGTGGCCTCAAGCTAGGCGCACTGCTCGAGCGGTAGTAGGGGCGGATGTAATTTTTTACATCCGCGCCCTACGCGGTAGTACCGCTCCGTTGGCGCGGTAGTACCGTGTGCTCTGGCCAAGCGCAGCAACATGAGCGGAAGTAGGGCCGGATGTAATTTTTCACATCCGCGCCCTACGCAGTAGTAGCGCTCTAGGCTTGCGGTAGTACCATGTCGGATTTTTTCATAGATCAAAACTTAGCGGAAGTAGCCACGGATGTATTTTTATATGTCTGTGCCTTCCTAGTCTAGACCAACCCTGCCTTGCGGTAGTACCGCAAGGGGGAGCGGTAGTACCGCCCTCGGCTCCTATGCTACAGGCCTAGGCTAGCTCCAGCCACAGCCGCGGGTAGTACCGCGGGGCCTTGCGGTATCACCGTGGGCTCGTGCGGTAGTACCGCTCGTCAGGTGCGGTAGTACCACTCGTCGCGGGCTGAGTAAGTGGATAACGGTTGGATTTGTTCTTTCACTATATAAAGGGAGTCTTCCTCTCCGAGTTGACTATCTCTTCCACCCCCAAGCTCCATTCTTGCTCTAAGATCCTTTTTCGCCCGATCTCTCTCCCTAGCCAATCAAACTTGTTGTCGTGGGAAACGAGCACCTATGGGGCCGGCGGACCGGGCCCCTTTCGGTTCGGTGGGGGGCGGAGATCGCACAAAGAGCAGATCGAGGCGAAGCACATGAGCGATTTACCCAGCTTCGGAGCTCTCCGGGGAGATAATACTCCTACTGCTGCTTATGCGATTGTATTGAGTTCTTGCTCGGGGCGCTGAGTGCTCTGATACACTCTAGCTGCTAATGAGACCGGCGTGAGTGTTTTCGGTTTGAACCCCCCTCTCGTTAAGCATGGGCCTCCTTTTATATGCTCAAGGGGTCTCCGACAGGTGGCAACGTAGACAAGGGTAAAAATGGAAAAAGGAATGCGGTTGGTACAACTACTTGTACAGTGTATCATACCTAACCCTGACGGCAGGGGACAAAAGCATTAAATGCCCGTCTGTGTCGCCCAAACAGTGCAAGAAAGGGACCGTCAGGGGCGCCACCGCTTGCCATGATGGCAATCTTGTCATCTCCGCTTGCCACCTCGCACCGCTGGCTGCACAGCCTCTCGCCACGCGTGCCTGGAAAGGTCCCAAGGCGACACGTTGGTGGATGTCTTTGGAGCCTGGTCTGAGTGGTAGCTTTGCGCGACAAGCGCTTTGCCTGATCGTTGTCTTGTCGCGTCCGGAAGCTTGTTGCTCACCGGGCCTTGCTGGGACGCGTGGCGCGTCGCGGCAAGTTCCTTGAAATGCCTTGGTTGGCCTTCCCGGCAAGCTCCTCTTGCCGGGGTCTTGTCTCCTTGGCTTAAACACTTTGTTCTTGAATGGCTCCAAAGGAACCACGGAGGACCTTGGCGGTCACCCGGGAAGACTTGCCGCGGGGCGCTGCGACTGCCCGTGCACAAGTTCGGGATACTAGGGTACCCCTACTCTAGTACACCGGCAGAGCCCCTCGGCTGGGCCACACTGCGGTGCCGAAGTTGGGCGAGGCCCAAACCGAGGCTGCGACACGCGCGGCCTGGTTTACGCCGTATCTTTCTCCGTATCAACCGCGCCCTCCCCTAACGGCACGCGTTGAATGCGGCGTCGTGGGAGAGATCGTGGGCGGTTTCTTTATTCGGAAAGGCGGAACGTCCGCCCCCTCCCTCTTTATAAGCAGGGGAAACAGGGGCAGTTCGCCCATCTCGCTAGTTGTTGTCCCAATCTCAGAAATCTCCGCCGCTCCCCCCTTCTTCCAAAGCCAAAAGAGAGCAGCGCTCCGCCCCCATCACCACGGGCGCCACCAACGCCGTCGATCTCCCCCACCACCTCCGCCATGGCTCCGAAAGCCAAGAAGGCCGTGAAGTCGGCCGAGGCGCTGCGGCTCGAGGCGCTGCAAAAGGAGCGGGCAACTTTCTCCCCCGAGCTCGCCGTGAAGGAGCTGAGGGAGTACTACTACCTCTTACGGTCGACGGAGCGCGGCGCATCCAGCAAGCGCGAAGGTACTCTCAGCCGCCGCTTCGGAACGGGCTCCGAATGGATATCCCTTCTTCGCGTTGTTCTTCTACTGCGGGCTCTGCCCACCTTTCTCTGAATTTTTCTGCGACATCATGAACACCTACGGGTGCCACCTCCTTGACTTCACCCCCAATGTCGTTTTGACCATGGCAGTTTTCGCACATCTCTGCGAAAACTTTGTCGGAGTCCATCCAAATGTAGCCCTTTTTCGCCACTTCTTTATGCCCAGAGTTGAGAGAGGGGAGCCCTTATCCGGCGGAGTCGCCTGGATCTCGAGAGCCGGCAAGAAAGAAGCTTATCTGGAGCGAGAGTGGCTTGCCGGCGAGGAAGATTTTGTTGGGCCTGACACCGAGTCGAGCGAGCCCGCCGAGGGCGCGAGCGGCTCTCCATCTTCAGGCAGCTTGCCACAAGCAGAGCCCCCAGCGCAGCCCCCAGTTCCACCAAGAAGGCGTCTCCGCAAAGTCGGGGACGTAGCAGGGCGGCAGATGAGTCAACAGCCATCACGCCGCGCGACACGCTCCACCGCGACAAGCACTGTTGCCGCGGGAGCGCCTCACGCCGCTGCGGCAACTGGAGCGGGGTCCTCCCGGACCACCGCTTCTGCTCCTGCCACTGCCCCCGCCAAGCGGTCAAGGGAACCCACTCCTCCGCCTCGTCGCACCGAAGGTGGGCCGGACTTCGACCTCTCCGCGCTCAGCTTCGACGAGGAAGAAGAAGAGTAAGATTCTTTGTTGTACTTGTAGTTCTTCAATTGTTGCTGTTTTGTCTTGTATCTGACTTGCTTGACTCCGAACTCATTCCTTTTCAGGACTCTGGCCCAGAGAGCGGCCAAGAGAGCCAAGGTCCCGGTGATTGTCATCGAGGACGAACCCACCGCGACAGCAGGGGGTGCACCCTAGACCACCTTGCCGGAGCCGGCAATCATTCCCCAAAGCAGCCCCCAGCGCAGCCCCCAGCGTAAGCATATGGTTTACTCCCCGCTGTTAGGCGCGCATGGGTGCTCTTTATTTTCTAATATCTGACTCTTGGTTTGTGTAGGAGCAGAGCAGCCTCACAAGGAGCACCCGGAAGCCGCCCCCGATGTGCTACCTGCTTCGACTACACCGCCAAGGGGTGGCTCCCCGGCAAGGGAGCGTTCTCCGGCAAAGGAGAAGTCTCCGGCAAGGGAGAGTTCTCCGGCGAGGGACGGCACCAGCGACCCCCCGGTGGTGGAGACCGTGACCGCAGAACCTAGCGCAGGTAATCCCCTTGCTTGAAAACTCCCCTTGGGTTCTTCTGTTTTTCTTTTTGGATAATTGCTTGATTTTTCTCCCTCTTCCGGCCGCCAGATCCATATTCCACGGAGCCGATGGAGACCGAGGTTGCCGGCGAGGAGAAGCAGCAACAACACCAACAACGCCGCTGCCACCAAAAGAAGAGGCCAGCCTGCTGATCCTGCCGGGCGAGGAGGCCGCCAAAGCTGCCGCCCGAGTTGGCGATCGCCCCGCGGCCCGAGGCCGCGAGGCGTTAAACCTTTGCACCGACCGCCGATCCCCCGCCGCCGCGCAGCATCGGGCTCGAAGAGCCCGGCCAGCGCCTGTTTGAAGGCGGCGATGGCATCTTCATCAAGCTCCCACAGGCGTCAAGTTCGAGGCGCCGGTCGAAGGAGAAGTTTTTGACGGAGAGGTGCTTGCCTCCGCTGGGCTGACGCTGGTTGACGCGCCGAGCAGCAGCAGCGGCGAGCCTGAGGAGGAACAGCTGTCGCGGAGGCTTCTGTCGCTCTACCGCGCTCGGCAGGCCAAGGTGTTGTCCCGAGAAGCGCTTGTCGCGAAGGCGGGAGTGGACATTGAGAAGCGCGCGGAGGAGCTCTGGGAGCATAATCGGGAAAATCTCGGTCCACAGCAAAGGCGGGAGCAACTTCGTCAAGCGGGAAAGCCTTCCTCCTCGAGAAGGCCGAAGCTGAAGAGCAACAGCGTCTTGTCGCCGAGGAGCTGTTTGCACGGGAGGGCGAGTTGGCGCAGCGGAAGGTCAACCTCGACAGCCACGAGGAGGAGCTTGTCGCGCGCGAGCAAACATTCGGCGGGGCTCTCAAGGAAGCAGAGGCCGCTGCCGCAGCTGCCGAGGCCGCCAAGAAGGAGCTGGAGATGAAGGTGACGCAGCTAGAGGCCGATCTCAAGGCGAGGAGCGAAGAGCTTGCCGCGCTCAAGAGCGAGCGCGAGAAGGACGCCTACACCCTTGGCGAGCTGGAGGGTAGTCTCGCCGAGAAGGGCAAGGAGCTTAGCGCCGCCAAGGAATCCAATGCAGATCTTGAGTTGAAGCTGGCTACTTTGACCAAGGCGCCGGCCGGCGCCAGAGGCGGAGGTGGCCTGAAGGAGGAGATCAAGGCCAATGAAGCGCTGGCAGCGAGGCCGCGAAACCCGAAACACTTTTAGGGAGGCTGTGGAACTCGGGCGGAGGGTCTCGTGAACATCGCCACAGTCATTGGCGGGAGGCTGGCGCAGCTGGGGATGGAGGATCTCGGGTACTCCTCGGCGAGAACCTCAACCCAGCGCCAAGCTCACCTTGTTCTTCAAAAGCGTGGCGGCGGCCCTCCGGCAACCGAGAGAGGATCCCAAAGCAGCTGGCCGGCGAGTCACGCCACGATCTGCGCGGGAGTTCTTCAAAAGGTGTTGGTGAAGGTGGCCTTCCGCAACCCGGGCCTCAACCTCACCAATGTCCTCAAGAAGCTGCCGCCAGATGCTGATCTGGAAGCGCTCAAGGCCCTTGTCGCACCCATTATGGACAAGGTGAGCAAGATCAAGAGGGTTGAGGGCGATCGCGTAGATTAGGCCGCCTGTTTTCTCCTTTTCTTGTCGCTGCAGGCCATGTTACGAGAACAATCCATTAGAGCTGCGACAAGCTATCTTGTAATATAACTTTATTTCGGGTATCGATTGCTGTGTTATTTCCTTTACTTGATTATTTCCTTTGTATGTTTTTGCCCTACGCTTTTAGGGAACTTGTTGGCGCAGGCACCTTAGCATGGCGCTGAGTCTTGAGACGTCGGCAACTTCTTTGGCGGTGCCGCTACCGACAAAAACCTTGTTGCAACTAGTCGCAGCTCACTTAAGTTGTTGAGCGGACTCGAAACAAAGTAAGGCGCAACTAGCTCTGAGTTGGTTCCTCCGCATGAGTTTTCCATACAAAGCACGGTCGTTCGAGGAAGATAACTTAAAATTTTTAAAAACTGATTGCTCAAACTTTGGCAACTTAGCTTTTCTGTCGTTTGCTTCTCGGTAAGGCGAAACTTTCTTGAACGACACCTGGTCCACACCATTATCTCCTCCTTCCCCCCCCCCCGGCAAACTTGTGGGCGAGGGAACCTTCCTTTTCTTTGAAAAAGAAAGAAGAGAAAATAAAGATATGGAGCCTTACGGCTCGTTATTGCTTACCGGGGGTAGGTGCTGCACAAAGTGTCAGATAATACATGCAAAAAATAGAAAGCATGAAATTGACAAGATCTTGCAGAGCACATGAGCTTTATTTATGCATGGGGTCTGCGCCGCTTTGTACAAAGGATTACATGCAACAGCGGCAAGACTTGTACAAAAGGTGGTTGCGGAACAGTTCCGACAACCGCGCCTTCTGAGTAAAACTTACGAAGATGCTCAATGTTCGGGAGTTGCTCACGGAGTGTCATCTTCGGTCTCAAAGCGGACGGCCTTGAGCCTAGTGACTCGTTTCACCGGTAAGGGCCTTCCTACTTTGGCGTCAACTTGTTGGAATTCTTAGTGGACTGAACGCGCCGAAGAACAAGGTCGCCTTCCTCTAGACTTCTGGCATTAACTTTGCGGCTATGGTAGCGGCGCAAAGCTTGCTGGTATCGAGCAGCTCGTACAGCAGCCTGAAGATGGTCCTCCTCAAGGAGCAGCGCATCATCTTGTCGCAGCTGCTCTTGCTCAAGCTCATCATAAGCGAGCACTCGAGGCGACCCGTATACGAGTTCCGTGGGGAGAACTGCTTCTGCTCCATAGACTAGAGTGAAAGGTGTCTGGCCAGTGGCTCGATTTGGCGTCGTCCTGATCGACCAAAGAACCACCGGTAGCTCCTCGATCTAGTTCTTTCCGCACTTGTGCAGCTTGTCGAAAGTCCTGGTCTTGAGCCCACGCAGCACTTCAGCATTTGCCCTCTCCGCTTGACCGTTGCTTCTCGGGTGAGCAGCGAAGCGGCGGAACCTTGGCACCAAGGTCTGGGACGTCTTGCATGAAGGTGCGGCTTGTGAATTGTGTGCGTTGTCGGTGATGATCTGTTAGGGATCGAAGCGAAAACAATCGACTGAAGAACTTATTCTTGTTGTCTTGTCACCTTCCTCCTCGCTTCCACTTCCGCCACTTTGTGAACTTGTCGATTACAGCGTACAAGTACTCAAAGCCCCGGCAACTTGGGGAAAAGGGCCGAGGATGTCGAGCCCCGGACGAAAATGGCGGGATAAAGGGATGCGTCTGGAGAGCTTGAGCTGGATGGTGTATCTGCTTAGAATGGGCCCGCACGCTTCACACTTGGTTACTTGTGCGATTGCATCACGGAGGGCTGTCGGCCAAAAGAAACCTTGCGGAACAGCTTTGCGGCAAGTGCTCTTGCCAATGTGGTGACCACATATGCCTCCATGTATCTCTTCCAACAGCTATTGTCCGTCTTCCCGGGGAATACACTTCAATTTCACACCGTTGAGTCTTCTTCTGTACAGTGTGCTGTCGACAAACTGGTACATATTTGACTGCCGAGCTACTCTTTCCGCTTCTTCTTGCTCTTTGGGAAGTTCTCCTGTCTGAAGGAAACGGACAATCTGTTGTGCCCATGCTGGAGCTTGCGGCTCGACAACAAGGACTAAAGGCACATATGCTTCTGCGGGAACATCTGCTTCTACGGCAAGAACCTGCGGCTCAGCCGGAGCTTGACGTTCCCCGACAAGCTTGTCGGAGCAAAACTTGTCGGGAGCGTCTGCTTCAACGGAACAAACCCTAGGGCTTGCCGGAGCAGACTTCTCCTCAGTACCCTTGGAGTTGATCTTGGGGACCTTCTTGACGGCGGCTTCGGGGAGCTCTGCCGGAAAATAGTCACCAGAAATCAACTTCCTCTTCTTGCTCTGTCCAGTTGATGGCGTCACAGATGGTTGAGTCAGTTTGAGCACAAAGATCCCTGGTTCCACAGGTAACTTAAGTGCAGCGCACTTTGACAGGCCATCGGCAATGTCGTTCCGAGCTCTTGGGACATGTTCCATCTGTAGGCCGTCAAAGTGCTCTTCTAACTTTCTCACCTCATCAACGTAAGCTTCCATCAACAGACTCTGATAATTCTTGTTCACTTGGCGGATGACAAGCTGCGAGTCACCCCTGACAATGAGCTTCTTGATCCCAAGGTCTGCTGCGATCCTGAGACCGGCAAGCAAACCTTCATACTCTGTAGTATTGTTCGTTGCTTGCTCCTTGGGAAAGTGCATCCGACTACGTGCTTGAGGTGCTCTCGGTGGAGTGCGACAAGTAGCATGCCCTTTTGGCGCCTTTGCAGCGAGAAGGCACCATCAAAGTACATCAGCCATTCCTTGCTTGCCTCCTTGGCGGGATGCTTGTTTCGAATTTCTTCATCCGGTGTTGGCGTCCACTCGCTATGAATTACGCGATGCTTTTTGCTCTAGATAGTTGAAGTGCTCTCAAACTTGAGGCCAAAGCTTGACAGTTCCAGTGCCCACTCGACAATCCTGCCTGTTGCTTCTTGATTCTGCAGTATCCTCTTCAGCGGAAAACGAGTGACAACTATGATCTCATGTGCTTGGAAGTAATGGCGCAGCTTTCTCGAGGCCATGAGAAGGCCAAAAAGCAATTTCTGCACACCAGAGTACCTTGACCTAGCCCCTGCGAAGGGAACTGACAAATTAAAGCTGGCGCTGCACCATTCTCTTGCACCTCCTCACGCTACTGCGCAGATCCATCTTTATCGGGACGAGCTTGCCGGTGAAGCCCCCCTTGTCGATGGATGCACTGCCGTGGTTCTTGGCTCATCATCCGCCTCCCTCTCGCTACTAACGCAGCACTAACCACTTGATTGGTTGCCGCTATATCACAGCAGCAACTTCTCTTGTGGCTTAGGTGCGACAAGTGTTGGAGTGGAGGACGAGTATCTCTTCAAGTCTGCGGCAGCAGCCTCCGCTTCGAGTCCATTTCATGGGACCTGCCTTTTCAATATTTTGAAAAATGGCGAGCACGCCAGCAGCGAACTTAGAGATAAACCTGCTTGAGAGCAGCCACGCAACCGGCAAGTCTTCGTACATCCTTGACGCACTTTGGTGCTTCGATCTGCTCAATGGCCTTGATCTTGTCGGGATTGGCTTCAATTCCTCGCTGAGATACGAAGAACCCGAGAAGCTTGCCGGAGGGGACTCCAAACACACACTTCTCGGGGTTAAGCTTGAGGTTGATCTTGCGCAGATTTGCAAAGGTTTCATCTAAATCTTGAATCAGAGTTGCCTTGTCCTTGCTCTTGACCACTATGTCATCCATGTAGGCTTCCACATTTCTGTGTATTTGTGGCTCAAAAGCGTCATGTACTACCCTTGCAAATGTTGAACCAGCATTCCTCAAACCGAAAGGCATCCGTATGAAACAGTATGTGCCACATGGAGTGATGAATGCGGTCTTTTCCTCATCCTCTTCTGCCATGAAGATCTGATGGTATCCTGAGTATGCGTCAAGAAATGAAAGCAAATCACATCCGGCCGTGGAGTCAACAATCTGGTCAATGCGCGGCAAGGGAAATGGGTCTTTGGGATAAGCTTTATTAAGATCGGTAAAGTCGATTCAAAGCCTCCATTTCCCGTTTGCCTTGCGCACGACTACAGGATTGGCCAACCACGTAGGATGGAGCACTCCTCTGACAAGGCCTGCTGCTTCCAACTTCTTGATTTCTTCTGCGATGAATTCTTGGCGCTCCACTGCTTGTTTCCTGACCTTCTGCTTGATGGGCCGCGCTTGAGGACAAACGGCAAGATGGTGCTTGATTACTTTCCTGGGAACACCGGGGATGTCAGACGGTTGCCACGCAAACACGTCGACATTCGCCCGCAGGAAAGCAACGAGTGCGCTTTCCTATTTTGGGTCGAGAGTGGCACTGATGGTGAAAGTACCACCAGTGCCATCCTCCTTGGGGGACACCTTCTTGGTCTCTGGTGGGGCTGTCATTGCCTTCTTACACTTGCCGGTGGAGCTCGATGGTGCGTCCTCGACAGTAGCGCAGCACTCCGAAGAGGTGCGCTTGCTGGAGTGGGCATCAGAACTCTTGCCGGACTTGGTCTTCTTCTTCCCCGGAGCTTGAGCAAGTGACTTGCGATCTGTATGCGGCTCTTGCTTCCCGATAGATCTTGTCGTATGAGATAAGAGCATCCTTCTTGTCGCCGAGGACGGAGATGACACTTATCGGGCGGGCATCTTGACCGACGTTGTATGCATAGTGAGAGGCCGCCATGAATTTGGCGAGTGCTAGACGACCGAGTATCCCATTGTAAGGCAATGGAAAGTCAGCAACGTCAAAAGTGACCCTCTCAGTCCTGAAGTTCAGCTCGCAGCCAAATGTCACCGGCAACATGATCTTTCCCTTCGGCTTGCTCCTTCCCGGATTGATTCCTTGGAATGTGCGGTCTCTTGAGCTTCATTGTCGAGGATCCGGAGTTTACGAAGTACCGCGGAGGAGATCAGGTTCAAGCCGGCTCCACCGTCCAACTAGCATCTTAGTGACCTTGAGGTTGCGGATAGTTGGTGAAACCAACATCGGCAAGCACCCGACCGCATTATCGCGATCGTGGTGGTCCTCAATATCAAAGATGATAGGCGTCTTGGACCATTTCGAGGCTTGCGTGACTCGACGGGTGGTTCTGCCGCATTGACTTCCCGCACCTTTGCTTGAGCTGGCGGTGTGAAGTATCTGAAGCACCGCCGTCAGCGCACAGGACCTCTGTGGCTTTCTGAAACTCCTGCTCATCGGCCTCGTCGTCATCCATATATTCATCTTCGTCGTCATCTTCATCCTTGTCGCGGCCGCGGGGAGGTCTGTCTCCTTGCCGCTGCTTGGCCTTGCCGCGGCGTCCTCCCCGGCCGGGGCGTTTCTTGCCGGATCCTCCAGCACCTTCTTGGGCCTTCTCCTTGTCACGTCGCTCGTATTCAGCTTTCTGCTGCTCGACAAGCTGCTCGACCTTCTTGCAGCTCTGGAGGTCATGACCCTTGGTGCGGTGGATCTTGCAGTACTGCGCCCTGCTTGTCGGCGACTGCCACAGCCTCCTCGCCGGAGCTACCAGCTTTGGCTTTCTTGGCGCCACCTCCGTTGCCGGACTGCTTGACAACTAGCACATCTTTGCCTCTCTTCCTCCTGTTGTTCCGCCGCCGGTTTTTCTTTGTCGGGGCAGCATCCTCGCTATCAGATCCTCCTGCTTCTGTATTCTCTCCGGGGAGTTTCCTCCCTTCCTCGGCACGTGCACACTTGTCGGCCAGGGACTATAGCTCACTGACGTCTCTGATCTTGCACATCTCCATCTCCTCCCGCATCCTGCGGTTTCGCACGTTCTGATGGAACGCGCTGATGACCGCGGTAGGGTGGATATCTGGGATGTTGTGCTGTACACGGCTGAACCTCTGAATGAACTTGCACAGGGACTCTCCTTCCTTCTGGGCGAGCAGGTGAAGGTTGCTCTCTTGGCCATGAGGCTTGTGGCGCTTTGTAAAGCGCCGACAAACCGATGGCATAGATCTGCCAAGAGGATATGGAGTTCTCCGGCAAGTGCATGAGCGAGATCGACATTGGGCTTGAGCACCGGTGAAGTAGTTGGCAAGGATCTTGTCGTCCGTCCCCGGCAGCCTGCCTGCGATGGTGTAGATCTTGAGGAACTCCGACGGATCGACTTGCCGTCGTACTTCTCTGGTACATCGGCAGAAATTCTTCGTCTTTGAGCCCTTTGGACTTGCCGCAGCTCATGAGTGAGCGCAGGGCAACCTACAGCGTCTGACAAGTCGCTGGTTCCCCTGGCGCATGCATGTCGACAGATGGGCCCAGCGCCTGGTCCGATTGACGCCGCTTCTCTTGGCGCTCGATCTCGATCTGGCGTCTTCTTGCTGTCGTTCGTGAAGAACTTGGCGCTGATCGCGACGAGCTCATGGATCTAATGATGCAATGGAGTCGTTTTCGAGGTGGATCCGGCGAGTCGGCGATCTTGGCCTTCGGGGCGGAGAGTGCACGGTGGTTGCACCCCCACCGGCTTTGTCGCCATCGGCTCGTGCCTGGCAGTCTTGCCATGGCTTCGATGTACTCGGCTGCCGTGGAGTGTCACCGTTGGCGAAGCCGATGAGACTCTGAATGGTGGCCCTCCATTACGTCGATCTTATGCCGCCGTTGGAGGGTAATCCGGAGCGATTGAGCTCGTGCCAAAGCTTCGCTGGAGTGGAGGTGGCGATGGCGAGCGGTGCGAGGCGGGATATGCTCGGACTTCCAACGGGTTGGAAGGAGCGATATCCGTCGGCGGCTATGTCTTGCTCGTGCGAGCATGTTGGCGTGCATGCTGGTCTTGAGCACCACGAGATCCACCGGCTCGATCTTGATCCAACGAACGTATGGTACCACGAGTACCATGACGTTGTCGGTCCCGCGCCTCCTGGGATGGGCGCGGTGCATGCACGGACGCCGAGGTCTGCGCCGCCTTGTCCTTGGACCTGGCAGCACCGTGAGCTCCCTCGTCGATGCCTGTTCTTCCGCCGGCGTCTACCCCACCACCCGTTTGCTCCGGTGGCGGTGGGTTCGACACGGACGGAGCAGCCACCTCCGAAGCCTTCTTCTTTGGTGGCATGTTGATGAAGAAGATGAAGATCTAGCTCGCGTGAACGCCGAATCAGGTTCACACAGCCTCGACACCCCCTACCTGGCGCGCCATAGATGTCGTGGGAAACGAGCACCTATGGGGCCGGCGGACCGGGCCCCTTTCGGTTCGGCGGGGGGCGGAGATCGCACAAGGAGTAGATCGGCGCGGCACACGGCGATTACCCAGCTTGAGCTCTCCGGGAGATAATACTCCTCTGCTTGTCGATTGTATTGAGTTCTTGCTCGGGAGCCGAGGGCTCTGATACACTCTAGCTGCTAACGAGACCGGCGTGAGTGTTTTACGGTTTTGAACCCCCCTCTCGTTGCGCATGGGCCTCCTTTTATATGCTCAAGGGGTCACCGACAGGTGGCAACGTAGACAAGGGTAAAAATGGAAAAAGGAATGCAGTTGGTACAACTACTTGTATAGTGTATCATACCTAACCCTGACGGCAGGGGACAAAAGCATTAAATGCCTGTCTGTGTCGCCCAAACAGTGCAAGAAAGGGACCGTCAGGGGCGCCACCGCTTGCCATGATGGCAATCTTGTCATCTCCGCTTGCCACCTCGCACCACTGGCTGCACAGCCTCTCGCCACGCGCGCCTGGAAAGGTCCCAGGGCGACACATTGGTGGATGTCTTTGGGCGCTGGTACAGAGTGGTAACTGCGCCGCAAGCGCTTTGTCATGATCGTTGTCTTGTCGCGTCCGGATGCTTGTCGCTCACGGGCCTTGCCGGACGCTGGTGGCGTCGCGGCAAGTTCCTTGAAATGCCTTGGTTGGCCTTCCGGCAAGCTCCTCTTGCGGGGTCTTGTCTCCTTGGCTTAAGCACTTTGTTCTTGAATGGCTCCAAAGGAACCACGGAGGACCTTGGCGGTCACCGGCAAGCCTTGCCCATGGGCTACATTGCCGTGCACAAGTTCGGGATACTAGGGTACCCCTACTCTAGTACACCGACACTTGTTGATTTTCTAGGGATTGGTTGAGAAGGCCACGATCTACACTTCCACCAAGAGAAATTTGATTCCCCCCACTAATCCCTTGCGGATCTTGTTACTCTTGGGTGTTTGAGCACCCTAGATGGTTGAGGTCACCTCGGAGCCATATTCCATTGTGGTGAAGCTCCATGGTTTCGTTGGGAGCCTCCAATTCGGTTGTGGAGAGAGCCCCAACATTGTTTGTAAAGGTCCGATCGCCGCCTCCAAGGGCACCAATGGTGGAATCACGGCATCTCGCATCATGTGAGGGCGTGAGGAGAATACGGTGGCCCTAGTGGCTTCTTGGGGAGCATTGTGCCTCCACACCTCTCCAACGGAGACGTACTTCCCCTCAAAAGGAAGGAACTTCGGTAACACATCCTTGTCTTCATCGGCTCCACTCTTGGTTATCTCGTACCTTTCCTTGTGAAAGTTTATTGTGTGCTGCATCTCTTGCTTAATTGTGTACTTGTTGTTGTTGCATCATATAGGTTGCTCACCTAGTCACATATCTAGACAACCTACTTTGATGCAAAGTTTAAATTGGTAAATAAAAGCTAAAAATTGTTAGTTGCCTATTCACCCCCCCCCCCCTCTAGTCAACTATATCGATCCTTTCAATTGGCATCAGAGCCTCATCTCTTTATTAAGGACTTTGTCGTCCGAAGAGTATGATTGACTTCGTAGACGGTGAGGAGGAGCACCCCGGTGTGATTCCGTCCTCGTCTACGGGCGATGGGGAAACCTCGGTCTCACGTGAAGAGTTCAATGTGGCTTTGGACACCTTGAAAACTTCCATGATGGCCAAGGTCAAAGGCATGCTCAAGAACTTTCTTGATGGTTTCAAATTATCCACCGCACCGTTTGAAGTGGTCGATCCCACTAACAAGGTGACGGATTCTAACTCCAACAAGGGGGAAGCTACTAGTGAGAAAGTTTCTTTGTCTAATGGTAGAAATGGTAGTGGCATCTTTGCCCATGTGGAACCTCCTATTACTTATGGAGGACCCATTCCCTCCACTCATCTAAATCATGCCGGCCCTCCTCCTAAGATTGTGAAAAATGAGGATTTTGACGCTTGGGTTTATCGCTTTAAACTCATTTAAATCATGTTAATACTAATCTTTGGAGAATCATTGAGCAAGGTTTCTATCCGCATGACCCAAGCAACTTCACCCCTAGAGAATCCGCGGATTATCAATTCAACGAGAATGCTCTCTTCATCATCCAAGATGCAATTCCTTCCGAAGATCTTGCACATCTCTGACCTTTCACCATGGCCAAGGAAGCATGGCACAATGTTGTCTCCCTTTACAAGGGAAGCGCAAGCATTCAACGCTCCAACTATGAAGTGGTGCAAGATGAAGCCGATGAGTTCACAATGAATGAAGATGAAGAACCTCGTGAGCTTTACCGGAGGCTAACCACTCTCGCGGTCTCACTACGAGATCATGGGAGCAAGGATACGGATGACAATTGGATCAAGCGCAAGTTCCTCAAGGCCATGATGCCTTACCACAAGGCTATGTCCTTCGTCATCCGTCAAAGGCCGGACTTCCACACCTTGTCCTCAAGTGAAGTGTTGGATGAGTTTGTGGCAATGAGGATCTTGGACAAGACTGCCGACAATGTGGTATTGCATTCTCAAAGAGCTAAGAAGCCCAACCTTGCTTTGAAGGCCAAAGTTAGTGTCGAAGAAGAGGATGAAGAGGAAGAAGAGGAGACCAACCCCGAAGATACAAAGTATGCTTATCATGAGCACATGGCTCTCGCATCAAAGCAATTTTGGAGCAAGAAGAACACAAGGCCCAACTTCAACAAGAGCAACTCAATTGGCACGAAGGGCAAGCAACGTGTCAGGACTTGCTATAATTGTGGCAATGTGAGCCACTTTGTTGCGGAATGCCCATATGAGAAGAGGGAAGACAATGGTGGCAAGCTCATCCGAAAAGACAAGGCCAAGTCTTTCCCCAACAAGAGCAACTTCACTAAGAAGACTCCTCCCAAGGGGTTGGTGGCACAAGAAGAGTACAATGAGGATGATGATGATGATGAAGACGGTGAGTCGGTTGCCATGGCCTCCGTTGCCATGGCGACAACTCCTAGGGTGTCTCTCTTCGACTCACCCAATGAGAACATCACCGCCATGTGCCTCATGGCCATAGCCACAAACAAGGTAACCCCCAACATCAAAACTACCATCATTACTAATCATTCTTTGATGGATTGCATTGATGAAAATGAGGGGTCTAATGGGGAGGAAAATGAATTTGAGTCATTTATGAGTAAGCTCAAGGGTAAATCCAAGAAGCACTTTGTTGTTCTCTTGGAACAACTTGGTGAAGCCAATGACATGATTGAGGCTCATGAAGAAACCATCTCTAAGATGGAGGGGAATAGTCATGACTATGCCGATTGGATATCGGATCTCTCTAATGCTCCTGAGGAAGAGTGTGGTCATTGTTTGGCTCTTGAGGAGTCATACAACAATGATCATGCTAAATTAAAGAAAGATCTTGATCATGCTCTTGTTGTATCTCGTGTGCTAAATTCCGAGAAGGCCAAACTTGGGATTGATCTTGCTAGACTGAAGGAGGAGTTTGATATACTTGACAAGGCTCACAAGGCCTTGAAGGGTACTCATGCTAGTCTTAAAGAGTCTCATGATCAACTCCAAGTGAAGCTAACCAACGAGAAAGCCACTTTTCCTCATATGGTTTTAATTGATAATGCAAATGGTACTAACCCTTGTTGTGAGCATGTGCATCTTGTTGAGGAGAATGCAAAGTTGAAGGAGCAACTTGATAAAGGCCTTGTGTTGTGCATACAAGGTGAGAAGAACCTCAACAACCTTTTGAGCAATCAAAAGGAAGTTGGGGCCAAGGAAGGGATTGGGTTCGCACCCAAGTCCAAGAACAAGAAGAAGAATGAAAAGACCAAACGACATCCTCCTCTCAAGCAAAATTTTGTGAAAGAGGGAGAGGGTGCTTCTAAGGAGAAGAAGAACAATGTGAAGGCTGGTGGTGTCAAGAAAGTCAATGCAACCCCTTCCAACAAAGCCGGCGACTTTAACCCTTCCTATGTGTTATGCCGTGCTAGTGATGGACATGTTTATGCTAAGTTTGTTGGTTCTCCGTATGAGTACATTGAATGGTCTATTTGGGTTCCTAAGACCCTTGTCACTAACATCAAAGGACCCATTACAAAATGGGTACCGAAAACCAAGCATTGATCTCTTGTAGGTGTTTGCTTCCAGTGGGGGATCATGGTTGCTTGATAGTGGAGCTACTAAGCATATGACCAGAAGCAAGGACTTGGTGGTGGACGTGCACAAGATTCCATCTATGCCCACCAATGTAGAGTGGGGTGTTGCCTCATCCTCTAAGGTATTGGGACTTGGCAAGGTTGTCATTTCTCATGATCTCACGATCGATAAGGGCATGCTTGTTGAGTCCCTTGCATACAATTTGCTTTCCGTTTGTCAACTTGCAATCATGGGATTTGCCACTTTCTTTGATATTGATACCGTGGCCCTCTTGTGGAGAAAGACTCTTAAAGTAGCCTTTGTTGGGCATGTCGAGAATGGTCTCTATGTGATTAACTTTTAGGAGCGACCCACTAAGACCGCGGAATGCCTAATGGCTAAAGTTGACGTGGGATGGCTTTGGCATGGCCGTTTAGCCAATGTCAATATGAGATCTTTGCAAAGTCTTCTCAAGGGGGGCCATGTTCGTGGACTAACAAATGTTATTTTTGCCAAAGATCGTGCTTGCAATGCTTGCATCGAAGGAAAGCTACATGAGAAGGCTCACCCTCCCACGACTATCATCTACTCAAAGAGGCCTTTGGAGCTCCTTCACTTGGATCTCTTTGGTCCTCCATCCTTTGATAGTCTTGGGGGTAGGAAGTATTGCTTGGTGATTGTGGATGATTACTCAAGATACACTTGGGTGTACTTCTTCAAGAGGAAGAGTGAGACCCAACAAACCGTCATCAACTTTGCAAATGAAGGTCAACGTCAACACAATGCAAAGTTCTTGACGATAAGAAGTGACAACGGCACCGAGTTCAAGAACTACACCTTGGATGAGTTTCTTAATGATGAGGGGATCAAACATCAATATTCCGCACCTTATACCCCTCAACAAAATGGTGTAGCGGAGAGGAAGAACCGGACGTTGATGGATGCGGCAAGAACCATGATGGCGGAGTTCAAGTCTCCATACAACTTTTGGGCCGAAGCCATCAGCACCACATGTCATGCATCCAATCGGCTCTATCTCCGCAAAAGGCTTGAACAAACTCCATATGAGATACTCACCGGTAACAAGCCCAACCTCAAGTACTTTCGGGTGTTCGGGTGTAAGTGTTTCATTCTCAAAAAAGGTGTTCGTTTGTCTAAATTTGAGGCTAGAGCTCAAGAGGGCATATTTGTTGGTTATGCTACAAACTCTCATGCTTACCGTGTCCTCAATAAGTCCATGGGACTTATTGAGGAGACGTGTGACGTAGAGTTTGATGAGAATAACGTCTCCCAAGTGGAGCAAAGTGGCACTTGTGATGTAGGTGATGAAATTCCTCCCCAAGCCATAAGAAGAATGGGTGTTGGTTTTATCCTACCCACTGAGGAACCCCTTGTGGCCGAAGGAGAAGGACAATGTTCCACTCAAGTGGAACCATCACCAATCCAAGGCCCACACGCTTCCGAAGAATAAAGTGAAGGCCCTCAACATCATGAACAAGACCAAGGGATGGATCAACCTCAAGATGGTGTTGAACCACCAAGTGATACCCAAGGTCAAGTTCTCTCCTCCGAGCAAGTTCAAGATCAAGAGCAAGCTCAAGATCAAGAACAAGCTCAAGACGACGCTCAAGATTATCAAGTAACCGCTCCTCAACTCACTTCTGAGGAGGAATTGGAGCGTCGTGCTGCCAAGATTGCATCCAAGCTCTCTACCAAGGGTCATCTCATGAAAAACGTGCGTGGAAGCATACAAAAGGGGGTAAGCACTCGTAGACAATTGGCAAACTATTGTGAACATCACGCGTTTGTCTCTTGTGTTGAACACCAAAAGGTATATGAGGCGCTCGAAGATCCGGATTAGCTTAATGCCATGCATGAAGCACTCAACAACTTCGAGCAAAACAAGGTGTGGAGATTGGTGCCAAGGCCAACGGGGAACCATAATGTCATTGGAACCAAGTGAATATTCAAGAACAAGCAAGATGCTCATGGAATTATAGTCCGCAACAAGGCTCGTTTGTAGCACAAGGCTCATTTGGTAGCACAAGGCTACTCCCAAGTCGAGGGTATCGACTACGGTGAAACCTTTGCTCCCGTTGCTCGCCTTGAATCTATTCGTTTGTTGATTGCTTATGCTTCTCATCATAATTTCAAGTTGCAACAAATGGATATGAAAAGTGCTTTTCTTAAGGGTCCTATTAATGAGTTGGTGTATGTCAAACAACCCCCCATGTTCGAGGATCCCTATTTCCACGATCATGTGTACCAACACGATAAGGCACTCTGTGGCCTTAAACAAGCCCCACGTGTGTGGTATGATCACCTTACCGAGTTGTTGCAAGATCGTGGGTTTGAAATTGGGAAAATCGACCCCCCCCCCTCTTTTTACTAAGAAGGTCAAAGGGGAGTTGTTTGTGTGCCAACTATATGTTGATGATATTATCTTTGGTTCCCCTAACAAAGCTTTCAATGAGGAATTTGCCGCTCTCATGACCTCAAAGTTCAAGATGTCCATGATGCGAGAGTTGAAGTTCTTTCTCGCGTTTGAAGTCAAGCAAAGAAGAGAAGGGACCTTCATCAACCAAGCCAAATACACTCAAGACATGCTCAAGAGATTCAAGCTAAGTGATGTCAAGCCGGCTTCCACTCCAATGCCCGTCAAATGCCAACTTGACATAGATCCCAATGGTAAAGCAGTGGATCAAAAGGTATATCGCTCTATGATTGGCTCCTTGCTTTACCTTTGTGCATCTAGACCGGATATCATGTTGAGTGTGGGAATTTGTGCACGGTTTCAAGCCGCACCTAAGGAAAGCCACTTTGTGGTGGTCAAGCGGATCTTTTGATAGGCTCATACCCCAAATTTTGGCTTATGGTACCCAAAAGGAGCAAGCTTCAACCTTGCAGGATATTCGGACTTCGATTGGGCGGGAGACAAAGTGGATAGGAAGTCAACTTCCGGAGGGTGCCAATTCCTTGGTTGCTCTTTGGTGAGTTGGTCTTCTAAGAAGCAAAGTTGTGTGTCTCTCTTGTCCACCGAAGCAGAGTACGTGGCCGCCGGTAGTTGTTGTGCACAACTTCTATGGATGAGGCAAACTTTAAAGGATTACGGTTTCATTTGTGACAAATTGCCTCTTTGGTGTGATAATGAAAGTGCCATAAAGATTTCTCTCAACCCAATGCAACACTTCAAGACGAAGCACATTGAGATTCGGTATCACTTCATCCGGTATCACATTAGGTGAGGGGAGATCAAGCTCAACTATGTCAACACTCATGACAACCTTGCAGATATCTTCACGAAGCCCTTGGATGAAGCAAGATTTCACGAGTTAAGGCATGAGCTAAATATCATTGATTCGAGCAATGTGGCTTGAACCCTTGCACACCCACCATACTCAACTTGTTATCTTGTTTAGGTGTAGGCATGGACATAGGGGGAGTGTTGTTCTCTCAATGAACTCTCCCTCCCCCCATTATGCATAAATTGATCAACTCTTTCACATTAGCCATTGTTGATGGTACTTGTGCTTCAAAGACGAGTTTCGGTCATGGGCCCAAGGATAATTCTTCATGGTGCCATACTAATTGACTCAAAAATAGTTGCCTCTGGCCACCGCCCTCTTTTTGGAGAGGTTGTGTTGTGTGTTTAGCCCTGTTGTCTTTTGACTTTCTTCTTTGTGCCGAGCTTGCGTGTGTTGTCTTGTGGTTTAGCGGTTTGGTGTGTCCGTTCGCTTGAAGGTTGCATTGCAAAGGCTGCCTTTTCTTCCTTTTGCGAAACATGCATTTTCTTGGGTCTACGGTACTACTGTGGCTGTCCATGGTACTACCGCAGGAGTTGCGCATGGTACTACCACAACCAGCACGGCGGTAATTTTTTACTGCCGCTGGGGGAGCGGTACTACCGCCCGCGGTGCGGTACTTCCCCCGGGCGGTACTACCGCGATGACGAGCGGTACTACCGCGTAGTCGCGAGCATGTGGGGGTTAAGAGCGGGCAGGGGAGTTCCAACTCCCCCATACCCATTCAACTCTTTTCCCCATGTCGCCTCTCTCTCTCTCTCCTGCCCAAGAACGGCGCCAGAGAACCTCGCCGGATCTCCGTCTCCGGCCGTTCTCCTCGCATTCTGTCCAGTGGGATCCTTCCCCACCATGCCCTCTTGCCATGGAACAAGGTTTCTCCCCAAATCCCTCTCTCTTTCGTTCGTTCTTTAGTCTCTAGGTTTTTGGGAGATGCATGTTGTTCTTGAGATTTTAGGCCAAATCTTTGCAAGAGTAGGATGTAGGAGAGTAGTAATGCGTAGAGATGGTATTTGGTATGTTGCCCCATGGTAGATTTGATCAACCGTAGTACCGCTCCATTGTCGCGGTTGTGTTCAGATCTATTTGTGCTTCGGATCCGACCTCATGCGGTACTACCGCACCTTCCGTGCGGTACTACCGCTCCTCAGGAGCGGTACTGCCGCACGAGGCACGGAAGTAAATTTTTTACTTCCGCTCCCGCCGCGGTACTACCATGCCCTCCTGGCGCGGTACTACCGTGGCCGGAGCAGCACTAAAATTTTAGTTTCGCACATCCGTGCGGTACTACAGTTGATGTCAAATCTACCATGTGGCAAGTACCCAATGCTCTTTCTACTTGTTTCACTCATTTTGCTGTGTTCTTTGCATTGATCCTTCTCGCTTCTTTTGCATGTTCTTGTGTTGTGTGTCATCGGTGGTGGCTCCGGTTCCAATGTCTGTCGGTCGAACCCTGTTTGCGACACAGGCTCGAAGCGCCTGCGCAACCAAGATGAAGCTCCAGAGGGCTCCAATGCCCCCCAACACAGAACCAAGACCACCGCCAACAAGTACAAGGATCCCTCAATGGGCATGGATGAGATACCACTGGCTGAGTTTGTCACTCGAAGGAAGATCAACCCCTATGTGAATCCTCGTGCAAACTTCAGAGGGAATGATTTGTTTTGGACCAAGCAGCAGAATCTTATCTATCTGGATGTGACCAAGGCCAAGCAGAACATTTATGTGGACGTACACTGGATTGACATGAATCATTTGAGGCAGGATAAGCATCATGGCTATTTTGGTGAGGCTTTGGACCTGGTGGATCAGTTTGGCATTGAGGATGTGGTCTCTTTCCACCTGGACTTTGACCTTGAGATTGTAGCACAGTTCTTTGCTTCGGTCCACTTCCATCCTGATGTGGAACGGAACATGACCTGGATGACCAATGGACAAGGATGACTGCTAAGTGGAAGGACTTCATGGATTTGCTTCAGGTTCCTGATGAGGGGCTCAACACGCCCATTGGTGTCCGCCCTCATGCCAATCCCGAGTCAGCCAGCAAGAACAAGCTTCAGCCTTACTATGTTGAGAAGATGCTTCCCAGTGGCAAGAAGGCATGGGTGCTGAACTCATTCCTTGACATCATGCATTACATCTTCTGCAACTCCCTCTTTCCGCGCATTGGAGACAAGGACAAGGTGCATGCCTATCTCGTGGATATGATGCTCATTTGTGAGGAGGTGTGTCATGCTCAGACGCTACCACTTGATGTCTCACATATCATGTGGTGTGAGCTTTGGTTTGCAGTGTTCAACCGTAAGGTACCCATCTATGGACCTTACCTGTTTCTTTTGATCACAAAGACTTGGGAGAAGCTCTATCCCGATGATGAGTTTCTTACCCTTGACTGGACCCATCATGAGCCCATCAAGCTTTGCATCAAGACCCAGTGGGCCAACACCACTACCCGTGCTGAGGCAGCGGCTGCTCAGATGGATGTGGATGAGGATGAGATCGAGGAGGAGGACACTGATGAGGACAGCTCTGCTGGCTACTCGCCTTCATCTTCTGAGCCTTCTTGGGCTAAGAAGCTGAAGAACAAGATGAAGGCTCTGTTCTGCATGCAGGCCAAGGGGCAGTACATGTCTCATGTTGCTCAGAAGGAGAGTCGCCAGCGCGACAAGAGGATCTTGAGGACATTTGGCGAGGAGGTATCCAGCGGGTCCGAGAAGCACATTACCCCAGAGGAATCTTGGATGGCAAAGCAGGGCTACAAGTGGATTGATTCTGAGGAGGAGAAGGAGGAGACCATTCCCACTGCCGAGACCGACGAGGAGCGCAACAAGTGATCGTCTTAGCCTAAGCTACCACCTGTGTCGTAGGTGTCCTCTCTGCCTTTTTGGTGTCTCGATGCCAAAGGGGGGGAGAGTGTAGGATTTGTGATTTGCGTCTTGTGTCGTGTCGTTTCACTTTGTCGCTTTGCTTTTGTTCTGTTGGACTTTAGTTTGGTTTGTGCTCATAAGACCAAGTTCACTATCATATTGTGTAAGACATATGCACTCTAGCGTACCTTATTGTCTTTCATGCCTAGTTTCCCGTAAGCCTATGCTATCTTCTGCCCTTTACTTCATGCTCATAGTTATTATCTTGCCTCTTTGCTTGTGTTAACTATATTGTTGCAAGATAAGCCTTGTCTATAAAATATAGGGGGAGTGTTGATCCTAGTATGTGTGTCGTGCAGTCCAAAGCATTTCTCTAAAAAGCACACATCTAGGGGGAGCCCGTCTATATTTTATAGATGTAGGGTTTGCCTATGTTTTATTTTATATCCCTTTGTGCAAATCCCGTATTGTCATCAATCCACCAAAAAGGGGGAGATTGTAAGGGCATACTTATCCCTTAGTTTTTTTGGTGATTGATGGCAATGCGTTTGCGGACTAATCATGTGCTTTGCCCATTTCAGACATATCGTGTCTAGGCACAAGACGATTAGGTGCCCCTCGAAGACTAGTGAAGACGGCGTTTCTCTACGTTTCTTTTCGGTGGATTTGAGTCGTAGGAAAGCCGTACTATTAAGAGGGGGTCCGCGTTGGAAAGGTTTGGGTGGAATCTTCACGTACACGTCTCTTCCTTTTTGCACCACCTTTCCTTTGGCACTTTGGGGCATCCTCCGTTTCTCCGTGTCTCTGCAAAATGAAGGACTCCTAGTGTTGCTGATCTAGGGCATGCGGTAGTATTGCTCTTCAGAGGGTAGTACCGCAGGATCTTGCGGTAGTACCGCCGGTCCTTGCGGTAGTACCGCAGGATCTCACAGTAGTATTGCTCCCTGGGAGCGGTAGTACCGTGGCCTCAGGCTTGGCGCACTGCTCGAGCGGTAGTAGGGGCGGATGTAATTTTTTACATCCGCGCCCTACGCGGTAGTACTGCTCCATTGACGCGGTAGTACCATGTGCTCTGGCCAAGCGCAGCAACATGAGCGGAAGTAGGGGCAGATTTAATTTTTTACATCCGCGCCCTATGCGGTAGTACTGCTCCAGGCTTGCGGTAGCCCCGTGTCGGATTTTTACATAGATCAAAACTCAGCGGAAGTATCCACGGATGTATTTTTATATGTCCGTGCCTTCCCAGTCTAGACCAACCCTGCCTTGCGGTAGTACCACAAGGGGAGCGGTAGTACCGCACCAGCGGCACTACCGCCCTCAGCTCCTATGCTACAGCCCTGGGCTAGCTCCTGCCGCGGCCGCGGTAGTACCGCGGGTGTCGGTGTCAAAACCGGCGGATCTCAGGTAGGGGGCCCCGATCTATGCATCTTAGGCTGATGGTAACAGGAAGCAAGGGACACAATGTTTACCCAGGTTCGAGCCCTCTCGATGGAGGTAAACCCTACTTCCTGCTTGATTAATATTGAAGATATGAGTAATACAAGAGTAGGTCTACCACGAGATCGTAGAGGCTAAACCCTAGAAGCTAGCCTATGATGATTATGATTGTAATTGTGATCAGCCTTCTAAGGACCAACCTCTCCGGTTTATATAGACACCAGAGAGGGCTAGGGTTTACATGGAGTCAGTTACAAGGAAGGAAACCTAATATCCGGATCGCCAAGCTTGTCTTCCACGCAAAGGAGAGTCCCATCCGGACACGGGACGGAGTCTTGAGTCTTGTATCTTCACGCTTCAATAGTCTGGACGATGTATACAGTCCGGCTGTCCGGATACCCCCTAATCCAGAACTCCCTCAGTAGCCACTGAACCATGCTTTAATGACGATGAGTCCGGCGCGCAGTCTTGTCTTCGGCATTGCAAGGCAAGTTCCTTCTCCGAATACTCCAAAGTAATTATTGAACACTTAGACCGTGTCCGGATCTGCGAGACGATCTTCACATACCATTGTAGGGAACATAGCATAAATCTGATCTGCTAGCAATCTTCGTACGTCGTTCCCTTGCATTGTGGCCTGGTCCAACACGAACCGACGTTTCTCGCCCCACCTCGACTCGTGTTGCGAGGCAGTTTTATTGGCACGTCCTGCCAAAGCAGAGATCGTGTTCCTCTTATTACGGGATCTTTCATCAATATGGGTGTGCGCGACCCCGCGATGACCGTTGGTATGACTCCGTGTGTTTTTACATAAGCCTCAAGAGGTCACGCTGAGGACTCTTGATATTCACCCCCTTTATAAAGGGGCCAAGGCCTATGCCTCTTTTCCACCTCCTTTGCGCCTTCCCGCACCTCGAGTTCTAACACCCAAGACCTAAGCTCCAGCACCCCAGATCCTCCAATATATCTGGATCCAATCCTCAAGGCTGGTGGGTGGCCTCCTCGATCCAAGAGGACATTGCGAGACTTAGGGAGGTCGGATATCTGACCGCCGACATCCAGCACAGGCTTCCTGCTCCAGGGCAGGTCATCCCTACACCGGAGCCCAATGAGAGCGTCGTGTTTGTTCCTCACTTCCTCCGCGGCTTGGGCCTCACCCTTGATCCCTTTGTGAGGGGGCTCATGTTCTATTACGGGTTGGATTTTCATTATCTAGCTCCAGACGCTATCCTCCATATCTCGTCATTCATCATTGTATGTGAGGCCTTTCTCCACGTCACTCTCCACTTCGGCTTATGGCTCAAGACCTTTAATGTGAAGCCGAAGATGATCGAGGGGCGACATGTGGAGTGCGGAGGTGCCATAATAAGCAGGAACGCCGATGCCCCATGGACAGAGGGTTCTTTCCCAGAAGTATTCGATGTATGGCAACGGAGGTGGTTTTATGTCACGGCTCCCAGAGGCACAAAGTGGGTGGCCGCCCCCGAGTTCTGCTCGGGCCCTCCGCCACAACTAGCGTCTTGGACCGACGTAGGACGGAATTGGGGGCCTGAGCAATGTGCCAGTACTGCAGAGCCGCATCCGGGAGCCCCTTGAGAGGGACATTAACCTTGTCAGCATAATTCAAGTGATGTTAATCTGACGGATGTTGTCGTGCCAACGCCGGCCCCTCCAGATGTGGGAGTTCAATCTAGAGGGTCCGCGGACTATTAAACACTTCTTTGGCCTGAAGCTCGAAGGGATGTGCAAATTATTCTTCAGACCACAAGTAGAGTGTCCGGACACCAACGAGGATGCGGGCCTAAGCTGCAATCGCCTAGATACCCAAGTAAGTAACCTTGATACCGGACACTTTGTTTTATATTTGTCATAGTTGTTATCCTGAGAATCATCCGTGGCTAGGAATGGCTCAGCAAGGCAGAGAGAATTAGGTGTCCGGCGCCACTTCCCGAAGGCTCGCCTGGTCCCACCATGGCCAAGATGCTTGACCGGGTACTTAGCAAACTGTCCTCTTGGAAGGACAAGGGGAAGAATGAAGAGACCGAACTTCACACGCTGCATCCGAACTGGGGGAATTGTTACCTCCCCTGAGGAGGATAGTCGGGAAGGGGAGGCCAAAGCCTCCTCCCCGCGCGGGAAGAAAAGGGCCGCCTCCAAAGACTTGGAGACGAAGATGCCCAAACCAAGGAAAAAGGTATCACCAGGGGGCTCTGCCCTGACGGGCACCCTCACCGCGTCATGCCCGCCAACGGGCCAGCCCTCCACCGAGTTGTAAGTTAATCATTAATTCAAAGGTACTGCGTTTCTCCTAGATCAATAACCAGTATTCGTCTTTTGCAGTCCGGCTAGCTGCTCTTCTCAACAGAGTTCGTCTTTGGGGGATCTTCCTCCGGAGATGATGGAGAGCGAGACCCCACCCTCCTCTCCGCCTCATGAAGCGGGCGACACCGAGGTGTCATCACGGAGGAGTCCGGATCTGCCGAAGCTGGAAGGCAATCGTCGGCCGCCTGAGCCGGGCGTTTGACTCCATGGGGGCGGAGAAGGGTCAACCTGATTCAATGTCCGGCCGGACGTACTGCCAGGCCTACTAGAGCGAGCTGCACTCTCAGAGGAGCACCGCTCATTAATGAGCGCGGTGCTCAAGAAGATTTCATCCGCCACAAGCGGTTTGAATGAAGCATTTACAAGCACCTTTCGGAGGCTTTGAGGTATGTAGTGAAAAATACACTATTTTTTTTTGGCTGTGAGGCCGCGCTAGGTGTGCTCCATATGGATAGTAGCCCACGAGACTCGGTTTGCCCGCCCTAGGCGTAAGCGGGATCATATAGTAATGATTGTCTTTGTGCATATGCGCAGTATCCAAGGGTCCGCCACGACCAGTCCGTTGAAGTTGCCGAGCTAAGGAGGCGGATCGGATCTATTGATGCCGATATCATCTTTGGTGAGCAATGCGTGGGCCGAGTCGCAAAAGTATGTGCTCTGCTTTCCTTATTATGTTGTATAGGAAAACATGAGAAGGGCATAATATTAATGCAATATGCTTGGGCTGCAGATGGTGCTGCTGTCGTGGAAGCCCTGAGGGCGGAACTTGCCCAGGACAAGGAACAAGCTCGGGTTAGCAATGCAGCTGCCCTAAAGGCGGCCGAAGAATTGAGAGCCAAACAGGCTGCTCATCGCCGAAGCGAGGAAAAGATAGCTGAAATAGCTGTGGAGTTGAAAAATGCCGCCGGCCCATATGAACTCCTTGAAAAGGAGCATAAGGCTAGTTCGGCCGACCTGAACAAGGCACTTAATGCCACCAAGGAGATGCAGACCGAGGTCAGGGGTGTGCAGGAGGAGCTTCAACAGGCAGGTAAAATCGCGGCTGGGGGCTCCTACCCATTGCGGACGAAGTTTTTGGATCCGAAGTATGCTCCCCTGGATGGACGTTGGACTCCGGCAGATGCGTATGCGGACTTGGCGAAGAGTACAGCTGATGCGGCCAAGTTTTTCAAGGATCAAGGTGATAAAGAAGTGGAGAAGCTTTTCTGGTCGCAATTTGATGCTCCCTCGCGCCCGCTGTCGTTAAGTGAGAAGATGGCTGCTGTGGCGGAGCTTCATAGGCTGTCCGGGCTTGCAATGCAGTCTGTAATAGACCATCTTTGGCCGAAGGGGCCTAAGCCGGACAGTTACTTTGGTTTGGTGCAACAATTCCTTGGGGCCGTGCCTCAGATCGATGCCATGAGGAGGTCGGCATGCATAGAGGGTGCACGAATGGCTCTTGCCCGCGTTAAATCCTATTGGACGGATATGGAGGCCACCATTGTAGCGACCCAGGATCCGGCGGGAGGCCAATATCCGGCCAAGCACTACTTGGCGCAGGTCACAGAAGGTGCCCGCCTAATAGAGGCGCAGTGCTCGAAGAGTGTCTTGTTCGAGTGACAAATCGATACATTGTAAAAACAATGTTATTTTGGTTATAAGGCTAGCTTTATACTTTTTGCCCGAAAGTATTATTGTGTCTCCTGTGCGGCCATTTATATATATATATATATATATATATATATATATATATATATATATATATATATATAAGTAATCCGAAAGTTAGCGGTCGTTGGCTTCAGCCCCCACGCATACAATGCGGGGGTGTTCGCGGAAAATATGCGTAATCACACTTGATCCAACGTCTTGGTCCATTAAGGAGGTGATCGCACGTCGAACTAGGCAACCGGACTATATAGCTGCAACACTTTCGCTTAGCCATGGGAGTTTGACGGTGGGGCTACTATGTAGCCCCTAGTACTTTTGCGTGCATCCGAATAGGGGCGCATATGTACATGGCCGAAGCGGCCCTTCATTATCTGAGAGGAATCCTAAAGATTCGGTGAGTCTTCAGTGGTTGAACAGTCTCTCGGTGTATCATGACGATCGGTTTTGGCTTTCTCTCTTGAGGTGCTCATCCGGAATAACCAGGGCACAATCGCAGTAGTTCTCCTTTGGCCGTCTTAGCCGATAAGAACGGAACGTAAGGCGGCAAACCCAGGAGCCGGGCAAACCCAACATTTGACCAAAGACATGATTTGGAGCTGATGCATATAAGGCCAAACTCATGACGCCGAACACTCCCGAAGGTATTCGGTCTTTGTAACAGAAAATAGGCTGAAGAATGCCCTTTCATTATAAACCCTGTATTTCCAGGTACGTGTGTTAATCCGCCGTGGCGAAATGCCAATAACGGCAGTATCCTCTGTGGGTATGGAACCCATGGGATGGTTAAACAACAAGAGGCAATAGAAAAGGTTTACACAGGGGCTTAATCTAAAAAGAAACCTGTTGAGCGGGGCCCTGCTGCACATCTACGCCTTTGTCTCTGTTGTGCCGTATCCTGGAAGGGTATCGTGCGAATGTTGTCTGTAAAACAAAACTCGTGTAGGAGAGTACAACGTAAGTATGCGATGGATAGTAAAAGTGTAAGATGTTGGCCTGCCAATAAGGTTAAGCCAAGTGTGGGGCTATATTAAGTATTTATAGCCCCTGGTGTCCTCTATGGGATTACATGTACGGTGCCCTGGTTCAGTTTTGTCCGGCTGCCGGACTCGTCTAACCGTGTCTGTGGTCTTAATGACCAGTCATGCTTTCTGATATTGGAGGCCGCTTATAGTCCGGCCGCTAGGGATGTCGCGTGTTCCTCTGCGCGTGAAGAGCACTCTGTATTTCCGTTAATGGTGATGACGCCGCATGGACCGGGCATCTTGAGTGTAAGGTAGGCATAGTGCGGTATTGCGTTGAAGCGGACGAAGGCCGCTCTTCCAAGCAATGCATGATAGCTGCTTTGGAGGGTGCAATGGTGAAGAGTATTTCTTCGCTTCTGGAGTTGCCTTGGGAGCCAAATGTTACTTCCAGTACGACTGAGCCCCTGTCGTAGGATTCAATGCCTGGTATCACCCCTTCAAAGGTGGTGTTGCTTTGACTGATTCTAGATGGGTCTATCCCCATTTTGCCTGGTATATTAAATTTAGACTACTGCCGCCGTCCATAAGGACGTGGGTGAGATGGTATCCGTCGATTATTGGGTCAAGCACCAAGGCCTCTGATCCTCCGCGTTGAATACTAGTTAGGCGGTCCGTGTGATCGAAGGTGATCGGACAAGCTATCCAGTTGTTAGGTGTGGGTACGATGGGCTCTATAGTGTACGCGTCTTTGAGCACGCGTTCGTGCCTTCTCGTGGATGTGTGAGTCGCGTGGATCATGTTTACTGTTTTAACCTCTGGTGGGAATTTTTCTGTCCCCCAGTGTTCGGCTGACGAGGTTCATCCTCGTCTTCACTTGGTGTTTCCCTTCCCTTGTGTTCGGCATTTAATTTGCTGGCCTGCTTGAAGACCCAGCACTCTCTGTGCGTGTGGTTCGCAGGTTTGTCGGGGGTGCCATGAATTTGGCACAGTCTGTCCAGAACTCTACTCATACCGGACAGTCCCTCTTTACTGCCTTTAAATGGCTTCTTTTGCTAATCAGGTCGAGAGCCCCTGAATCCGGCGTTTACTGTTGTGTTGTCCGGGCTCCCTTCCTTGTTTTGGTGTTTGTTTTTATTACGCCGTGGCTTCCCGTTGCCATCCCTTATTTCGGATGTGCTGGGATCGCTGGTGCCTTTACGGGCCAGCCAGCTATCTTCACCCGCGCAAAAGCAGGTCATAAGGCTTGTTAAGGCTGCCATGGTTCTTGGCTTTTCTTGGCCGAGGTGTCTGGCGAGCCACTCGTCGCGGATGCTGTGTTTGAGTGCTGCTAAGGCTTCGGCATCCGGACAATCGACAATTTGATTCTTCTTAGTGAGGAATCTGTTCCAAAGCTTGCGGGCGGACTCTCTGGGCTGTTGGATTATGTGACTTAAATCGTCCGCATCCGGAGGCCAGACATAAGTCCCTTGAAAATTGGCCCTGAAAGCGTCCTCGAGTTCCTCCCAACTCCCAATCGAATTTTCGGGGAGGCTTTTCAACCAGTGTCGAGCTGGTCCCTTCAATTTGAGGGGAAGGTATTTGATGGCGTGGAGGTCATCCCCACGAGCCATGTGTATATGCAGGATAAAATCCTCGATCCAGACCCACAGGTGCATCGTTGCTGTCGTATGCCTCTATATTCACAGGTTTAAAACCCTGTGGAAATTCATGGTCCAGTACTTCTTCGGTGAAGCACAGGGGGTGAGCAGCCCCTGTGTATCTGGACATGTTGTGGCATGCCGTCGACTGTTGCTGTGTTCGGTGCTTAGTCCGAACTGGTATTTGGTTGGTATGATCGTTTTGGTGACCATAGTCTCTCGCCGTGGTGTGTCCTTTAGATCCGTAGATGGACATGGCCGCGCCGGCTTTCTTATCCAGGTGCTCACGCAAATCATGCGCAGCGTCGGTAGCAGCTCTGCTGTGGTTATGAAGCGGTACGTCTGGCCTCTTGGTCGTATCATTCTTTGGTGGAACGGCCTCGTCATCGAATTCTGGCAGTAGCTTATGTTTTGGATAGCTCTTTGTGTGGCGATCGTCATCGTATCTTTCTTCAGTGTCTAGCACTTTATTCCATCTGCGATTGAGCGTTTCCTGTGCAGCTTTTAGCCATTGCTTCTGCTTCTTTAGACTTCTCGCTATGGCCATAAGCTTTCTGTGGAGGTTATCTCATTCCACGCGTTCTTCCGGGATGATGAATGCATCATCGTCCAGACTGTGTTCTTGTCCTGGGGCGGTTTGATGAACTCGTCCCTCGGGATCATTGTGATCGGGTGTCTGCTCCGAACTGAGTTCGGCGTGACCTGGCTCGTCCTGCTCCATCGCTAGGTCCATATGGTCGTTGTTGCCTTCGGAGTTGACTGGTATGTCGATCTTTTTGGGCGCTCTTGTCACTATTTTTACTGTTGCTGGACTTTGAGCGGTGTCTGCGCCGTCGTTTTGGCTTTTGCCCGGGGGTTTTATCTTCCGGATTGTTGCCGTCGTCCTCCTTGGGCGTATTCACCAAGTATATATCGTGTGACGAGGTAGTAGTTCAGCGCCCCAGAGGTTCTAAATCTTCTCCTGCATCGTCGTCCATACCATCGATGCTTTCGGAGTCGAAGTCAAACACGTCGGTTAGATCATCGATCGTGGCAATGAAGTGGGTGGTGGGTGGGCAGCGAAATCCTTCGTCGCCTGCTTCCCACTCGAGCCGGACATAGTTCAGCCCGGAGTCTCCTGTCAAAGAGAGAGATTTTAACGAGTTCAGCACGTCGCCAAAGGGCGAGTGCTGGAAGATATCCGCAGCGGTAAACTCCATTACTGGAGCCCAACCTGGCTCGGCTGGCTCGGGAGCGCGCGGACTGGAACCAACAACCGAATACGAGTCCGGGGGTCCGGAGTCACAGGCCTCCACAAAGGTGAGACCTGTGTTCGGCTCCACCGCCGATGAGTGTGCGACTGCGAAGCAGGGCCCATCCTCCGATCCTTAAGCAGCGTGCTTTGTTCGGATTTAGGTCCGGGGCTACTGCAGGGGTGATATCCCGAGCATTGTCCGACAGCAGGTCTAAGACGTGCTCATCGTGACTGTCCGGTGCTCCTGGCACAGGCCCAAATCCGTCGAAGATCAAGTCTCCACGAATGTCGGCCGTGTAGTTCAAGTTTCCGAACCTGACCTGGTAGCCAGGGGCGTAGCTATCGATTTGCTCCAGATGGCCAAGCGAATTGGCCCGCAGTGCGAAGCCTCCGAACACGAAGATCTTTCCGGGGAGAAAAGTCTTGCCCTGGACCGTGTTGTTGATGATCGAATGCGCCATCAAGCCTTGTAGCGACGACACAGAGGAACTCTCAATGAAAGCACCAATGTCAGTGTCAAAACCGGCAGATCTCGGGTAGGGGGTCCCGATCTGTGCGTCTTAGGCTGATGGTAACAGGATGCAAGGGACACAATGTTTACCCAGGTTCAGGACCTCTCGATGGAGGTAAAACCCTACTTCCTGCTTGATTAATATTGAAGATATGAGTAATACAAGAGATCTACCACGAGATCATAGAGGCTAAACCCTAGAAGCTAGCCTATGATGATTATGATTGTAATTGTGATCGGCCTTCTAAGGACCAACCTCTCCAATTTATATAGACACCGGAGAGGGCTAGGGTTTACATGGAGTCGGCAACAAGGAAGGAAACATAATATCCGGATCGCCAAGCTTGTCTTCCACGCAAAGGAGAGTCCCATCCGGACACGGGATGGAGTCTTGAGTCTTGTATCTTCACGCTTCAATAGTCCGGACGATGTATACAGTCCGGCTGTCCGGATACCCCCTAATCCAGGACTCCCTCAGCGGGGCCTTGCGGTAGTACCGTGGGCTCGTGCGGTAGTACTGCTCGTCAGGTGCGGTAGTACCGCTCGTCGCGGGCTGAGTAAGTGGATAACTGTTGGATTTGTTCTTTCACTATATAAGGGGAGTCTTCTTCTCCGAGTTGACTATATCTTCCACCCCCAAGCTCCATTCTTGCTCTAAGCTCCTTTTTTGCCCAATCTCTCTCCCTAGCCAATCAAACTTGTTGATTTTCTAGGGATTGGTTGAGAAGGCCACGATCTACACTTCCACCAAGAGAAATTTGATTCCCCGACTAATCCCTTGCGGATCTTCTTACTCTTGGGTGTTTGAGCACCCTAGACGGTTGAGGTCACCTCAGAGCCATATTCCATTGTGGTGAAGCTCCGTGGTTTCGTTGGGAGCCTCCAATTCGGTTGTGGAGAGAGCCCCAATACTGTTTGTAAAGGTCTAGTCGCTGCCTCCAAGGGCATCAATAGTGGAATCACGGCATCTCACATCGTTTGAGGGCGTGAGGAGAATACGGTGGCCCTAGTGGCTTCTTGGGGAGCATTGTGCCTCCACACCGCTCCAACGGAGACGTACTTCCCCTCAAAAGGAAGGAACTTCGGTAACACATCCTCGTCTTCACCGGCTCCACTCTTGGTTATCTCGTACCTTTCCTTGTGCATGTTTATTGTGTGTTGCATCTCTTACTTACTTGTGTACTTGTTTTTGTTGCATCATATAGGTTGCTCACCTATTCGCATATCTAGACAACCTACTTTGATGCAAAGTTTAAATTGGAAAAGAAAAGCTAAAAATTGTTAGTTGCCTATTCACCCCCCCGATATGTCTCCAACGTATCTATAATTTTTGATTGCTCCATGCTATTATATATTCTGTTTTGGATGTTTAATGGGCTTATTTATACACTTTTATATTATTTTTGGGACTAACCTATTAACCCAAGGCCCAGTGCAAATTGCTGTTTTTTGCCTATTTCAGTGTTTCGCAGAAAAGGAATATCAAACGGAGTCCAAACGGAATGAAACCTTCGGGAGAGTTATTTTTGGAACAAACGTGATCCAGAGGACTTGGAGTGGATGTTAAGTAATCAACAAGGATGCCACGAGGTAGGAGGGAGCGCCTACCCCCCTGGGCGCGCCCTCCACCCTCGTGGGCCCCTCGTGGCTCCACCGACCTACTTATTCCTCCTATATATACCTACGTACCCCGAAACCATCGAGGAGCACCGCGAAAACCTAATTCCACCGCCGCAACCTTCTGTACTCATGAGATCCCATCTTGGGGCCTTTTCCGGCGCTCTGCCGGAGGGGGAATCGATCACGAAGGGCTTCTACATCAACACCATAGCCTCTCCGATGATGTGTGAGTAGTTTACCATAGACCTTCGGGTCCATAGTTATTAGCTAGATGGCTTCTTCTCTCTCTTTGGATGTCAATACAAAGTTCTCCTCGATCTTCTTGCACATCTATTCGATGTAACTCTTTTTGCGGTGTGTTTGTCGAGATCCGATGAATTGTGGGTTTATGATTAAGATTATCTATGAACAATATTTGAATCTTCTCTGAATTCTTTTATGTATGATTGGTTATCTTTGCAAGTATCTTCGAATTATCAGTTTGGTTTGGCCTACTAGATTGATCTTTCTTGCAATGGGAGAAGTGCTTAGCTTTGGGTTCAATCTTGCGTTGCTCGATCCTAGTGACAGTAGGGGAAACGACACGTATTGTATTGTTGCCATTGAGGATAAAAAATATGGGGTTTATATCATATTGCTTGAGTTTATCCCTCTACATCATGTCATCTTTCCTAATGCGTTACTCTGTTCTTATGAACATAATACTCTAGATGCATGCTGGATAGCGGTCGATGTGTGGAGTAATAGTAGTAGATGCAGGCAGGAGTCGGTCTACTTGTCATGAACGTGATGCCTATATACATGATCATGCCTAGATATTCTCATAATTATGCACTTTTTATCAATTGCTCGACAGTAATTTGTTCACCCACTGTAATACTTATGCTATCTTGAGAGAAGCCACTAGTGAAACCTATGGCCCCCGGGTCTATTTTCCATCATATAAGTTTTCAATCTATTTTTACTTTGCAATCTTTACTTTCAATCTTTATTATAAAAATACCAAAAGTATCATCATCTCTATCAGATCTCACTTTTGCAAGTGGTCGTGAAGGGATTGACAACCCCTTTATTGTGTTGGTTGCAAGGTTCTTATTTGTTTGTGTAGGTACGAGGGACTTGCGTGTGTCCTCCTACTGGATTGATACCTTGGTTCTCAAAAACTGAGGGAAATACTTACGCTACTTTGCTGCATCACCTTTTCCTCTTCAAGGGAAAAACCAATGCATGCTCAAGAGGTAGCAAGAAGGATTTCTGGCGCTGTTGCCGGGGAGGTGTGCACCAAGTCAAGTCAAGATTTGATCTCCCGACAACGAGCCATTTCTGGCGCCGTTGTCGGGGAGTCTACGTATAAGTCAAGACATACCAAGTGCCCATCACAAACTCTTATCCCTCGCATTACATTATTTGCCATTTGCCTCTCGTTTTCCTCTCCCTCACTTCACCTTTGCCTTTTCTTTGCCTTCTTCCCGTATGTATTTTTGCTTGTGTTTCCATGTGCCTTCTATTTGCTTGCTAAAAATCTATTGATATGGATCCACTTAAAGTGTTCTACTTGGATCATCTTCGATCCTTATGCGCTCGTGCTGAAACCCCAACTAGCCTAGTTGATGGGAAATCTTTAGATGAGCATGCTCATTTTGTGCATCATCGTTTGTCTGCAAAGGGGAAGCTCTTATGGTATCAAATAAATAGTTTGCTATGATATGCTTGGAATCTTTGTGAAATTTATGACTTTACTTGTTGCTCTAAGAACCCTAAAAACACCTTCCCTACCTATGTGAGTTTAATGATAATGAAATCTCATCTTCTTATGGAAAGGGTGTTTATAGTTACTATGATATCGAACAAATTGAAGAATTTGTCATTTTTAAGGGTGCTCATGAAGTTGCTTCTTTGATTGAAAAGTATGATATTACTGTCTACAAATCTGAAAATTCCGACATACTTAAATATTGCTATGAAACTATGCTCATAATGCCTATGTTAAGGAATTTATTGAGAGAATGACCGTTGCTTTGGAAGAAAATAATGATATGCACGAATCTATAGATAATTATGATTCAGATGATTTGATTGAAATATCCCTTGATCAACATGATGCTTGCTATTCTTATGGCCATGATGCCAAAATTTATGGAGATGAATTTGCTATAGTTCCTTATGTTAAACATGAGATTATTGCTATTGCACCCATACTTGATAGTTCCTTGAATCGAAAGCATGATTGCAAAGATTTTACTATAAGTTCTCTTGATGTCAATTGTGCTAATAGTATGCAAAACCCTAAGCTTGGGGATGCTAGTTTTTCTATGTCTATTGCTTGTTGCAATGATCATGATTGGGGTGATTCTTCTTATGATCTTGAAAATTTATTTAAGCCCCATGATGAATATGAGATTGATAATAATGTTTGCAATAATATTGAAAGTGGGTTTGGAAGAGTGTCAACTTTAGATCCCACATATTTGGAGAATGTTCAATCTTATGAAGTTTTTGATAAAAGTGGGTTTGGAGAGGTCATGACTTTAGTTAATGTTAATCCCACTATTTTGGAAGAGTGTCAACTTTGCATACATGTGGATCGTGTTAAGAATATGTTTTCTGATAGCTATATTGTTCAATTTGCTTATGATCCTACATGTAATTATTATGAGAGAGGAAAATATGGTTGTAGAAATTTTCATGTTACTAAATTTCCTCTCGTTATGTTGAGATTGCTATTGTTTCTTTCCGCTTCCTTGCATATGCTAGTTTTTGTTTGCCTTGATAATTTGTTTTCCTATAAGATGCCTATGAATAGGAAGTATGTTAGACTTAGATGTGTTTGTCACGTGTTTTATGATGCTCTCTTTGTGCTTTAATTCTTGTCTTTCATGTGAGCGTCATTAAAACTATCAATGCCTAGCTAAAAGGCTTTAAAGAAAAGCGCTTGTTGGGAGACAACCCAATATTTTTACTTGATGTTATTCAATCAATAATCCATATAGCTTCTAGTTAGATGTGTTTTTGTGTTTTATTAAGTGTTTGTGCCAAGTAGAACCTTTGGGAAGACTTGGGTGAAATTTTTTTGATCTTGCTGTAAAAAACAGAAACTTTAGCGCTCACAAGATTAGCTACAATTTTTTACTGGAGAGTGCTATTTAGTTGATTCTTTTTGCAGATGATTAATAGATAAATTACTCACGTCCAGAAATTTATTTTAGAAATTTTGGAGTTCTATAAGTTTGCGTTAGGTACAGATTACTACAGACTGTTCTGTTTTTGACAGATTCTGTTTTTCGTGTGTTGTTTGCTTATTTTGATGAATCTATGGCTACAACTTTAGCGGTCACAAGATTAGCTACAACTTTTTACTGGAGAGCGATATTTAGTTGATTCTTTTTGCAGATGATTAATAGATAAATTCCTCACGTCGAGAAATTTATTTTAGAAATTTTGGAGTTCCATAAGTTTGCGTTAGGTACAGATTACTACAGACTGTTCTGTTTTTGACAGATTCTGTTTTTCGTGTGTTGTTTGCTTATTTTGATGAATCTATGGCTAGTAATGGAGTTTATAAACCATATAGAAGTTGGAATACAGTAGGTTTAACACCAATATAAATAAAGAATGAGTTCATTACAGTACCTTGAAGCGGTGTTTTGTTTTCTTTCGCTAACGGAGCTCACGAGATTTTCTGTTAAGTTTTGTGTTGTGAAGTTTTCAAGTTTTGGGTAAGGATTTGATGGATTATGGAACAAGGAGTGGCAAGAGCCTAAGCTTGAGGATGCCCAAGGTACCCCAACAGGGGCGGAGCTAGGATTAAAATTGAGAGGGGGCAAAGATGTATAGAAGCTTATAGCTAGAACATTTACAAGACTTACCACACACAACCATATAGTATATAGTGAATAAGAAGCAACACCGAAAAATAATATGTTTTATTAAGATAAATCCATCACAAAAAACTAAGTCTATTTCATAGCAAAAATCAAGGTAAACTAATCACTTTAGACATAATGACCTGAGATATATTGATATTTGTGTTCCTAAATTGCAAAAGAAATCACCTATCTTTGTGGGTAATTTTTCTAGCCCAAAAGTTATACAAAAACGAAGCTAAAATTAAGACAGAATGCAACATAAAAACATTGACAAATAATAAAATGTTTTACCACATTACCTTTTTATTTCCTCCGACAAAGATCTTTCATGTTTTAACTATCACATCATTATCCCTAAAAGAACTATCACTCATTTAGATTTTTTGCCTATCAAGCAAATAAGGCTATGGCTCAAAAAATGTTGGCCCACTTTGTTCTTAAAAAAGAAATAGGAAAGGAACAAGAATTTAGAAATTATAACAGAAAATAAGAAAGTGGAACTGATGAAGAACCCTAATACTTACCTCATTGGTGTTGCATCAATAGCACGCAGATCCCCGCAGAGCCAGCGATCATTAAAGTTGAAAGGACTAAAGAGTTAATCGCAAGCTGGCCGGCGTGCATGGCGGGCGGCCAGGCTGGTCGCCGGAGGTGATCTGGCGAGGGCATGGCTAGGCAGGGCTGGAGGCAGCATGGCGGCTGGGTCGCATCTCTGTCTAAACATTTCCTGATTTTGTTTTCTAGAAGATCTCACATTTCCTCTCTTTTTTTAGGAACAGATCTCACATTTCCTAGTTACGTAAGTTCTGCTAGGCTGCTTAGCAGGCTTGATGGGCTGAGTCCTTGTTTCTCATACATGGGCTAAAGGAAAATAAGAAAAAAAGTAAGTTGAGCGGGGGCAAACACTACGGGCTGAGCAGGGGCAACTCTCTATGATATGGGCCAAGTACAAATGGGCCAAAAAATCGAGTGGGGGCATTCGCCCCCACTATGTTGTACGTGGATTCGCCCCTGCACCCCAAGGTAAAATCTAAGGACAACCCAAAAGCCTAAGCTTGGGGATGCCCCAGAAGGCATCCCCTCTTTTGTCTTCATCCATCGGTAACTTTACTTGGAGCTATATTTTGTTCACCACATGATATGTGTTTTGCTTGGAGTATCTTGTATGATTTGAGTCCTTGCCTTGTAGTTCACCACAATCATCCTTCCTGTACACACCTTTTGAGAGAGACACACATTATTCGGAATTTATTATAATACTCTTTGTGCTTCACTTATATCTTTTGAGCTAAACAATTTTGCTCTAGCGCTTCACTTATATATTTTAGAGCGCGGTGGTGGTTATATTTTATAGAAATTATTGATCTCTCATGCTTCACTTATATTATTTTAAGTGTCTTTTAGAACAGCATGGTAATTTGCTTTGGTTATAAATTTAGTCCTAATATGATAGGCATCCAAGATAAAAACTATTAAGTGCGTTGAATACTAAGATAAGTTAAATACTTGATAATTGTTTTGAGATAGGAAGATGGTGATATTAGAGTCATGCTAGTAAAGTAGTTGTGAATTTGAGAAATACTTGTTCTAAAGTTTGTGATTCCCGTAGCATGCACGTATGGTGAACCGTTATGTGATGAAGTTGGAGCATGATTTATTTATTGATTGTCTTCCTTATGAGTGGCGGTCGGGGACGAGTGATGGTCTTTTCCTACGAATCTATCCCCCTAGGAGCATGCACTTAGTACTTTGTTTCGATAACTAATAGATTTTTGCAATAAGTATGTGAGTTCTTTATGACTAATGTTGAGTCCATGGATCATACGCACTCTCACCCTTCCACCATTGCTAGCCTCTCTAAATACCGCGCACCTTTCGCCGGTATCATATACCCACCATATACCTTCCTCAAAACAGCCACCATACCTACCTATTATGGCATTTCCATAGCCATTCCGAGATATATTGCCATGCAACTTACCCCATTCCATTTATTATGACATGCTTCATCATTGTCATATTGCTTTGCATGATTATGTAGTTGACATCGTATTTGTGGCAAAGCCACCTTTATAATTCTTTCATACATGTCACTCTTGATTAATTTCATATTCTGGTACACCAACGGAGGCATTCACATAGAGTCATATTTTGTTCTAAGTATCGAGTTGTAATTCTTGAGTTGTAAGTAAATAAAAGTGTGATGATCATCATTATTAGAGCATCGTCCCGTGTGAGGAAAGGATGACGGAGACTATGATTCCCCATAAGTCGGGATGAGACTCCGGACGAAAAAAACAAAGAGGCCAAAAAAAGGGGGAAGGCCCCAAAAAATGATGAGACAAAAAGAGAGAAGGGACAATGTTACTATCCTTTTTCCACACTTGTGCTTCAAAGTAGCACCATGATCTTCATGATAGAGAGTCTCTTATTTTGTCACTTTCATATACTAGTGGGAACTTTACATTATAGAACTTGGCTTGTATATTCCAATGATGGGCTTCCTCAAAATGCACTAGGTCTTCGTGAGCAAGCGAGTTGGATGCACACCCACTTAGTTTCTTTTGTTGAGCTTTCATACACTTATAGCTCTAGTGCATCCGTTGCATGGAAATCTCTACTCACTCACATTAATATCTATTGATGGGCATCTCCATAGCCCATTGATATGCGCTAGTTAATGTGAGACTATCTTCTCCTTTTTGTCTTCTCCACAACCACCATTCTATTCCACCTATAGTGCTATATCCATGGCTCACGCTCATGTATTGCGTGAAGATTGAAAAGGTTTGAGAACATCAAAAGTATGAAACAATTGCTTGGCTTGTCATCAGGGTTGTGCATGATTTAAATACTTTATGTGGTGAAGATAGAGCATAGCCAGACTATATGATTTTGTAGGGATAACTTTCTTTGGCCATGTTATTTTGAGAAGACATGATTGCTTCGTTAGTATGCTTGAAGTATTATTATTTTCATGTCAATATTAAACTTTTATTTCGAATCTTTTGGATCTGAACATTCATGCCACAATGAAGAGAAATACATTGAAGAATATGCTAAGTAGCATTCCACATCAAAAATTCTGTTTTTATCATTTACCTACTCGAGGACGAGCAGGAATTAAGCTTGGGGATGCTTGATACGTCTCCAACGTATCTATAATTTTTGATTGCTCCATGCTATTATATATTCTGTTTTGGATGTTTAATGGGCTTATTTATATACTTTTATATTATTTTTGGGACTAACCTATTAACCCAAGGCCCAATGCAAGTTGCTGTTTTTTTGCCTATTTCAGTGTTTCGCAGAAAAGGAATATCAAACGGAGTCCAAACGGAATGAAACCTTCGGGAGAGTTATTTTTGGAACAAACGTGATCCAGAGGACTTGGAGTGGACGTCAAGTAATCAACGAGGAGGCCACGAGGCAGGGGGCGCGCCTACCCCCCTGGGCACGCCCTCCACCCTCGTGGGCCCCTCGTGGCTCCACCGACCTACTTCTTCCTCCTATATATACCTATGTACCCCAAAACCATCGAGGAGCACCACGAAAACCTAATTCCACCGTCGCAACCTTCTGTACCCGTGAGCTCCCATCTTGGGGCCATTTCCGGCGCTCTGCCGGAAGGGGAATCGATCACGGAGGGCTTCTACATCAACACCATAGCCTCTCCGATGATGTGTGAGTAGTTTACCACAGACCTTTGGGTCCATAGTTATTAGCTAGATGGCTTCTTCTCTCTCTTTGGATCCCAATAGAAAGTTCTCCTCAATCTTCTTGGAGATCTATTCGATGTAACTCTTTTTGCGGTGTGTTTGTCGAGATCCGACGAATTGTGGGTTTATGATCAAGATTATCTATGAACAATATTTGAATCTTCTCTGAATTCTTTTATGTATGATTGGTTATCTGATACGTCTCCAACGTATCTATAATTTTTGATTGTTCCATGCTATTATATTACCCCTTTGGATGTTTATGGGCTTTATTTTATACATTTATATCATTTTTGGGACTAACCTACTAACCGGAGGCCCTGCCCATATTGTTGTTTTATTGCCTGTTTCAGTATTTCAAAGAAAAGGAATATCAAACGGAGTCCAAACGGAATGAAACCTTCGGGAGCGTGATTTTTGGAAAGGATATGATCAAGGAGACTTGGAGTTCAAGCCAGGGAAGGTTCGAGGAAGCCAGGAGATAGGAGGGTGCGCCCACCCCCCTAGGCGCGCCCCTTGTCTTCTGGGCCCCTCAAGGCTCCCCCGGCCGACTTCTTTCCCCTATATAAGTCCACGTACCCTAAAAACATCAAAGATGAAGATAGATCGGGAGTTCCACCGCCGCAAGCCTCTGTAGCCACCAAAAACCTCTCGGGAGCCTATTCCGGCACCCTACCGGAGGGGAGATCCCTCACCGGTGGCCATCTTCATCATCCCGGCGCTATCCATGATGAGGAGGGAGTAGTTCACCCTCGGGGCTGAGGGTATGTACTAGTAGCTATGTGTTTGATCTCTCTCTCTCTCTCTCTCTCTCTCTCTCTCTCGTGTTCTCTCTATGGCACGATCTTGAGGTATCGCGAGCTTTGCTATTATAGTTGGATCTTATGATGTTTCTCCCCCTCTATTATCTTGTGATGAATTGAGTTTTCCTCTTGAAGTTATCTTATCGGATTGAGTCTTTAAGGATTTGAGAACACTTGATGTATGTCTTGCCGTGCTTATCTGTGGTGACAATGGGATATTCACGTGATCCACTTGATGTATGTTTTGGTGATCAACTTGCGGGTTCCGCCCATGAACCTATGCATAGGGGTTGGCACACATTTTCGTCTTGACTCTCCGGTAGAAACTTTGGGGCACTCTTTGAAGTACTTTGTGTTGGTTGAATAGATGAATCTGAGATTGTGTGATGCATATCGTATTATCATGCCCACGGATACTTGAGGTGACAATGGAGTATCTAGGTGACATTAGGGTTTTGGTTGATTTGTGTCTTAAGGTGTTATTCTAGTATGAACTCTATGATAGATTGAACGGAAAGAATAGCTTCATGTTATTTTACTACGGACTCTTGAATAGATAGAACAGAAAGGATAACTTTGAGGTGGTTTCGTACCCTACCATAATCTCTTCGTTTGTTCTCCGCTATTAGTGGCTTTGGAGTGACTCTTTGTTGCATATTGAGGGATTGTTATATGATCTATCTATGTTATTGTTGTTGAGAGAACTTGTAGTAGTGAAAGTATGAACCCTATGCCTTGTTTCCTACCATTGCAATACCGTTTACGCTCACTTTTATCATTAGTTACCTTGCTGTTTTTATATTTTCAGATTACAAATACCTTTATCTACCATCTATATTGCACTTGTATCACCATCTCTTCGCCAAACTAGTGCACCTATACAATTTACCATTGTATTGGGTGTGTTGGGGACACAAGAGACTCTTTGTTATTTGGTTGCAGGGTTGCTTGGGAGAGACCATCTTCATCCTATGCCTCCTACGGATTGATAAACCTTAGGTCATTCACTTGAGGGAAATTTGTTGCTGTCCTACAAACCTTTGCACTTGGAGGCCCAACAACGTCTACAAGAAGAAGGTTGTGTAGTAGACATCAAGCTCTTTTCTGGCGCTGTTGCCGAGGAGGTGAGTGCTTGAAGGTATATCTTTAGATCTTGTAATCGAATCTTTTTGTTTCTTGTTTTAGCACTAGTTTAGTATATAAAAGAAAACTACAAAAAAATGGAATTGAGTTTGTCTCATACGCTTCATCTTTTTAATATCTTTCGTGAGTATGATGGAAAGGAAAATTGTGCTCAGGTGCTAGAAGAAGAATGCATTAAAATGCTTGGTACTAAATCTTTGAATGATGAGCATGATTGCAATGTTGTTAGTATGAACTCTTTGAATATCCATTGTACTAATGATGATTGCACTAGTTATGATGAAAATATCTATTATAAGCATGTCGATTTTTGTGGAGTAGATTGGGTTTGCAAGTACACACCAAATAGGGAAAATAGATATTGCAAGAGGCATAAGTATTTAGAAACTAAAGGTTTGCAAGAAAGTCTTGATGATTGTGCTGAAAGATTCAATATTTTTCGTGCTCCTTGTGAACTTTGCAATGAACGTGGTCATTTAAATCTCCAATGCAAATTGTTTCATGATCGAATTGTGTCCAAAAATTGTGATAACTTGATTACCCTTGAGCATCATAAAGAGCTTAGTCTTCTTTTGGGGTATGAAGCAATGAAATGTATAACTGAGGGTATTCCAAAATTTAACCTTGATAGATTTCTTGATTTTGATCTAGAGAAGATATATTTGTATTGTGCGGTGAATTGTGTTGAAAATCCTTATATTGCCAATTACCTAAAGAAAAGAAAGCAATTAGAAGATTAAGAGAATATTAATGAAAGGGAAGAGACTTCCCAATCTCCTCCTATTATTTCTTATGATGAATCAGGTAACGAGGAGGAGCTTTCTATTCAACCAATCTCATCTATAAGGAGCTCAAAGAAGAAGGTTGAACCCACACATAATGTGAAAAGGAAAAGAAGGAGCAACAAAGGTAAAAATGTATCTCTCTCGAATGATGTTGCTCCTACTACTCATTGTGATGATGATAATTGCTATACTATTGGTGCTATCCATACTATTAATGATGAGAGTGATTATGCTTATGATATGAAAAGGCCCAAGCTTGGGGAAGCTATGTTTGATGAGTATGACATATTTGAGAATATATTTGCTGAAATTAATGTTTGTCCCAAGCTTGGAGATGCTACGTTTAATGAAGATGATATTTTTTGCCTCCCAAGTTTTGATATGCAAAGTTGTTATGATGATAGCATGCCTCTTACCTATGATTATTATATTGATGAAAGTGGATTTGGAAGAGTGTCAACTTTATTTAGTGACGATTCCACTACCTTGGAAGAGGTTTCAATCGATTATGATGAGAACGAAGTTGCTACTTATGATGATTATTGTGATGAAACTTATGCTATAAAAAGTAGTGATGATTATATTTATAAAACTTGTCATGATTATGATTACCCTTTTTCTGAACATTACTCTTTTAATGTGGAAACAATTTTTAGTGTTCAAGTCTCTTATGATACTCCCACTATTCCGAATGAGAAGAATTTTGCTTATGTGGAGAGTAGTAAATTTTCTATGAGTATAGATCATGAAAAGAATGCATTAGGTGCTAGTTATATTGTTGAATTCATTCATGATGCTACTGAAAATTATTATGAGGGAGGAATATATGCTTGTAGGAATTGCAATAATGTCAAGTTTCCTCTCTATGTGTTGAAAATCTTGAAGCTATGCTTGTTTTACCTTCCTATGCTAGTTGATTATTGTTCCCATAAGTTGTTTGCTCACAAAATCCCTATGCATAAGAAGTTGGTTAGACTTAAATGTGCTAGTCATATGCTTCATGATGCTCCCATTATGTTTCAATTCTTATCTTTTAGGTGAGCATCATTGTCATCATCATGCCTAGCTAGAAAGGCATTAAAGAAAAGCGCTTGTTGGGAGACAACCCAATATCTATCCTTACTGTTTTTGTGTGCCCACATGATTATGCTACTGTAATAATCATGTTTTATAGCTTTTGTTTCAATAAGTGCCAAGTAAGACCTTTAGGATAGCTTATGGTGATAGTTGTGTTGATCCTGCTGAGAATCAGAAACTTCGGCACCCAGTAAATTAGTTTTTTTAATTCACAGAAACGTGATTCTGATCTGATACTTTCTGCTCTGGATTTGTACACAAATTTATTAGGGCTTCCTAATTTGGTAGAATTTTTGGAGTTCCAGAAGTATACGTTTGATACAGATTACTACAGACTGTTCTGTTTTTGACAGATTCTGTTTTCTATGTGTTGTTTGCTTATTTTGATGAATCTATGAGTAGTATTGGAGGGTATGAACCATAGATAAGTTGGAATACAGTAGATATTACACCAATATGAATTAAGAATGATTTCATTACAGTACCTAAGTGGTGGTTTTATTTTCTTATACTAACGGAGCTTACGAGTTTTCTGTTGAGTTTTGTGTTGTGAAGTTTTCAAGTTTTGGGTAAAGATTCGATGGACTATGGAATAAGGAGTGGAAAGAGCCTAAGATTGGGGATGCCCAAGGCACCCCAAGTTAATATTCAAGGACAACCAAGACCCTAAGCTTGGGGATGCCCCGGATGGCATCCCCTCTTCCGTCTTCGTACATCGGTAACTTTACTTGGAGCTATATTTTTATTCACCACATGATATGTGTTTTGCTTGGAGCGTCATTTTCTTTTGTTTTGTTTTGCTTGCTGTTTGAATACAATACCAAGATATGAAATTCTTAAATGTTAGAGAGTCTTCACAAAGTTGCACAATTATTCGACTACTCATTAATCTTCACTTATATCTTTCGGAGTAGTTTGTCATTTGCTCTAGTGCTTCACTTATATCTTTTAGAGCACGGCGGTGGTTATATTTTGTAGAAATTGTAGATCTCTCATGCTTCACCTATATTATTTTGGGAGTCTCTTAGAACAGCATGGTATTTGCTATGGTTATAAAATTGGTCCTAGAATGGTAGGCATCCAAGTTGGGTATAATAAAAACTATTATAGGAAGTGAATTGGATGCTATGATCAATTTGATACTTGATAATTGTTTTGAGATATGGAGGTAGTGATATTAAAGTCATGCTAGTTGGGTGATTATGAATTTAAAGAATGTTTATGTTGAAGTTAGTAAGTCCCGTAGCATGCACATATGGTTAAAGTTGTGTAACAAATTTGAAACATGAAGTGTCCTTGGATTGTGCATCCTTATGAGTGGCGGTCGGGGACGAGCGATGGTATTTTCCTACAATCTATCCCTCTAGGAGCATACGCGTAGTGCTTGATTTTTTATGACTTCTAAATTTTTGCAATAAGTATATGAGTTCTTTTGACTAATGTTGAGTCCATGGATTATACGCACTTTTACCTTTCCACCATTGCTAGCCTCTTCGGTACCGCGCATTGCCCTTTCTCACCTTGAGAGTTGGTGCAAACTTCGCCGGTGCATCCAAACCCCGTGATATGATACGCTCTATCACACATAAACCTCCTTATATCTTCCTCAAAACAGCCACCATATCTACCTATTATGGCATTTCCATAGCCATTCCGAGATATATTGCCATGCAACTTTCCACCGTTCCTTTCATCATCATCATGACATACTTTACTTTTGTCATATTGCCATTGCGTGATCATGTAGTTGACATCGTATTTGTGGCAAAGCCATCATGCATAATTTTTCATACATGTCACTCTTGATTCATTGCACCATCCCGGTACACCGCCGGAGGCATTCATATAGAGTCATATCTTGTTCTAGTTTCGAGTTGTAATTTATATGTTGTAATCAATAAAAGTGCGATGATCATAATTATTAGAGCATTGTCCCAAAGAAAAAAAGAAAAAAAGGAAGAAAGGCCAAAAATAAAAAGAAGGGGGCCAAAGAAAAAAATAAAAATAAATAAATAAATAAATAAAATAAAAAGGGGCAATGTTACTATCTCTTTTTCCACACTTGTGCTTCAAAGTAGCACCATGTCCTTCATATAGTGAGTCTCATATATTGTGCTTCAAAGTAGCACCATGTTTTTCACATACTGAGTCTCATATGTTGTCACTTTCATATACTAGTGGGAATTTTTCATTATAGAACTTGGCTTGTATATTCCTACGATGGGCTTCCTCAGATGCCCTAGGTCTTCGTGAGCAAGCAAGTTGGATGCACACCCACTAGTTTTCTTTTGTTGAGCATTCATTTTTAGCTCTAGTGCATCCGTTGCATGGAAATCCCTACTCCTCATGTTGACATCAATTGATGGGCATCTCCATAGCCCGTTGATTATCCTCATCAATGTGAGACTTTCTCCTTTTTTGTCTTCTCCACACAATCCCCATCATCATATTCTATTCCACCCATAGTGCTATATTCGTGGCTCACGCTCATGTATTGCGTGAAAGTTGAAAAAGTTTGAGATTATTTAAGTACGAAACAATTGCTTGGCTTGTCATCGAGGGTGTAGAATTTGGGAACATTTTTGTGTGATGGAAATGAAGCATAGCTTAACTATATGATTTTGTAGGGATGAACTTTCTTTAGCCATGTTATTTTGAGAAGACATGATTGCTTTGATTAGTACGCTTGAAGTATTACTATTTCTTGTGTCAATATGAACTTTTATTTTGAATCATTTGGATCTAAACATTCATGTCACAATAAAGAAAATTACATTGAGAATTATGCTAGGTAGCATTCCACATCAAAAATTCTGTTTTTATCATTTACCTACTCGAGGACGAGCAGGAATTAAGCTTGGGGATGCTTGATACGTCTCCAACGTATCTATAATTTTTGATTGTTCCAAGCTATTATATTACCCCTTTTGGATGTTTATGGGCTTTATTTTATACATTTATATCATTTTTGGGACTAACCTACTAACCGGAGGCCCAGCCCATATTGTTGTTTTATTGCTTGTTTCAGTATTTCGAAGAAAAGGAATATCAAACGGAATCCAAATGGAATGAAACCTTCGGGGGCATGATTTTTGGAAAGGATATGATCCGGGAGACTTGGAGTTCAAGCCAGGGAAGGTTCAAGGAAGCCAGGAGATAGGAGGGTGCGCCCCTGTCTCTTGGGCCCGTCGAGGCTCCCCCGACCGACTTATTTTGCCTATATAAGTCCATGTACCCTAAAAACATCGAAGACGAAGATAGATCAGGAGTTCCGCCGCTGCAAGCCTCTATAGCCACCAAAAACCTCTCGGGAGCCCGTTCCGGCACCCTGCCGAAGGGGGGATCCCTCACCGGTGGCCATCTTCATCATCCCGGCGCTATCCATGACGAGGAGGGAGTAGTTCACCCTCGAGGCTGAGGGTATGTACTAGTAGCTATGTGTTTGATCTCTCTCTCTCTCTCTCTCTCGGGTTCTCTCTATGGCACGATCTTGATGTATCGCGAGCTTTGCTATTATAGTTGGATCTTATGATGTTTCTCCCCCTCTATTCTCTTGTGATGAATTGAGTTTTCCTCTTGAAGTTATCTTATCGGATTGAGTCTTTAAGGATTTGAGAACACTTGATGTATGTCTTGCCGTGCTTATCTGTGGTGACAATGGGATATTCACGTGATCCACTTGATGTATGTTTTGGTGACCAACTTGCGGGTTCCGCCCATGAACCTATGCATAGGGGTTGGCACATGTTTTCGTCTTGACTCTCCGGTAGAAACTTTGGGGCACTCTTTGAAGTACTTTGAGTTGGTTGAATAGATGAATCTGAGATTGTGTGATGCATATCGTATTATCATGCCCACGGATACTTGAGGTGACAATGGAGTATCTAGGTGACATTAGGGTTTTGGTTGATTTGTGTCTTAAGGTGTTATTCTAGTATGAACTCTATGATAGATTGAATGGAAAGAATAGCTTCATGTTATTTACTACAGACTCTTTAATAGATAGAACAGAAAGGATAACTTTGAGGTGGTTTCATACCCTACCATAATCTCTTTGTTTGTTCTCCGCTATTAGTGGCTTTGGAGTGACTCTTTGTTGCATGTTAAGGGATTTTTATATGATCTATCTATGTTATTATTGTTGAGAGAACTTGCACTAGTGAAAGTATGAACCCAATGCCTTGTTTCCTACCATTGCAATACCGTTTACGCTCACTTTTATCATTAGTTACATTGCTGTTTTTATATTTTCATATTACAAATACCTTTATCTACCATCCATATTGCACTTGTATCACCATCTCTTCGCCGAACTAGTGCACCTATACAATTTACCATTGTATTGGGTGTGTTGGGCACAAGAGACTCTTTGTTATTTGGTTGCAGGGTTTCTTGAGAGAGACCATCTTCATCCTACGCCTCCTACGGATTGATAAACCTTAGGTCATCCACTTGAGGGAAATTTGCTACTGTCCTACAAACCTTTGCACTTGGAGGCCCAACAACGTCTACCAGAAGAAGGTTGTGTAGTAGACATCATTATATTTGCAAGTCTCTTCGAATTATCAGTTTGGTTTGGCCTACTAGATTGATCTTTCTTGCAATGGGAGAAGTGCTTAGCTTTGGATTCAATCTTGCGTTGCTCGATCCCAGTGACAGTAGGGGAAACGACACGTACTGTATTGTTGCCATCAAGGATAAAAAGATGGGATTTATATCATATTGCTTGAGTTTATCCCTCTACATCATGTCATCTTGCCTAATGCGTTACTCTGTTCTTATGAACTTAATACTCTAGATGCATGCTGGATAGCGGTCGATGTGTGGAGTAATAGTAGTAGATGCAGGCAGGAGTCGGTCTACTTGTCACGAACGTGATGCCTATATACATGATCATGCCTAGATATTCTCATAATTATGCACTTTTCTATCAATTGCTCGATAGTAATTTGTTCACCCACCGTAATACTTATGCTATCTTGAGAGAAGCCACTAGTGAAACCTATGGCCCCCAGGTTTATTTTCCATCATATAAGTTTCCAATCTATTTTTACTTTGAAATCTTTACTTTCAATCTTTAACATAAAAATACCAAAAATATTATCATCTCTATCATATCTCACTTTTGCAAGTGGACGTGAAGGGATTGACAACCCCTTTATCGCGTTGGTTGCAAGGTTCTTATTTGTTTGTGTAGGTACGAGGGACTTGCGTGTGGCCTCCAACTGTATTGATATGTTGGTTCCCAAAAACTGAGGGAAATACTTACGCTACTTTGCTGCATCAGCCTTTCCTCTTCAAGGGAAAAACCAACGCATGCTCAAGAGGTAGCACCCCCCCTCTAGTCAACTACATCAATCCTTTCAGCAAGGGACTCCTCGGCCTGCGCGCGGGTGCGGTCGTGCTGCAAGCGCCCCAGGTCGATGGAGACTTTTAGACGGTGTCATTCACGCACCAGGCGAAGGCCCTCCGCCTCGAGGCATGTGTCGACATCGGCAAGCTCTGCCCCGAGGCGGCCCAGCGCGCTCATCGCTTCCTGGAGTAGGTCGTGGAAGACGGCACTGCGCCCGCGTGTGAGTTCCAACGCTCGGTTTTGCCCTTCCTCCGCGTCCGGGTCTGTTGGAGGGCTGCGAGGCGACTCGCCCGTCTTCGGCAGGGGGCTTGTGGCCGGGGCCCCTTCAACAGCTCCTCGTGGTTCGTTCGGGGCATGGTGTGGTCTAGTCCCACCACTTGAAGATGGAGGTGTCGCACAGGTCGCCCAGCCACTGGCGAGAACAAATGAAGGAGCCCTCGGCATAGCCTCCGCGCCCCAGCGGTCGCTTTGGAAGAAGAATGCTGGGAGTGTAGGCCTGCGGTCCTCCAGCAGCGGCCCCGACTCATGAACTGGCACCACCTCGCGCGTCGGTGTCCGGCTCGGGAGCTCCGGGGTCGCGGTCAAACTAGAGGCCTCCAGAGGACGCGCTCCGGGCGGGCTCACCACCGCGACGGAAGGAATCCTGAGGGAGAAAAGTCAGACAAGGGCGAGGTATGCGAAAGCCTAGGAGGGCAAGGCACTTACTCATCCATGGCTATCCACTTCCTCTTTTTCAGGGCCCCAACGGCTCCTGAGCCCTTTCCTCTTGCGGAGCACCCCGAGGTCTAGAAGGGGCGCGCTGCGGGCTGGCGCGCGGTCCCTCACGGCAGGGGCAGCTGGTGCATCCATGGGCAGGGCTCCTACCGTGCCGCCTACGGAGGTGTGGGTCGTTGCCTCAGGAGCCTGCGGTGGCGCCTGCCCCCCAGCGGCCACCTCGGGAGCACTCAGCGATGTTTGCTTCTCCACGACCACCTTGGGAGCGCGTGCCGTGGGATTGATGAGCACGTTAGCCACCAAGATGCGGTTCTCACGAGGCCCCCCGTGGCCCTCAGGGAGCAGCCCCCACTCGTCAAAGCGCGACATCTTCTCGATGAAGGCCCCCCCCCGTTCGAGCAGTTGTACAAAGGGCACCCCGCGTCAGGGAGCACAGCAGGCGCGGCGTCACCCGTCAGGAGCTGGAGCACTGTGCACATTGTCTTGGAAGGGAGCGAAGGCACCTGAAGCCTCATGGGGTTGTCGGGGCCAGTGAAGGCCCACATCGGGCGAGAATGGCGCTAGAGCGGAGCGATGCACCGCTGGACGAACTCACTCACCACCATCATCATCGTCACCCCTGCCTCCTTCAGCTTGGCCAGCCTAGACCAGACACGCACGAGCCGACGGTTGACGAGCTCTGCGAGTCCCCAGCCGGAACTCGGTTCCGCCGGCGCCAATGGGAGGAGGAGCAGGGGCTACACACGGTGGCGTCCACATACACCCACTGCTTCCGGAACCCCCTCGCGTCTGGATGGAGCGTGAAGTCGATGTCGGAGCCAGCTGTCACCGCCATCGCCCGGAGTGACACGCACCCGAGCGTTGCCCGCCGTCGACCAAGTGGAAAGAGAAGAAATGGCGGAGCAAAGCCACGGACGGGGCAATGCCCACTAAAGCCCCACACGGGAAGGTGAATGCGGAGAGGAGGAAGATGGATCCGGGGTCCAGATGCAGCGCATGAACCTGGTAATGTGAAAGCACAGTGTTGAAGAAATCTAAAAAAGGGAGGACCAGGCTGGCGAAGAGAGCGTGAAGATGAAGGGGGATTTTGGTGGCCTCCATGTCAATCAGGGCCCAGGAGGCAGGCCAGACCGTTGTCACCTTCCACTCATTGGAATCGGCGGCGAGGGCCTGCTGAACCTTGTCCAGCCCCTCCCGGTTGATCACCGTGGACCGGTCCAGCGCCGGTTCCGGCCCCGGCAAGGGCTTCACGGTCGCACGGGCCTTCCCCTTCTTCGACTTGGGAGCCATGGTAGCGGGGTGGATTGGAGTCGGTGCGGAATCCGACGGAGGAAGCGCAAGCTCGCAAGGAAGAGGGGGAGCAAAAGGCGAGCGAGTCAGGCAATGATTGCTGGGCCGTCTATGTCAGGCAGTTGTCAAGTCAAGCAGTTCCCGAGGCAGCGTGGGGAAATGGAGAAGCCCACGTCCCATCAAGGACCACGCGTCGGCTAGGCCCGCAGGAGATTGGGGCCCGCGGCGCTTCGCTCTTGCCCTTTGGCTTCGCCTCGAAGCCAAGTCCGAGTGCGCCTTGGGCCCGGGGGCTACTATCAGCGTTCTGGGAACTAGGGTACCTAGACTTGCCTCAACAGCCTGGTATGACCCATCTACAGCTCCAACAAGACAAGACCCTCGCGAGGGGCCAAGCCCCGCGAGGCAGGCGATATTAAGACCTTCGGAGGGAGCGGCCTCTCCGAGCTGCCTCCAGAGGAGCGGAGATTTCTATGCGGGTGTTCAACCTCATGAGGTTGCACTGACGCAAGCCATGACGACCAAGGCCAGGCAGGTGCCAGCGGGCGCAGAGTAGCAGGTTTCCTGTTTGGTGCTAAGGAGGCAAGCGCGAGGTCCCGAGGAATCGCCCAAAGGTTTCCATTCCCATGCAACAAGACCAAGACCGCCAGGACAGCAAGATGGATGTCATCGCCGAGCGCACCGCAGCGTCACAACCAGAGGCTTTGTAGGAGAAGAGCACCTTTTTTCAGGATAAGATGTACTACTTATCCCCGTTCGAATTGGCCGCTGTGGGATCCCTTCCCTCCTACGTTTTGGGGGAAGAGGACCAATGCCACTATAAATATAGGCTAGCCACCACCAAAGCGGGGGACCGAACGATCGAATCCCTTCATCTCACACCCACACTAGAGCAAACCTCCTGAGGTTGTTCTTCCCTTGTACTAGTTCATCCTCGGCCCCTCGCGAGGCTAACCCACCCCAAAGCAGGAGCAGGGTCTTACACCGCAAGGTGGCCCGAACCTGGGTAAACTTCCGTGTCCATCTTCTTGTTTTTCATCGAGCTAGGCCGTGGGGTGATGAAGTGATTGGCTGGAGAGGTTTAGTTCTTCGCACATGCCCTAGAGTTCGAACCATCTCTTGGGTCTGCGGAGCTCGGAATCCGACACAATATTTCTTGAGGATATGGTTGAACCCTATGTGATTTTTGTTGCGATCCAATATCTTCTGTTCATGATTCGATTTAGTGTTCTCACAAGTGTTGAGAGGAAGCCTCGCTCGCACTATTGTTGTATAGGTCATAGAGAAACTACTGCCGTTGTGAAGGGTTGGGGCATTGGGGTAATTCGAGGTGACAGTAAAAGCCTTTGATTCCTCACTGTTGCAATTGATAAGGGAATAATGGAGAACCCTTAAAGAGGCCGCGTCCACGGGGTAACCCTTAATTATCATTAGTTCTAACCCTATGGGGGAGACTATGATGGTGGCATGCATGGCATGAAGTCTACTTCAGTAGAACATGTTTTGTACCCGGCTCCGCCCACTTACGCATTTGACCAGTGAATAGAGGATTCGCTAGTTCATATTAGTGCTAGTGATTACGGAACCCTTGCGAACGCTTTACTACTCAAGCATCGTCCTTACTAACTTAGCATCTTTTATTTCATGTTTTTACTCTCTTGCTAGTAGTTTAGTTAATTACCCTTTTATTCTAGTTTCCCTAGCAAGTTATAGAATAGGCTATTTCCAAACTCCGGTTTAGGTGCGTACGTAACTAGTGATAGCGTGGTTGCGGGGTTTGTGGTGCCTTCCTATCAGCTCCCTGTGGGTTCGACACTTTACTTATCACGAAACTGCTACAATAGCCATGTGCCCTTGCAGGTCATCAGCACCCTGTGACCCCTCTCCCGACGTCCTTTGGCTAAAAATTCTATTTTTCCCTAAAAAAATCATAGAAAACTCTTTGGGACTTTCCACCGCCGTCTGTGAGGTGGAACTTGCGCAAGGCAATTTTGCTCTCCAGCGGAGCGATTTTGCTAGGGAAACTTCCCTCCAGGAGGGGGAAATCGAAGCCTTCATCATTTCCAACCCTTCGTTCATCGTGGGGACCATTGTCTTCATCAACATCTTCGTCAGCACCATCTCATCTCCAAACCCTAGTTCTTCTCTTGTGTCCAATCATTGTATCAAACCTCACACTGGTACATGTGAGTGATTGTAGGTGTTGATTACATCTTGTGGTTGATGCTTATTGGTTTAATTGGTGGAAGATTGTTATGTTCAGATTGTTAATCATATATTTATACCCATTGATCATGATCAATATGATGAGTTGTGAATAGTTCCTTTAGTTCTCGAGGACATGAGAGAAGTCTTTTTGCTAGTAATCGCGTTAAGTTGATTCCCGTTCAATGTTTTGATATTATGTAGTGTTGTTGTTCCTCTAGTAGTGTTATGTGAACGTCGACTACATGGCACTTCCCCCACTTTGGGCCTAGGTTGTCAAATTGGTTTGTAGATGATAGGTTGCGGGAGTGATAGAAACCCAAACCCTAGTTTGTGAATTATTTCGTAAGGGGCTATTTTGGATCCAACTGTTTAATGATATGGTTAAATTTATCTTAATTACTTCTCTTGTAGTTGTAGATGCTTGCATGGAGGGTATAATCATAAGTAGATATTTTTTCTAGTTAGGACATCACCTTAGCTCCAGTCCACCCACATAACACTTAGGATGACAATGAACGGTAACTTAATGAAACATGGTGAAAGTTACTTGACGAGATTTCCGCGTGCCCTCAAGAGCATTTTAGTTACTATAAGGAACATCACTGGCTTGTCCTTAGCACAATTAAGGATTGGTTACTTGTTACTTGGTTACTATTTATCTTAATATCAAACTATGTAGCAAAACTATCTTACAACACTTGCAGTGAAACCTTGCTGAAAACTGCCCATCAATTCCTTGTGCTCCTCATTGGGTTCGACACTCTTAATTATCAAAAAGACAACGATTGATCCCCTATACCTGTAGATCACACTAGTAGGAAAACCCCTTATAGGATTTCACTTGTAGCAGCATCCAGCTCAAACATAACGCAATCGCTAATTTCACTAACTACCAGCATCGTCCGGGAGAAATGGGACGCTGCAAACGTGAAGACATTAGCGGCGTTCCCGAACAGAAAAACCTGCAAAGCCTGGTACATGAAACTAGCCGTTGTGCCACAAATAAGTGGAGGCGTGCCTGACCAACGAATGCCGCCAGTGTCACCCTAAGTAGCAACATGTACTGTTTTGCGGAGTGCTGCTACTTTGATGTCTGGTAGACTGAGAACTGGTAGGCACACGGGTCTTACCAGTTAGCGGCGTTTACTCTTAGTGGGTGTTGCTAACGTTTGAAAACTAGCAGCGCTCGGTAGCTCGAAACGCTGGTAACATTTGCGCCTCAATAATTGACCACCACTTCTTCTGTCCTTCCCACTCTCTCTTCTTCCTCCATCCCCTTCATTCTCATATTCATCCCTCTCTCTCTCTAATTCTTTCTCTTCAAAATCTGTTGGAAGTATGCCCTAGAGGCAATAATATTGTATTATTATATTTCTATGTTCATAATTTACAGTTTATATTATATCTTATAACTGCTATGATCCTGGAATATGCGATTCAGTGAAAACTCATATGCACGTGTAGAACAATAAATGGTAAAATAAGATTCCTAGTCCCACCTCTAAGACTAACTCAATTCCCATCTCGTCGCCGTCCTCCCCCCCCCCCCCACACACACACGAGCGCCTGCCTTGGTGTATCACCACCGTCTTTGTCGTCGATCTGTGTGTCAGGCTGCCGTCTTCGTCACCCAAGTGGTCGGGTATGCTTCTTGGCCCATCCATTTGTACATGCATACACAATATATATACCTAGGTTTAGTTGTATCATGTAGATTAGTTAGTTTATTTGTACTAAGGAAAAGAGAGAAAGAGAAGAGAGAAGAGAGAAGAGAGAAGAGAGAAGAGAGAAAATGAGAAAACATAACAAAGAAAAGAGAAGAGAGACGAGAGACGAGAAAAGAGAGGAGAGAGAAGAGAGAAAATGAGAAAACAAAACAAAGAAGAGAGAAGAGAGAAGAGAGAAAAGGGGGGAAATAACATAGACGAGAGAATTAAAAGTAAGAGAAAAGGAGAAAAGAGAGAAAGAGAGATGTCTGTACTAAATTAGTCATATATTTGTATAATGTAGGTTAGCATAGAATTTATTTGTATTTTTATAATGTCGATTAGCATAGTTATATATTATTTATATATTTGTATGTATTTTTTAGTATAATCTCTATATTGAATTGATAAGAAGAGAAGAGAAAAGATATGAGAAAACAGAACACAGATGAGAGAAAAGTAAGAAAAAAAAGAGAGAAGAGAGAAAAGAGGGAAAGAGAGAAGGAGAAAAGAGAGAAGAGAGAAGTTCTCAAAAAAAGAGAGAAGCTAAGATAGAAGAGAGAGAGAAACGGAAACATAACAGAGAAAAAGAAAGAAGAGAGAAAGCAGAGAAAGAGAGATGAGAGAAGCTAAGATAGAATAGAGAAAAGGGGGGAGAGAGAAGAAGATAGAAGAGAAAAGAGAGAAAGAGAAGAGAGAAGCTAAATAGAGAACAGAGAGAAAAAATGATAGAGAACAGAGAGAAATATAAAACTAGAGGAGAGAGAGATATCCCATATATAAGTGTTAATTAGTAATTTTTTTGTATGCCTAGCTAGATTGTTAATGCGATATCACCCCCCCACACACACACACACACACGTGTGTGTGTGTTATTTTATCAATTATTTAATTTATCATTATTTAATATGGCTAGCTAGATTGTTAATGAGTTAAAATTCATTATTTTTACCATCATTTAATCTATACATTTGAAAGGTGTGATCGCAGCTATGCCCCCAGTGTGCTCTAGGTGTGGCGACAGACGTGAACGGTGCACCAGGGTTCGAGGGATGAATAACAATCGGTTCTCCCTTAGGCTTGGACATGACTTCAAGCGGAAGACGGTATGGATGATTTCAAAACTAAACCCTTCATTTCATGCATATATAGCTAGGTGTATGGTCAACAAGCTATAATCTAATTTTGTTTCCCTTTAACGTTGATTAGATCATCCTTTGCTTTGCACGTGAAGTCCTTCGGATTCTGCAGATTCCTATCCATCAAAATATGATGGTTGAGGGCCATGTAGAAACCAGAGAAAGATTTAACTTCTCTATTTTGTTCGAGAATGAAGAAGACCACGCCTTTTTGGGTTGCCTCGATTGGAGAGGATTGGGTAGGGCATACAGTCTTGAGCCAGGGTCGAAGATAAAGATGTACATTCTCGGTCAACCCAAACTTGACACCATGGTGCACTTGCCCAATGATCCAATGCTTCCTCATGTAAGTTTGCATGGCATATTTCATAAGTAACCTTTATATTAATTATATTACCTGTTGTAATAGTCTGTTGATTACATATCATTTGGGCAGCCTAGTTCCATGACAAAGCAGAAACTCGTAGCATCGTGGATATGAGGCATGTCACAGCAGGTACCACACTTTCTTGGGAAGAGTTGCATGTCGTCGTAACTTCGTGGCAGGCATCATGTTACTTGTGGAGAAGAAATGGGCTGGCCGTACAATGCGAAGAAACCTCTTCTAGTATGAATGTATTAAATATGTGTCTACTTATTCATGTATTATTTGTGAATTCAATATGTATATATTTATATCTACTATGCAGTGCCGTGGGAATAACTTTAAATATTGGCTGTTGGATGATGCCAATCCAACGGTATCTTTATAACATGCACTACCAACTTTAATACTGCCAAGTTTTTTCTTCTAAATGAATTGCTATTGGTTTTTTTACCACCGGCACCATGTACCGGCGAGGTCGCCCACACGCCACGCCATGTGACGTGGTTGACCGACTGATTGCCCGCGGTCGCCCACACACCACGACGCGTATGTACGGTACAGCTGAGTGGGCATACATACATACATACACACCACGCATACCATTGTGGTCGGGTGGGCGACGATTTTTTTTATTTAAAAAAAGACGATCCTACCTTTGATGATGAAGAGGTATGAAGAGATTACCGCCGTTGATGTGTTTAGAGTGGTTGTACCGAAGCAAAAGTGAATATCAAATAAGTATAATATGAAAATATTCCATCATAAATCCAATGATGTTTTTAGGAATAAATCTAATGATGATGTTTTTTCTATATAAATTTAAGACAAACTTAGTAAAATGTATTAAGACAAATCTAATATACGAACTAAAAATACGGAGAAAGTACCAGTACAAATTACCACAGAAGTATTTTTGACTTGGTCCGAGTGTCCGACTTCGGATCAGGAACGCAACGCCGGCTGCAAAATATCCTCCAGACGTTCGCCCTTCACGGCAGACCGTATTTCCCCAACTAAAAGCCAAACCAAACGAGGAAGAAACTTGAAATCCCCCTCCCGGTTTCCTCTCTTCGCACCTCCGCCTGAACGATCGACGCGCCGGCAGGCCAAGGTTTGGGTTCCCCCTCTCTCCTCCGTCAATCCACTCGCGGATTATCTCGTTCGCGGCTGAATCGTTGCTGTGTGCTGGTCTTTCCCGTGGAGGACTTGCTCTGGGGACTGGGGTTAGGTTTACAGGCGTCGTATGCGATTCTCGGTTGTTCCTGTCTCCGCGAGTTGGTCGTCCCCAAGGAATGCGTAAGCATTCGGTTTACTCTGTTGATGTATTGTGTTCTATGCAAGATACGGAGTATTACAGAGGAATTGTCGTTTGTAACAGGGCCGTAGTACTGGTCCTCTAAATTAATTGCTTAAGTAACCTATTAATCACGATTTCGTGTTCATCTTGGTGATTATAGGTATTTAGGGCTTCTGTATTTGTCGATTGTGATGCCAAGATTGGTCCTTATGTATGGGCTATAGTCATGGTAAGATTAGCCAACAGTTCAAGCCCTATCTGGAATGCGGGAATTTGCTTGTACTTAGTTGCGGAACAGTTCAATTACCGCAAAAAACCTAGGGTCGTGTTCCCAGTTTGAGTAAATGATGTCATTGAGATGTGTGTAGCTTTATATTCTCATGCTCGATTACTTCTTCCTTGTGATCATCTAGGTGTATTATATGCCAAAAAGTATTCTTTGCAACGGCTTCAGTGTTCTCTTCCCCCCGGACAGTGTACGCAGAATCGGTCTTTTGGGATTGTTGCCTTGCTTTATGATTATTAGATGTGTTCTCTATTTTTATTCTTCAAGTTTCCTTGTGGTCAGCTAGGTATATTATGCTAAAAGAAAATCTTCCGCAACTGCTTCAATGTTCTCTTTTCCCCGAACAGTGTATACAGAAACGGTCTTTTAGGATTGTTACCTTGCTTTATGATTATCAGATGTGTTATCTTTGTGTTTCTCTATTTTTATTCTTCATATTTCGTTAATGAGTTTAGCTCTTGAGCTGAAGTTATTGAGTTTTCGTTGCTGTGGTTTAGAGATGGTTCAAAATCTTTGAAAGTACCATTAATTGTCTCACCACTAGCAGAATTATGTATTCAGTCTATCCTATGTCAGTCCATATAGTTCTAGCTATACAAATTCTTCATTTTTATTGGTTTGGAATTAGGTTCTCTGGAGTTCTCTTTGTTTCCCAACAGAGTTCGTGGTGCCATCACATTCTCATGTGTATGTTCCTAATTCAACAATCTTCCTCTGAACTTCACTTTTGGACTCTTGAGTGCATTTTGTTTGGGAACTGCATGCTATGTTTGATTTAAATGGATTGTTGAGATCAAAATCCACACGGTAGATGAACTGAGTATCTGATAAGCTCCCCTGCCTAGAACACCTCTTGGAGTATCAACTTAGCTCTATAATCAACCATATTTTTTCTGACACGTACAACAGGGATACTCCTGCTCCCAACATAAAATTTGTTCATGTAAGTAAAACCAGCATACTGCAAAACTCCACAGTTGCCGCTAGGTTAACAAGTGTAGGTTTGAAACAGAGGGAAGGGTGGAAAATTATATTAGGTAAAACCTTGTGGCACTATACCTTGATCATTCTATAGCACTGGTGCAGCATCTGGCCCAAGTATTTTGAGGAGTCTATCTGTACTTTTATTAATCATTAATGTGTTGGTACATATATATTGAGAAATGAAACTTCTGTCACGGATGTTTTAGTTTTCTGCTTTTCTTGTTGGAAACACGACTGCTTCTTGCAAAACCTGTTTGACAGTTCGGATGAAATTGTGTCACATGCCTTATTTAGTTTGGGAGGTACTACCTCCTGTTGTAGTTGAGCAGTGTCCGTTCAAAAAGAAATATTATTCTAGTCTTTCACTGATCAGTTGTGTAATTGCATATGAATCGAAGCACTAGGGGGTAAACCAAGAAGGTAGATAGCACAAAATTCTTCACTAGGACAGTGACAACAGTGACTTTCTGTTATCCCTACTGTTCCCTTGGTAAAACGTATAGGATGTACTTCTCACGATCAGCACTGCAGCTAAGATGAACATGCAGTCTTTCTTTTCTTTTAATTTTCAGAACATTTACAGTCTTTCTCACTACTCTGATTCTTCTTTATCAGTGGATGCAAAGTCACAAACAAGAGCTTTTAGGACTTCATGTTTTGAAACCAGTTAAATCATATAGTTTCTGTTATTTTTTCTCATGCTCCTGTTCTCTGAACATATTAGCTGGAAGCATCACATAGTTTGTTAGCTTTTTACAGACAAGTGTGCTTTGATTTTTGTCTAAGATTGCAGCTATCTTCATGTTGTTTGTTCCATGAATATTCTTATATACCATCAAAATAACTTCTGTTAATTATGTTCAGTACTGATGAATTTTTCATTGACTATTTTGAACACTGTCATTTTCAAGTTAAGTTTGTACTCTGTAACCTCATAACCTCATAAAGAGCAATATATTTCTTTGGCTGTTTTCTGTTAACAATATTTACCCCTGTTCTTTCATGTGCAATTTGTAATCATCTATCTAACCATGTTTTCCATTAGAAGTTAGAACGTGTCTGTTTGTCTATTCTAAAACTAAGGTGTAGCATCCAAGAGCTTGTCTTCATTTAGTATGCTTCAGTTTGTCTATTGTGGATTACTCTCTCCATTCCAAATTAATTGAAGTTCTACCTTTGTCCTTATTCAAATTTGACCAAGTCTATAAGAAAAATATATCAAGACCTACAACGCCAAATTAGTTTCATTACACTGAACCGGATCTTGAAAACGGGAGTGAACTGAATCCGACTTCTTGGGATTTCTTACAAAATGTATTTCCGTTTTATATATATTTGGTATTGTAGATCTAAGCATATTTTTCTATAGACTTGATCAAACTTAAAGAAGTTTGACTTAAACAAACCTAGAACTTCAATAATTTGGAAGGGTGAGAGTTTTGGTTTCTACTCCCTCCGTTCCTAAATATAGGTCCTTTTAGAGATTCCACTACAAACTACATATGGATGTATATAGACATTTTTTAGAGTGTGGATTCACTCATTTTGCTCCATATGTAGTCCGTAGTGAAATCTCTAAAAAGACTTGTATTTAGGAACGGAGGGAGTAGAATTTAGCATCCTGAGCTTGCCCTTAATTTGCTACACTCCAACTATCCATCTTGCAATTTTAAATGGTATTGTTTCTTTCCATGTATGTAAAAAATGGTTTCCGACTCATATTGGGTATTTCTGTTTTAATGTCAAACGAACCTCGGAATATTTGCATAATTTCTTATTTTTATTAGTGTGTAATGTATCGGCATCATCAAGCCAACAATGCCTGGACTGTTTCTGATGGACCAAAATGTGTAGGGTTCGACATCTTTTTTTATTGTTATTTTGGTTAGGTAATTTATGCATGTGATATTCACTGTTGTGCAGATCGGTTTTTTCAGCATCACTAGAGTCAAGGAGGCTTCCCTTGGACTGGCGCTATGCACGCACATCATATTTTATTTAGGTTATGCCCAGAACTCTAATAAGTGGAGCTTAGCAGTAGCATACAGTGACTTATTACTGGATTTCACTGTTATAAGCACATACTTATAAATATTAAATCATGATACAAATTGTATATTTAGGAATTACCTTATTATTTTGCTTGTTGTTAGGCTATAGTAAGTGTTGCTGCAACTTGGAATTTGGTTGCAGCATGCTCTTTCACTATTTTCTGTGTCTTTTTATCAATGTATTAATGTCAAGTCACTGTATACACTCCTGTTTTGAAACAACATTGACGTACTGATGAGATTTTATTTTCTCTTGTTTTGAAACAGGAGTCTGGACTGGATATACTCCTTCTCTTTTGTCCCGTGTGATAAAAGATTTATAGCTTATAATATCACAACAATGTATACAACTGTGCAAACATACATATTCATTACTGCTGAACTTGTAACTGCAGTATTGTGTAATTCTATATATCCATTCATCTTGTTTTTTCCATATTGCATTTGGGATCATGGTAGAGGTTCATCTCCATATTGCATTTGGGATCATGGTAGAGGTTCATCTGAGGTATTTCTTCTTTTCGTCAAGAAAGCATAAAAGCGTTCTAGATCTTCAGTATTGTGTAACACCTAGATACTCATTCATGCTGTCTTTGTTTTCTCTTTTTTTAACTGAAGAAACACTTCATCTCAGGTTTTAAAACAGTTTCCGCTTATTTTTCAGTGCCATTTAGAAGATTATGTGGGCAGAGAACAAAGCAAGTCACTGAACCATGCTCATGGTCTGCTGGAATATCACACTGAAACTTCATGCTGGTAAGTTTCCTCATTTGTCATGAACCCTGAATGATTAACCTCATACAAACCAGACATCAAATATATTTCAGTACATAGTAGTCGTGCAAAACTTGCATCTGTCATATTAGGAACTCGTTGTTGTCGATATGTACATGTTAACTGATGTTGGGCCTCCACAACCCACTACTGGCATGACTAAAAGAGCCAGTCTTACATCTTTTGTTAGGGAAACTACTATACATCTTAGACTTGTGGAGTAATTTACAAGATGCACATACAAATCTCTTCGGCACCTGAACAAAATCACTAATTCCAACACACCTAGTGTGCTGCCACACATGGCATGAGTCACAAGATAGCATCCTCTCGCCATCATCATCCTTCGCTCCACATGAACAATTAACTGTCCATTTGTCTACACCCCTCTCCATCCGATAAATTGCAACCCTGCGCTCACCTCCGACACACTTGCCTTGGATACTGACAGTCCCTTTTGCTCCAAATAAGAGCTTGACTTGAGTTGTGTCATCTGCAGTTGGACAATCAAGAAGCTGGTTTGCTACAAAGCTTTGTAGCATCAAGTAGATACTTTGGAATGTTCTCGCAGCCTCCATCTTCAGATCAGCAACAGTAGCCGTTTGCGGAAGTGTTAAAAGTTCTGCTGGGAGGCTGGGTGGATCACCAACCTGATCCAATAGCTCCACTTGGCACCAGACGTGCAGCACAGATTGGTTTTGAGGCAAGAAATCTTCTTCCATGTCATAATGCTTGATGAACTGCTTGCAGTCCAAAAGGACCATCGCAGATCTATTGGCATGTTCATGAATATGTTCTGGCTTATAAGGTGGCATTGTATGAGGGTTGAGGAGCGCATCATAGAGAAACTTGATGTCACGGAAAAGGTGTTCCCGAGTTGGCATGCTCGCATTCTTTGGCGGCAAGATTTCATCTGTGAGCCTGCAATGAGTAAAAGAACAGTTAGCCTTTTGATCATAGAAACAAGAACTAGGCTAGTTATGCAAGTCACAACCAATATCTGAGTCACGAACCTGTACTCTATTGTGTTTGTCTCACTGTTGCATCGAACTACAACAACCATCCCATCATAGGTTCTTGTACCACCAATGGTCTTGAGGCAGTAATCGACCAGCTGTGGTGAACCAATTGGATGAGCTGTAGCTGCCTTTAGGGTTCGCATAGCCACCCACCTATCTGCAGCACGGAGAACTTTCAGCGCAACATCCATCGCTTGCTTTATTTTCTCATCAGCCCAGTTTTCCTCTTTGAAATTGGCATCATATGCTAGCTCCCTCTTGTGCATTGTCACAGGGTGGGGATGCACACTTTTGCCAGCAGCAAGCCCCAAGACATAGAGGAACAGATCACGGAATGTGGTGAGAGGGCGCTTTGAGAGCGATTGATAGAAAGCAATGGTATCCTGCAGTTGGCTTCGAGGATATCGGGAGTGCGGAAAGAAGTGAGAGAGTGACACTGAAGAGAGGTTCTCAATGGCTTTGCTGTAGGTTTCAGATGTAATTCCGAAGCTCCCACTTCCGAGTTTGAATCCCCACTGCCCATACCAAGAACAGCCAGTGGCGATGGCATGTAGAACCCGGTAGTCAACTTCAAACTTCTTCGAGACATCCAACACTGAAACCTTTCTGAAATTAATCATGTACTCTTATGTTAGTATCATTTCCCAACAAATTACAGAAAGGTAGGCTGTTCCTATTCCGCATAAATGTGTAAATTTGGCTTTTATACCTGACTCTTAGGTATGTGCAAAGACGATCCCAAAAGTCCATCAGTTGGTATCCTGTCAAGAGGCTGGAGCCACCTTCATGGCCGTTAATTCGTACAAGATGGCCAAACCCATTTTCATGTACTATGCCATGCAGCAAATGCCGCGGATCATCAATCTGGGCATAGTCCCAATCTTCAGATTCATCATGGGGTAACGCACAACCATGACTACACGCCGGGCACCTGATCATTGATTAAATAATTGTCATATCTGAAGACATCATTGCAGTTCAGCGTGTAATTTTATTTGTCATCAGAAGTTGCAGTGTTGCAACCGTTTTTATTGTCACATTTGTTTGCAGTGATATTGTTGCTTTATTAGATTGCAAATACTGAACATTGGTGAACCAACCTTGTCTCAAATAATTGAACCATCAGGCCACAACACCGGCAGGTTTTGCAGCTGGCCATTTTCTCATTCCGAATTATGAAGTGATACTTCTTCACACAAACTGGGTGCCTGCTCCAGCCTATCAGAGTTGAACAAATCAATGACATCAATTTGGCTCCAAGTTGTAACTCAAGGTCATCTATTTGTCAACAGATGTGGCTTTAAATTCCCGAGCAAACGTATAACAAGTACTAGTACAGATCAATTTATAATGAATTACGTGTTAACCTATCAGAGGCTATTAGGAATAGACTGCTCATTTGCCAGCCTCTGCTCCCTCTCATTCCTCTTATTTTTATCTATTTTTGTCTCACTTCCATTATTTTTCGCTCTCTATTTTTCTTTTTTCTTCTCCTTTTTTCCGTTGGGCTCTTCTTTGTTGACTTTTTTTGACTTGCAAGTGCACAGAGATTCAAGAAAAATGGATAATGCTATATTAAAAGCCTTTACTCCGTCTGCTAGTCAAATCTAATTCATGCGAACATGCCTTTACACCGATTTTACAGCATCCCAAGCTAATAAATAACACAAATCTACAAACTCCCATACTCTTTACCCACCTCAGAGAAATCTATAGCTGACACAAACACCTAGTATACAAAACCAGAAACTCCCACCTTTGAAAAAAAAACAGAAATTCCCGGACGACTACCTGGGCATGCTGAAATAACACAAGCACTCGAGCACGCCGGAATAACTGAGGCACTTACCAGCAACCGTACAGTGGTCACAGTGGACGCGCCTGGCCCTGGGCACGTCCTCCTCGACCACATCCATGACCACGACCGAGGCCTCGCCCTCCTCGCCTACACGGAAACCTACCTGCCACACCGCGCCGGCGTCGCCCAGCACGCCGCCCTGCTCCCACTCCGCGGGCGCCGGCGCCGGCGACGCGTGCCGGGACAGGAACCCCCGCACGCTGGCGCGGAACGACGCGGCGCCGGCCCGCTCCTTGCGGCCGGGGAACGCCCGCAGGTCGAGGAGGCACGGCTCCGCCAGCACCCGCCCGCGCCGCGCCCGCTTCGTGGGCCGCCCGAGCACCGCCATCGGTCGACGCCGGCGAGGAGGGGAGGCGGATCCGTGGGGCAGCGGCGCGCTCGGGGCCGGCTGGGGACGAGGCGGCTAGATCCGATCGGGTTCGGAAAATTTTTAAACCGGCGGTTGGGTCTGGAAGCGCGGGGACTTTGGGGGATTTTCGGATCGCGCCGAGAGAGAGATTCGTAAATTTTCAGATCATGGTGGATGGGATGGGTGGGTGGGTGTGGGTTGTTGATAAGGTCGGAGGACGTGGATATATATGCCGGGCCCGGAGGTGCGCCTGTAGGTCGGTTTGGTTTTGAGGGAATTACGGTTTTGCCCCTCGGAGGCTTCGAAGAGTCGGGAGCGAACACGTCTGCGGGCCGCGGGAAAAGAGGGGCTGATTGATTGAGGCGGGAATTTTCTGGAAAACTTCGCGTGTGGGACCCGCCCGAGAGGTCGACGTTCTTGGGCTTGTTTATCGGGTTGGGCTGTCAAACGGACACGAGCGTTGAGCGGGTAATAGTATCGGGCTCTATTGGTTTTGGTATATGAGACGAGTCTCGCCGAATATGGTAATAGCGGTTGAATTTGGAATAACTTGTTTGGTAGATCAGATTTTGGTAAGGTTTCTTTGCTGCCTATATTTGGCTGTCCCTCTTTTTTTTTGGTCAATTTGAGATGCTTTTGCCACGCTTGCCGCGTGGTGGCTGTCCTCTTTGACAGCAACGCTAAACTATCCTAAGGCATGTATTACGATGCTACCTTAGTTGTGCCACATAAGATTAAAAAAATCGAGGGAAGGTCATCATTTTCATTTGGAAAAGCATAACTTTATATATTGTAACGCTCCTTATGCAAATCACCTAAAGCAGAAGCAGTCACTTTGGGTGGTACATCAGTGTTCCAAGACACTATCATTCACCATACACATACTACCAATTTTCGCAAGTTCACGCGCTACAAAGTTGGCCGTTGGCCCATCAACGACATGCTACCACTTCATGTTTGAAGAACCACATTTTCGGTTGACTTGATGTCCTTGATGATGGGTGCAAATGTTAGCTTTATAATTGATAATATAAAAAACATACTTACATTTTCCACGAGTTTATTGACTAGACAACCTGGTGACTCGTCCACCTAGTAAGAGAAATCTTATTACAATAACTATCACTAGTTTGGCACATGATTCATTTCATTAGCAGAACTAAAACATTGCTCCCGTGCGGTTGCAACGGGAGAACAAATCGCATACTCCTGACACAATAAGCATGACTCAAGAGCCCTTCATGGGTCCATGTTATCTATTTGAACATCGTCTCATCAGTGTTGTGTCTTATCCTCCTTTTGACCATGGTCGCTGTGTCCACCTGAGTGTAATGCGTCCAAACATGGTCAATCCCAAAGTGATGATCTCGGCCGCCGCAATCACACATTTCATTGAACTATGCCATGGAAAGTGAATGTCTAATAGATTTAAAACTAATGTCGTCGAATTGGGCATGACGGTTGTCCTTCCCGATCTACTACCTACTCCTAGTCCATACACCATCCCGCTTACGCCGACTCACCTTAAAATTTTATATTTGTTTTTTAAAATGCATCAACGCTCTATTTTTAAAACAGAAACACTTTTTAAATCACATAGAATTTTTTAAGAGTAGGAATATTTAAAATTTTGAATATATTTTAAAGCATGTGAACACTTTTCTAGAATTACATGATTTTTTTAGAAAAGGTTGAATATTTTTAAATTACACGAAAATTATTTTAATATATGAACACTTTTCTTAATACTACACAAATATTTTAAGATGCATGAATGATTTCAAAAAAAATGATAACATTTTCAAAAGGCAGATGACCTTTTAAGTGACATTAAAAAATTTAAAACTTTTTCATGTCCAGTCTTTTTGTGAATACTAACTGGATTTGGAGTGCAAGTGACCAAGAGGTATGCACGGCCAAGCTTCATATATTAGCGGACTCACCAACAACATAATAGAAGGTATGACACCCACATATATTTATCATCTCTTTGTAGTATAGTTCTGATCGTAAATGCCCCCATGACTACTCGGTTCTTCTTTTAATTCCTTTTCTTTCTGATGAGGCAAGTTCTTTTAATTCCTTTCCTTTCAAAGGCAAGGCGAACTTTATTCCTTCTTTTAATCTTTTCCTTCTCCTGAGGCAAAAGGCTGAATTTACTCTTCTTTTATTTTCATTCCTTCCCGAGGCAAGGCCAGATTTTCTTCTTTTATTCCTTCCTAGGGGCGCTTTTGCTATGATTGTTGAGGCGTCTTATTAATTTTAGATCACAAACCATATATAAATTGGTGGAATGATATGCAAGGAGGCGAGGTGGGAATATTTATAGAAGAACAAATCTTTTATTTTACATAAAACCATGTTGTAGTTTGGTGGATCGTAGCTTTTAAAACACCCGCAGGCTCTGCCCCAGATTTCATGGATTTACTTGGGCCATAGAGCAGCGGGCTCAGGCCCAGGCGGGTAGAGCGTTTGACATATTTATGATATAAAGTATGTATCTTGTTTTTTACAACAACTTGTGCTAGGTGAGCTGGTTGTGCATAGCGATTGTAAAATAAAAAATTACAGAGGATGACGTGTGTAAATTGGACCAGCGTGGTGACGGACAATTTGGACGTACAAAACGTACGAAAAAACGCCTAATGACGAAAAAAGGTGGAGAAACAGTTCTTCCTTAAATATTAGGTAGAGATAAGATTAAAAAAATCAAGGGAAGGTCATCATTTTCATTTGGAAAAGCATAACTTTATATATTAAACGCCCTAAGCAGAAGCAGTCACTTTGGGTGGTACATCAGTGTTCCAAGACACTATCATTCACCATACACATACTACCAATTTTCGCAAGTTCACACGCTACAAAGTTGGCTGTTGGCCTCTCTACGACATACTACCACTTCATGTTTGGAGAACCACATTTTCGGTTGGAACTTGATGTCCTCGATGATGGTTGCAAATGTTAGCTTTGTAATTGATAATATCAAAAACATACTTACATTTTCCAGGAGTTTATTGACTAGACAACCCGGTGACTCATCCACCTAGTAAGAGAAATCTTATTACAATAACTATCACTAGTTTGACACATGATTCATTTCATTAGCAGAACTAAAACATTGCTCAAAAACGACCTTCTTAGTCGTAGTAGTTGGGTCCACTCACTCCGCAAATATTGTTGCTACCGCATCTCGTGATCTTGTTTGTCATGTGCAAAAGTTGATGACATTTAAAGAATCAAATGGTCCACGGAGCATGCTTGCTATTGGTTTTTTCCCACGGCTCGCTAGCACGCCTCGAGCTAGCATGCATATTCTAAAAAAAAGAACTAACGTGTGTGTGGTATATAATTGCTAGTTTGGTGCAATGTGCGTGTTGCTTTGATGTTTTCTCTTTCCCTTTTTTTTATACATGTATTAAAAATATACTCATTGTGCATTTTAAAAATTGCTCATACTGAAAGTAAAAAATTATTATTTATTAAAAAGTGTTCATCACGTATTTAAAAAATGCTCCATGAAGTAATTACACATAGTTATTGTCTATCAATGTTTTTAGCGTTATTAAAAAAATATAGTAACTAAAAAAGGTTTTAGACATTATGAAATGATCATGCAATTTTTTGGATTCATGCATTTAAAAAATGTGTATGTCATTTAAAAAAATTAAGAATTTGTTTTACAATATTCTTGCATTTTATATAAAGTGTTCAAGCCTCCTTCTGTGCGACATGTGTCTCTTTCTGCAATTTTTGCTGCAACGTCATGTGTATTGCAAAATTGCCTTCTGCAATAACACCCACGTTGGAAAAAAACTGAAGACGAAAAAAAAGCTTCTAATATTTTTCTGCAACATCATCTACGTTTGCAACATTTTCTTCCACAACAACACCCATATTGCAAAACTAGTGAAGAAAAAAAAAATCTGCAACATAAGCTTTGTTACAAAGGATTATGCAACACTACCCTTGTTGCAATGACGAAGATGGTGTTGGACATTGGATAGCTCCAGATCTAACGACTGCCGAGGTGGTGGATATTTTAAAAAAATCGGCCAAGTAGAAAATTAGAAAAGATGCATGAAAAGCAGAAAGAATAAGTAAGGAAAGAAACAAGACAAAGAAGAAGAAAATAGAAAACATGAAAAAGAAAAAGAAAAATAGAAAAGGGAATGAAAATAAATAGAAAATGAAAAACCGGACACCAAACCAACAGAAAAAACCCTGCATGGAAACCGTAGTAGAGAACCAGTAGCAGAAAATTAGGAAAACCCACATCGATCCACTTCCCCGTGCCTGCAGGCGATGCTCAGCTAACGCTGGTAGTTGGCGACATACAGCCGATTTTCTTGTTTTGAAAGGGACATATAGCCGATTTTGGCCTAAAGACAGGACGTAAACAAAGTGGTCCAAACTGGACTTATATGTGGACCAAAGTCCTCTCCTAACAGGCTAACACCAATCTTGTGTTGTTTTCGGTGGCTGGTGAACTATCAACGTAGTTTTTTTCCAAACAAAAACTTCCATTACCATAGAACATATTAAGGGGTTGACCAGGTTAAATAGGAATGCTCCTCTTCGATGCCCTCTGCGCCAGTAATGAAAACAAGCGCCCATGCCCATACCTTCGTGCGGCGGCCATTCCCCGGTTCGCTGGTCGCGGTGGAACGATCTGGTTGACAAGTCCGATTAACCGGACCACTGTTGACTTTTTGAGAAAAGTATTTTTGAAAAAAATCAGGAAATCAAAAAAGTTCATCGACTTGAAAGAAAAACCACGGATTTGAGAAAAAAATTCATGGATTCTGATTTTTTTTGGCCAATTTGGGAAAGGTTCATATATTTTGAAAAAATAGTTTCCAAATTTGAAAAAAGTTCATGATTTTTGTAAAAAAAACATAAAGTTGAACAAGTTTTTGGATTTGGAAAAAGTTTATAATTTTTGAGAAAAAAATATTGAATTTGAAAGTAAAATTATGGCTTTAGCAAAACAATATCATGGATTTGAATAAAGTTCATCAATCTTGAAAATAAATCACGATTTTAAAAAAGTTCGTGGATTTTGGAAAAAAATCACGTATTAAAATAATCACCAATTTTTTACAAGTTCATGGTTTTTAAAAAATGTTCACAAATATGGAAAAAAAATGTCGATTTTTTAAGAATCACGAATTTCAAAAAAGTTCACGGATTTTGAGAAAATGTTCACATGTTTCGACAAAAAGGTTTACAAAAATAAAAGAAGACATCAAGAGTTTGAAGAAGTTTTGAATTTTTTAAAAATTCATGCATTTTGAAACAGAAAAAAAAGAAAAGGAAAAGGAAATGGAAAAATCCAATAGGAAAAGAAAAAAAATGAAAGAAAGAACACAAACAAAAACCGGGTAAAAACAAAGGGAAAACCCAAAAACCAGCCCAGAAAACCAAAGGGAATCTTAGGTTCCTCAAACCAGCTGGGGTTGCTTCAAAAAAACACAATGTCGTGTCTCGCATGCAGTCAAAGAAGAAAAAAAAATGTGAAATGGGCCCAGCCCAACAAGGGTCGTGCGCCGGTTTGTAAAAATGCCTTTAATTAGCGCAAAGGCGCCAAATAGGTTTCTGGGTCAAGCATGGCGTCTTTTTAGCATTGTGTCATTAAATCACCCGTTGAGATCATTGTTTGGCTGTCTCTTTCAATTTTTAGGCCCAACACCTATCATCAAATAGACATCATCAAATGTTAGTGGACACATCCAGATGTGTCTGTGCCTATGTGGACAGCCAGCCGAGCATCGGTCATCCAACCATGATCACCAGATATCCGCACATTGAAACTAATCGTACACAAAATAAAAACAAAATTTAATCAAGTTCGATATATTACATGCAAATGAACGAAATTTAACAAGTTTGACATAAACTTAAACTAAATTAGTCAATGTAGTGGACGATGACCTCGTAGGCATAAGCATGGCCTCCGAGGTCATCGGCACCTTAGTCATTGTTATAGTCTGCGTCGCCCTCACCGTGGTCGTTGTTGTCATTACCCCCCTTGGCGAAAGGGTCATCAAGAGTCAAGACATCCCTCCCCACTATCATGCATGGGCGCAACGCAGATGTTGGGCCGCCTTCTTTGCCTTGCACTGCCTGTCCTCGGCTTGGAGGCGGATAGCGCGCTCGCACTCAGCCAACTACCAACTTGGAGGATTTGGTGTTGCACCGGCGACGTGTGTCCTGCTCCATGGTGGTATTGAGCCAATTGAGGGGCCAAGCCTCCACAAGCGCGGGTCCATGAGTACCCAAGTCGGTGCCATTTGGTCATCGCAACGCCATGAAGCAGTGTGCCGGCCCATTCCCAATGCACCTCCACCTCTGAGTGGTATTTCTCCCCGACGAGGATGACCCGCCGCGCAAGACGCCGCCTTAGAGGTAGAAGTCCATGTAGCACTACGACTTCGATGGGCACGGATCCTGCTCCTTCTTGATGGCGATCGGGCGCCATTGGTTGCCTGACTCGGGACGTGGTGGGGATGGCGGCTTCGCCTTCACGCAACGCCTGATTTGGAAATCACGGTTTCGCGGGAGACATCAGCCCTCACACGACGTCTTATCTAAACGCCGCAGTTGCATGGAGGGGATGAAGGCGTCAGACCCTGATCGATCAACGACCGACTCGGTGCCATCTCCATCTATTTCATGAACTCTTCATTCGTCATGGACGCTGTGGGGAGTGGGGGCGGTTTCTACTCCTCGTGGTCCAAGGAAATCGGCTCCACCTTGACGGCGAACGAAGTCGTGGATGGCGAGGGATTTAAAGGCCATGGGCGGCGACACAACTGGATGACCGGACACCGCTCCCCCGCCCCCCTCCCCCGGCGCTCGAGAGTCCTGCCGCAACGGAGATGTGGAGCGGAGAAGAGAAGTTGATGTCGTCAGCGCTAGAATCGAGGCAAAGACAATACATTTTGTTACCTTTTGTTTTCCTTTTTGACAGTATGAGCTTTATTACCCTTCATGACCGATGCTGGATTTCTCTTTCGATCTGTATTTTTTCTCGAGGATATGTATAATGACTGGTAACTACTTGATTTCGGTGATGTTCGGTATCGCTTTGCTCCACAAGTCCACTCCCGGAGTTGGTGCAGCTACAATTTAAAATGGCGGAGTTGCAGTTTACCCGCTCCGCAGATTCTGAGAGTGGGTGATTACCGAACAGGGCCTTCAAGTGCACTTGTCTCTTTTCATCTGTATAATGAATGGTAACTGCATAGGGCTAGTTTCCCGATGGAGCTAAACTGGCATATTACCGTTCGAGTATAATAGAAAAAATGGGAAACCCTGTTAGAGAGAAAAATCATAAATTTCCGCAGGGAGGAAGAAGTAAACAAGTACTCCTTCCATTTCACAATGTAGTGCGTTTGCACTTCCCAAAATTCAATTTTGATCATAAATTTAACTACCGAGACCGACTGTGGCGGAAGCAAAAATTACACCACTGAATTCGTATTTTGATCTGAATTTAGTGATATAATTTTTGTCCCCGTCACAGTTGGTCTCGTTGGTTAAATTTACGGTCAAAGTTAGATCTCGGAAAGCGCGAACGCACCATATTATGGAACGGAGGGAGTAGCATCTTTCCCTAAAGTAAAATAAAACTAAGAATAGCATCTTACTACTAGTACCATCTAGCCCCTACACAGATGCCAACACGACACAAAACAGAGCTAGCACATGATACTATCTCGCACCCCTGATCACTCCCATCAGGGGGCATCATGCTTCCTGCACACGAGTACAAGATACATGTCTGCCTGTCGCCATTTGCGCTCCCCGCCCCGAAGCCCCCCCGGCCCCTCTCCACCCTCGCTCAACAGCACGATCGCCCGCAAATATTCCATTCCCCATCCCGGCCTGATATGACCACCTGCTCAATCGGTGCTGGCTTTACAGCTTACGCACCAAGGTTCGATTCGATGCCCTACCTGATCGCGCGGCATCATTTCCCTGTTGATCTGATGGATGAACACCTGGTTCACCTTCTTCCCTGCTCTGCCCAGCCCTTTGCTGCCATGCCTATCGGAGGCGGGAGCAAGCGAGTCAGTGACTGACTGAGTGTCATGGGTCATTATTCCTTTCCCTGGATGATACCCGAGTCTGCCCGCTTACACGGCGTGGCTCGCCTGGCTCGCTGCCTCGGCGTCGTCGAGCCGTTGGCGGGGCGTCAGGTCAGGGGGTACGAACGAAGCGAGAACGAATCAGTCGCCATCTTCTTGCTTTGTAGCGGCTATAAGGGTGATCAAACGTACGATGTGGAATACTTGTACTTATGTTTGTTGTCACGAGAAGTGACAGTGGATGCTTTTTACAGAATTTCTTAAATCAAGTCCACCTTCTCCCCCATAAATCTTTTATTAATGTCAAAAAATGTCTTACATTGTAGAACAGAGGAAGTATTTCTCAAAAGTTCTCATCGATTAGCTTATAACCCCCCTAAACCGTCATACTTATCTCGGAGCACTTACCCCCGTCAATAGTCGTGAATAGGAACTTATATAAAAGGTATGAAATGAATATGCCAGTGTAAGTTAGGAGATGAAATACATGGATACAGAGAAATATGACGGTGACAACCGTTCCCGTAAACCTTAAATATGAATGTCTGTGGTATGCGCAAAAGAGAAAACAAATAGGTGGAGCGGTGTCGTATATACCGTGCCAACGACAGCGGGTCTTGGCGGCATAGTGCAATAGAGTCTTGTCGACAGATACATCTTGATAGACAAGCGCAGGGTGGTCGGTGACGTCGTGGTAGCGTCGACGGCTAGTCTGATAAAGATAATGCGGATCTGTATCTGAAGATACGGCTAGATGGGTCGATGGCTAGATGGCACCATGTAGAAGGCGTTTCTCTACTAAATAGTTTTCTGGCTTTAGTTGATCACATATACTAAATAAATAATCAAATAAATAATCAAAATTTGATTACTTCCTGAGTTTGTGATTTAAAAGCAACTCCAACCGTTCCTGTAAACCTTAAATAACTTCTGCCGAGGGAAGTTCAAGGTAAAAAAGCTCTCCAACAGCTTATGTAAACCAATTTTTTACACAAGATCCCGTGAAAACACCCCCTCCTTCCCGTAAGTATGTCCTTTCATATTTTTTTGGCGGTTAAAAACCGTGTGAATCTTCACCGTCCACCCTGCGCCCTTGCGCTGCCCCGTCGTGGGGCCACCTCCTTCGTGCCGCCGCGCCGCCAGGTCACCGCCACTGCTTCCTGCCGTGGGGCCACCACCACTGCCTCGCTGGGCCGCCGCTACACCTCCGCGTCGCCGCCCCGCACCTCGTCGGTCACCGTGTCACATGTCAATGACATTCGGGCCCTAGGCCATTAGCTAGGTTTGTTTGGTAAGAAAAGACAGATTTTACGAAAAAGAGGTTTACATGAACCGAGAAAAAGTGTAGTCAGACTACTCACCGTAAGTTATATGGTCATCCCGTAAAACCATTTTACGAGAAGGTTTTTATGGTTAGCACTTGGGTAGAAATAGACCATACGCAAATACAAAGAAACGGGATACGCATTATCACATACTCACATGTTATCACTTCTTCCATTCATGAACTTGCCTGAGAAATTAATATATTATATGATTCACGGGCATTCACTTTTCCAAAAGATAGGCATGCTTGCTTTGTAGCTTGTAGGGACAGAAACGCATGGTTATCTACTCCTGCTGCCCACAAAATCATGCTTTCTTGTCAAATCGTTGGGCCAAATCATATCCCGCTTTTAGCATGTTACTCCTACAAATAATTGCTGGAAGCAAGTTCACACTTGCGCGCATGCTCACACTTCTCGTGTTTTTCTAAGTCCAAATTCCAACAACTAATCAAATGTATCGCAAGAAAACTTGAATTTTTTTAGCGAGACGTTATTAAGTTAACTTATTACTTGGTTAGGGAAGTAGATATACAATCGGATTTAAGTCCCCGGAATATATGTTCCTGTTTATAATTCCGGGACACCTCTTAATAGTCATAGTCGCTTCACTTGGGTCATCCCCAAAGGGGTGGCAGTGGCACGGGGTAAACCCTAGCTGCCGTCGGCCCTGCCCTCCTCTGCATTCTCCTATCACACCCCTTACCGTCGTGAAAGACGCTGGCGAGCAAAGATCTCTTAGTCGATGATGGCGCACTGCCTATTTATCTTCCACGACGTGATGCACAACTCACACGGGATGGATGCAGTTACCGGAGAGAAGTCCCCTGATCTGGCGGTGATGCTCCTTACGACATAGTGGAGGAAGCCGATGGTGAGGTGGGCATTTTTTGGGGGCCGCGACGGCAGTAGTCAGGCTCTCAGCCTAGCAGTTGACGTACATATATGGGCATGGAAGAGGTGGTTGCAACAACATATTCTTCATACACCGCCTCTCCCTCTCCCGTCGATGGGATTGAAGGTGGTCTGACAGTGGGCCGATGCGGGGAGGCGAGATCCTCAACCCGCTTTTGGCGTTTTCTCCAATGATGCGGGTGGGTCTTGGGCTCTCTTAGTGTCAAGATCCAGCAAGCGAGAAGGCGCTAACCATTAGGGGGATTGCCGACACTAATGCTTTTGATATTCTTCGGGTGAAAAAGCATGGTCTCACCTTCGGCTAATCAATTATTGTCAACGTGCATGTGTCTGCTTTCACTGAAGGTGTTGGCTCCAAGCTTGACTTCGGGGATGGAAATTACATGTTCAACCCTTTGGTTGGACCCACGTCAACACACATGTGGTGAACCCTTCTTGAAGGATTTTGTCTAGGAGTAGCGTGATTTTTGTTGTTCGATCACATGCTGACCTGTTGATTATGGTCCCATGGTCAGAGGGATCATGATTGGTTTGTGGATATACTGCCACGAGGCAAGTCCATTTTAAATAACCTCATACTTTTCTTTATTTTGAGCTAATTTGTTGGTATTGATGTTTCTTTTTACTGAATAATTAATAGTATGGAACTATTGTGCAGACGATAAATATTGTGCATGGCCATTGCACGATGGGCATCTAGTGGTGTGCTGACATTTGTTTCATGCAATGGACGGACTGATTGATTGTCGTGTAAAAATTGTGTGCATAGTCTTAGTGTGCATAGCAATTCTCTTAATAGTATACGGATATGTGCATCAATCGATGCAAAAGTCGATGTTATCCTTCGTTTCGAAACTAAATACATTAAATATTAGTAATAACTGCATTCAGTCATACATAATGAACATGTAATTTAAATGTACCAAATAGACTGTACATGACAAACAACATTTCAATCAAATTAGTTATTTTTGAGATGGATATATAAGTATATTATATGTGTGTCCAAGAACACCACATCTAGCTAGTCATATAGATCCAATGCCATGGTTGTGGAGCCGTGGATGTTTGTCCCAAACTTTCTAACTAATTGCTACTATTTATTGATTTTGATGTTTAGTAGGGTGGTACGACAAATGTTGGGCTAGAGAGGAGACAATAAGGCGATGAGTGCTATCACACCAACGGAGCTACCTTTGCCTTGTTGGGACTAGGAGCACCAGCACCTTCATGGAACCAAGAGTTTGTACCACATGTTTGGCATGAGAGTGCAACATCCATGGCTGCTTTCCAGCTCCATATACAAAGGAAGTAATTGCCTAGTCTTTCTTTTTAAAAAATGTTAGACTTTTATGATAAACCACACTTTTATTAACTTAAAATATAATATAAAGTGGACACAAATTGTATGAGCAACATCCAAATTAGGATGTACACAGCTAAAAACAACAAGTCGTACAAAATAATAAAATAATTCTACAAGTTGGTAGCAATAAAGTCCTATAAGATCAATGCTATGTTTATGTCGAAAGAGAAGATGGATCGATCCGAAAAGTATGCTGCCATCCACGTTGGGTAAAAACCTCCCTCTCCAACCACTCCGACCATATACACACACCTTTTTTGCATCAAATTTAGGAGCTTTATTAATCAAGTAACATCTGATTATAATATGCCAAAAGGCAATTAACACTGCATTGAATAATGGTTGATACTCCATGGATGTAGCATAGGCCACATATGAAGATAGTACGTAAGGGGGAAAGTAACCTGCAACGGAGAATAAATTTTTTCATTGAAAACAATATCATTTCTATCTAGCAAAAGTGACCATAATAAGGCAGCGTCTCCTACACCCTTATTAGCATACTAAAGTTATTTAGTATTCCATCGAGCTAGTGACCATATATACTGGCAACACTTATGGGCGGACACAAATTGAAAGCTATTTGGGTGACTGACCAAGTAGAACACGCAAACTTGCATTGGAAGAAGAAATGATTGATCATCTCATTGTGACTATAAAAACTACACTTCTTACTCTGTTGTTAGTTGCGCTGAGCAAGGTTGTCTTTAGTCAGCACAACTCCCCTCCAAAGATATACCATATAAAAATATTATTTTTTGTCGGTAGCTTCGATTTCCATATTTGAATATTATTTTCCATTGGAATCTCAGAGTATAGAGCGTGATACATAGAGTCAATTGTGAATGATCCAGATGTAGTGAGATTCCAAGAAACACATCCTTGTCCTTGTGTCAGGTTGACTATTTCGAAACGGGATAAAAGATGTTGCCATGACATAAGACAGGGCCAACCAAGTTCCGCCAAAAAGATACACCCATGAGGTTGGAGCTGGGCACTTGCACAAGAGTATTGTTATAATCGCGGACAATACAATACAAGGCCGGATATTGTTTCAGAAGAGTGGTGTTTCCTAATCACTTATACTACCAGAAACTTATCTCTAAGCAGTCATTTATCATGAAAGACCGGGAGCAAAAATGATGCTTCTTTGCCACCATCAGGCCAACCTAAATGTGAGTCCCCCCGGCTTCCAACATGTGTGAGACATCATCTTTTGGCCTAGACACTTATTGCACAATAGGGTTTGACAAACGCCCTCCTCAATAAGTAGCTCGAACATCCATTTACTGAGTAAGGCATCATTTTTACCAAGAGGTCCTTGATAATCCCCAAGTGCAGGGAGTATCGTAGAATTTTCCAATGTGAATGTGGTAAATATGGAGTGCTGAATCCAAAATGAGCTTAATGTAGGATTCGTATTCTCTCAGGTTCTATCCGCTAATGATACAACCCTACGTACACCAAACATTTGCTTTACCTAGATGCAATAAACAAAACCACTTTACAGGTACAAATGGGATATTTGCAAGATAATAAAGTAATTATAAATAAAGGTTAGTTGTGGTAAGTGTTCCAAATTGTCCATAGGAAATTGGCTAAGATACTAGACCGATAATCACTTGTTGCAGTTTTAATGTGAGAGATGCCTACACTCCGATGATGTTTTATGTCTCTATGTCTTAGGAATTCCGTAGTTCTCATGGATATACATGATGCTGGAATTTTGTCTATTTTAAACCAGCCCAATAGCAGTTTCAGAAATTCCTAATAAATCCTAGAGGCCCACGCAGCCCATTCGTGCAAGGCAAAAGGTGGAACTAAAGTTTAGTCCCACATTGCTAGTTTAGAGGGAGTTGGACCTCTTTATAAAGGAGGTTCTTTCCCCACATGTATGAGCATGAGAACAAGAGGGACATCCACGCGCGCTCCTCCTCCGCCGCCCGCCACGCCGCGCCGCGGGTTGCGGGAATGAGCCAAGCCAATGTCTAAATTTTTGCGCACCAGAACTCATTCTTCCTCTCGCCACCGGTTCCTGAACACTGCGCTGCTGCTACGATCTTCCTCATCCCGACTTGCGACGTGCACCGCAGGTCAGGACAGTAGGCCTCCGAAACCACACCTCTTTGAGTCCTGTACGGGAGAAGGGTGATAAGGTTTTTGGGGAGCGCTCTGCGCGACTACTGACTTCTTCGTCCCGGACTCCGACGATTACTTCCCCGACGATGACTACTTCCTCGACGTCGACAACCTCCTCGACGACATGGCTATCAAGGACACTGACCCCAAGTCCAGTGCTACTATTGCTGCTGCTGTCCCGTACGTGTTCTGGCTTTTCCTGTTAGAGGTTCTGCCTCGGTTCCTTGTTCTAGTCTTTGCCGTAGACATGATAGGTTCTAATTCATATATGCAACTTGGTCTACTGTCTGCTCTAGAGATGTTCGGTTCTAGTTTATATTTGCAGATATTATTTACCGTCTCTCTATCAGATCGCATGACTTTCTTTATCTCTACTATTATAGTCATGCTTTTTCTAGTATTTCCGTTAATAAAATCATATGGTAAATTGCTCATATTTCCAACAATCCAAAAACCTTATTATAGGCAATTTACCCCAAGTGGTTTTGCTGCTTCCATGAGACCTCCTATGTTTGAGGGTATCCACTTTAAGAGGTGGCACGTGAGAGCAGTCTTATGGTTTCAAATCATGGGTTGCTATGACGCCACTCTTGGCAAACCTGAAGGAGAGCAAGATGCTCAACAGACACAAGCTTTTCAGAAAATGGATACCTTGTTTAAGGCTGCTCTCTTGAGTGTTCTTGGTGAGAACATAGTTGATGCTTATGTGTTAATTGATAATGGAAAATATATGTGGGACGCACTCGAGGCCAAGTTTGGGGTCTCGGATGCTGGCACTGAGCTGTACATCATGGAGCAATTCTACGACTATAGGATGACTAAAGAGCGCTCCGTGGTTGAGCAAGCTCATGAGATACAGTCATTTGCTAGAGAACTTGAGCACTTCAACTGTATCCTACCAGACAAGTTTATTGCCGGAGGTATCATCACTAAGCTTCCTCCCACGTGGAGGAACTTTGCTACCTTGCTGAAGCATAAGAGGCAGGAGTTTTTCGTTCCGGATCTCATTGGTACTCTTGATGTGGAAGAAAAGGCGAGAGCAAAGGACAACCGTGCTCGAGGTATTGAGGGAGGTTCTAGTGCCAATCTGGTACAGAAGAACTTCCAGCCCTACAAGTTCAAGAACAAGGGCAAGTTTGATGGTAAAGCAAAGTTTGATGGGAAGAACAAGGCTGTGCAGCACACGAACTTCAAGAAGAAGAATGACAAGAAGAAAGGTGTTTGTCATGTGTGTGGGGATCCTGATCATTGGGCTCCTAGTTGCCCTAATCGTTATGACAAGTGTCATCCTGGGAAAGGTGGCAAAACCGCTAATGTTGTCATTGGAGACACTGACATGAAGGATGCTGGGTATGGTATATTTCCCACTATTCTTTCAGTATGTCATTCTCCAGATTGGTTGATTGACACGGGTGCTAATGTGCATGTATGTGGTGATATTTCCATGTTTTCATCTTATCAGACCGCAGGGACTTCAACCGTGTTGATGGGCAACGGTTCAAGTGCTTCTGTTCGTGGTGTTGGCACGGTTGATCTGAAGTTTACTTCGGGGAAGATCGTGCGGCTGAAGAACGTGCATTATGTCCCCTCCGTCAATAAAAATCTTGTTAGCGGATCTCTTCTGTGCAGAGATGGCTACAAGCTTGTCTTTGAGTCGAATAAATTTGTAATATCCAAGAATGGAACCTTTGTTGGTAAAGGCTATGAGTCAGGAGGCCTATTTCGTTTATCCTTATCACATGTTTGCAACAAAGTTGTTAATCATGTTTGCAACAATAGTGAATCAAATGTGTGGCATTCACGTCTCTGTCATGTTAACTTTGGTTGCATGTCGCGACTAGCGAAGTTAAACTTAATCCCTAGTTTCACCACTGTTAAGGGATCTAAGTGTCAAGTGTGTGTGCAAGCTAAGCAACCTCGTAAGTCTCATGTGACTGCGGAAACAAGAAATCTTGCACCATTAGAGCTCATACATGCATATCTATGTGAAATGAATGGTGTTTTGACAAAAGGTGGAAAGAAGTATTTTATGACGTTAATTGATGACTCCACTAGATACTGTCATGTGTATCTTCTGAAATCTAAGGATGAGGCTTTGAACTATTTCAAGATCTATAAAGCTGAAGCGGAAAACCAACTTGATCGAAAGATCAAGAGGCTTAGGTCCGATCGTGGTGGAGAGTATTTCTCAAATGAATTTGATTCCTTTTGTGCGGAACATGGTATAATTCATCAGAGGACGCCTCCCTATTCACCTTAGTCAAATGGGGTGGCCGAAAGAAAGAACTGTACTCTAACTGATTTGGTTAACGCCATGTTAGACACATCGGGTCTCTCCAAGGCATGGCGGGGGGAGGCGATAGACAGCATGTCATGTCCTAAACCGAGTTCCCACAAAGAACAAAGAGATAACTCCATTCGAGGAATGGGAGAAGAAAAGGTTAAAACTCTCTTATCTACGAACCTGGGGTTGTTTGGCGAAAGTCAATGTGCCAATTCCAAATAAGCAGAAGCTGGAACCAAAAACTATGGATTGTGTTTTCCTGGGATATGCTTTTCATAGCATTGGTTATAGATTCTTGGTTGTAAAATCTGAGGTACCTGACATGCATGTCGGTATGATCATGGAGTCGAATGATGTGGCTTTCTTTGAAGATATCTTTCCCATGAAGGATATGGCTACCTCATCTAATCAGGAGATGCCTAGTTCATCGAATTAGGAACCAGTTACAATTACTGAACCTGCCATTTCGATGGAACACTTTGAAAGTCTTGTGGAGGAGAACAATGAAGTTCCTACTAGGAGCAAGAGACAAAGGACTTCATAGTCCTTTGGTGATGATTTTCTTGTGTATCTCATAGATGACACTCCCAGTTCTATTTCAGAGGCCTATGCATCCGAAGATGCTGACTACTGGAAGGAAGCGGTCCGTAGTAAGATGGATTCCATCTTGGCAAATGAAACTTGGGTGATAACTGATCGTCCTTATGGGTGCAAATGGGTATTCAAGAAGAAACTTAGGCTTGATGGTACTATTGAAAAGTACAAGGCTCGGCTCGTGGCCAAGGGTTATACCCAAAAGGAAGGTGAAGACTTCTTTGATACTTACTCACCTGTGGCTCGACTGACCACTATTCGAGTACTACTTTCTCTAGCAGCCTCACATGGTCTTCTCGTTCATCAAATGGATGTTAAGACTACTTTCCTAAATGGAGAGTTGGATGAGGAAATTTACATGGAACAACCAGATGGGTTTCTAGTGGATGGTCAGGAAGGAAAAGTGTGCAAGTTGCTGAAGTCTTTGTATGGACTTAATCAAGCACCCAAGCAGTGGCACGAGAAGTTTGAAAGAACTTTAACAGGTGCAGGCTTTGTTGTAAACAAAGCTGATAAATGTGTGTACTATCGCCATGGTGGGGGTGAGGGAGTTATCCTTTGCTTGTATGTTGATGACATACTGATTTTCGGAACAAATCTGAAGGTTATTAAGGAGGTCAAGGATTTCCCATCTCATTGCTTTGAGATGAAGGATTTAGGAGTGGCTGATGTCATTCTGAACATCAAGTAGTTGAGAGACAATGATGGTGGGATTACATTGCTTCAATCTCACTATGTGGAAAAGATCTTGAGTCGCTTTGGCTACAGTGACTGCAAGCCCTCTCCAACACCATATGATGCTAGTGTGTTGCTTCGAAAGAATGAAGAATTGCTAGAGACCAATTGAAATATTCTCAGATTATTGGCTCACTTATGTACTTAACCAGTGCTACAAGACCTGGCATCTCTTTTGTTGTTAGCAAACTGAGCCGGTTTTTCTCAAAACCAGGAGATGTGCATTGGAAAGCTCTAGAGAGAGTTTTGCATTATTTGAAAGGCACTGCGAATTATGGAATTCACTACACTGGGCATCCAAAGGTGCTTGTAGGGTATAGTGACTCAAACTGGATCTCAGATGCTGATGAGATAAAGGCCACGAGCGGATATGTATTCACTCATGGAGGTGGCGCTGTTTCTTGGAAGTCTTGCAAGCAGACTATCTTAACGAGGACAACAATGGAAGCAGAACTCACAGCACTAGATACAGCTACGGTCGAAGCAGATTGGCTTCGCCGGCTCTTGAGTGACTTGTCGGTTGTTGAGAAACCTGTACCGGGAATCCTTATGAACTTCAACAATCAAACTGTGATCACGAAAGTGAGCAACTCAAAGGATAACATGAAGTCATCAAGACACGTTCAAAGAAGGTTAAAATCTGTCAGGAAAATGAGAAACTCCGGAGTTATTGCATTGGATTATATCCAAATGTCTAAAAATCTGGAAGATCTTTTTACTAAGGGTTTATCACGTAATGTGATAGATAATGCATCAAGGGAGATGGGTATGAGACCCACAATATGATTTGTTCACAGTGGTAACCTATCGGAGATCCCGTGAATTAGATGTGGAAGACAAGCTGTTGGTCAACTGAGAGGAGAGTATCCTTAATATTAAAAATACCACTCCATGAAGATGCAATACTCTCCTAAATCTGCATGGCAGGTTGATGTATATCTTAATGTGTTCTAAGTGGCTCTTTGAAGCAGAGATGTTGTCCTGCAGAACATCTTTTGAAGAAGACACCTATATGAGTCTGATTGTTAAACTCGTAATCTATGAGAGTAGGGTTCTCTCTAGTAAACTCATGAAAGGTCTCGAAGTCTGACACATAAACTCCACCTGCAGGGAAGACCCACGGTAGACGCGTATCGGTCAATGTTTTGTGTGAAGCTAGATTCGCAGAAAACTTGCAGTTCAAGGCCCAGTCCACTGTTCAAGTTGCTTACTAGTGTAGCATAGAGTTCTAGGTCGAAGTTCAACTTAACAGTCTCAACTGCAGTACCGGTATATAAAACAGTATTGTGGAACAAAAGGCAAATTTTGTGTGCCTCTGGGATCTGGTGGTGGATTGCTGGAATTTTGTCTATTTTGGGCCATCCCAATAGCAGTTTCAGAAATTCCTAATAAATCTTAGAGGCCCACGCAGCCCATTCGTGCAAGGCAAAAGGTGGAACTAAAGTTTAGTCCCACATTGCTAGTTTAGAGGGAGTTGGACCTCTTTATAAAGTAGGTTCTTTCCACACATGTATGAGCATGAGAACAAGATGGACATCCACGCGCGCTCCTCCTCCGCCGCCCGCCTCGCCATGCCACACCTCGTCACGACATGCCGCGGGTTGCGGGAATGAGCCGAGCCGATGTCTAAATTTTTGTCACGCACGACGGGTATACGGAAGGTCACACAAAAGCTGATTTTTTTGCGATAGTGGAGTTTGAATGCGAACGGTGCAGCCCTTCGGCTGCTGGCTGTTCGCTTCGTCTTCGTCTCTTTGTTTCACCTTCCGTCGTTGCCCTCTCGCCTCCTTCTCTTGCGCCTATAAAAGAGAGGTCGCTCCTCTCAGAGAGACGCGGCAGAACTCATTCTTCCTCTCGCCACCGGTTCCTGAACACTGCGCTGCTGCTACGATCTTCCTCATCCCGGCTTGCAGCGTGCACCGCAGGTCGGGACAGTAGGCCTCCAAAATCGCACCTCTTTGAGTCCTGTACGGGAGAAGGGTGATAAGGTTTTTGGGGAGCGCTCTGCGCGACTACTGACTTCTTCGTCACGGACGCCCCAGACTCCGACGACTACTTCCCCGACAATGACTACTTCCCTGACGTCGACAACCTCCTCGACGACATGGCTACCGAGGACCCCGACCCCAAGTCCAAGCATACTCTCTGCTGCTGCTGCTGTCCCGTCGTGTTCGGCTTTTCTGTTAGAGGTTCTCCTCGCCTTGTTCTAGTCTTTGCCGTAGACATGACAGGTTCTAATTCATATATGCAACTTGGTCTATTGTCTGCTCTAGAGATGTTTGGTTCTAGTTTATATTTGCAGATATTATTTACCGTCTCTCTGTCAGATCGCATGACTTGCTTTATTCTGCTATTATAGTCATGCTTTTTCTAGTATTTCCGTTAATAAAATCATATGGTAAATTGCTCATATTTCCAACACATGATCCCTAGTATTTATATGAACTAAACGCCGATAAAATATTCGATCCATGTTATATGATTGTGTTAATGTTCTTCATGATATTGTGTGAATGTCAACCACCCAACATTTAGCTCTTGTGGACTTGAATGGCATTACTATCATTGTGAAAAGGGGATTGGAGGCAAATTAGTGACATAAACTACCTTTCTACCTCGAAGATCTTTAGTATGGCCAATGGGTATGCCGTGTCCATAGGGAGATCCTTAATGTTGGGAAACATAGTAGAAAACAAAAAAATTGCACCTATGCACACCCAAGATCAATATGAAGATGCATAACGGGTTGGGATCACGATCGTTACCATCACCGAGTTGCAGGGAAGAAGAACGTGTCGGCGTAGATCATACTTGGAGTCCCTCAAACCGTCAATGGACGATCCCATGAACCGCCCACAATAGTCCCTCGAACCGAAGACCGAAAACACGACCTCTCTACTTGGTTGCACGCGTGCAGCCTTCACGATCCAGCAGCACTTCGCCGTCTAGAGCTAATCATCACCGGAGAATTAAAGGGAGGATATTAGAACCACAGGGGCTTCTAATTATGAGGATTAGTCTAGCTCTAATTAGTCAACTAGGACCAACTAGAACTAGAAGAACTAGAGGAGGCTCCAAAACTTCTATATCAAAAGAGCACAAATCCTCAAGTATATATAGGTTAGGGGGAGAGGGAGGGCTACCACCAAGGGGGAAGGAGTCCCCCTTGGTGCGTCGGCCAGGGGGGAGGAGTCTGGCTCCTCCTCCACCCCAATTCGGCCTCTTCCTTAGGGAAGGGGCGCTTCCTCCACTTGGGCCCTTGTGGGCCAAGTTGCCTTCCATCTCTTGGCCTTCTAAATACTTTCATACCATTATATATATATATATATATATATATATTAACATCTAGGAAACATTTCCCAACCATATATTATTGGATCTTTTACATTTGTGTCCCTAACTCGAACCCACTATTCAGATTTGCCCCTAATTTTGAAGCATGCTCGAATTTGCCCCTCTGCCTTAAGTGTCCTTATGAAAATGCCCTTCCGTGTCATTACCGTCTAGTCAAAGGGCGTTTACCATCTACCGGATGTTTGTTGGACATTTTTCCCCTGACTCCATGTGTCACTTACGGGTGGTCCCCCTCATACACAGATTTTTTTTAAAGGAAACAAGTCTCCTCATCACTTTCACTTACGGGTGGGCCCCCTCATCTATAGAAAATAAATAAAAGGAAACAACTCTCATTCTCTCTCATGTCTGTTTCACTTACGGGTGGGGCCTCATAAAAAGAAAAAAAGAAAACAAAGAAATAATTCTCTGTCTCTCTCACCTCCGGCGGCGCGACACACGGCCGGAACCAGCCTCGCTGGAGTGTGGTGCCCTGCGGTGTCGGCCCCTCCTATCCCCTCTCTCTCTCTCTCTCTCTCTCTCTCTCCTCCCTCCCTCCCTCCCTCCTCCCTCTCTCTCTCTGCCCTAGCCATGTCCAGAATGTAGCGTTGCCACTTCCTTCGTCTCCCCACGGCTAACAGACTCCCGGTGCTAAAACTCCATGTCCAGGAGCTCCTCAAAGCTCTCTGCGCCGTCCCCACGCGACAAATTGACATGGGGCGCCTCCATTAAGATGCACCATGGTCATCTTCTTAGCATCCGGCCGCAACCATCTCGTCCTGATCTCCCGCTCCACCAAGCGCCACCTGCCCTCCTTGTTTTCTTTTGCAATCAGACGTCTCCTTGAAGTTGCTGGCACATTCCCTCCCTGTTCCGCAACCTCAAGGCATCCTTGCCGCGATGCCAAGTTCCGCCAGTGGCTGTCGTTGTCGGAGACGCCACTCTGGTCAACCCTGGCATACATGTTGGACGCGGTGTAAAGCTCGGAGACATCGCTCGATCCCAGGCCACCCCTCCTCCTTGCTCCCGTGCACCCGCATGCTCGCCGACATGCGTCCTCACGCGGTCCAGTGTTGGCGTTGCCGACTTGAGCCGGCCAAGCCACTCCCAACGGTCGCACTGCCATGCGGGCCTCTTAGATTTGATTTATTTTTCTATGGATGAGGGTTCCCACATATAAGTCTGTGTGTGAGAGAGGGCGTGAGAGAAATGATTTTTTGTTTTATTTTTTGAGAGTAGGTCCCACCGGTAAGTGTGACATGGAGACAGGGACAAAAATGTCAAAGGAACGGCCAGCCAGCGGTCAAACGGCTTTGACCTAATGGAAACGACACATAAGGGCATTTCTATAAGGTCACGTAATGGCAGAGGGGCAAATTTGAGCAGGCTTCAAAATTTGGGGCAAATCTGAGTAGGTGGTTTGAGTTAGGGACAAAAATAAAAATGGTTCTATATTATTTATCGGTAACAGTAATACACGATATTACTTGATATTCACCGAAACCCTTCCGATGACCATGAAACACTTCCGGATCCTCTTGGAACTATTCTGAATATTAATGAAACAATTCCACAAATATGTTCTCATCATTCCCATCCTACTAACACTCAGCAGATCATGATTGCCTTAAGCTTGTGACCTCGTAGGTTTGCTAACTCATAGACATGAACGAAACCATTCGTTCAATGACTGATAGAGGAACCGTGGACGTCCATATCAATCCCTATGAGCACACAAATGATATTCGAGTGAACATTTGGTTATCATGTGATTTTCCCTTTGCTTTGAAATACTTTACAAAACCTGGGATGCATCGGTATCCTCCTGAGTCATCACATGCTCACTATACCAAAATCCTCGTTACCGGTTTTGTTTCTTTTTCTCGTTGTCGTGTTTCGGCATCCCTGTGACGCAGTCACCTATGTCTGGCCAGGCAAGGATGAATGCCGTCACATTGAGAGGGACCTAAGAATATCTCTCCATCGTCGGAGGAGCAAATCCCACTCTCGAGCTATCTAGTACCTTATCAATCTTTTCGATAAACCTGTAAGTTGTCGTTATGATCACCGTGTTACAAGTGATGTTTGAGAAACCCCAAAGTCCACCGTACGGTAAGAAGTGACTACAACACTCTCATGGTCTAAGGAGAAAAATCACACGTTAACACTCCATGTTATTACAATTGATTACATACGATATTACTCAATTCATAAAAGACAAATTTGGGTCAATTCAATATGATCGTTCTTCCAATGTCATAATCTCAATGTTGTTTTACGACTATCGTTTAACACTTAACGATATGCTAAGATCCAGAAAACATGATCATCAACAACACTTGAGCTAGTCCTAGAGGCAAGACTAGGAACCTTTTATTTAACCGTTTATCATTCCAAATGTGCATACGAGTTTTCCACTGAATCACATATTCCAAGATCGTAACAGTTATAGCATAGAACATAAAATCTTTAATTATGAATAGAAATATAATAATACAAATATTATTGCCTCTAGGGCATATTTCCAACACATAATCACTGTCATACTCCACCAACATGTATTGGATGGATGGTGGCGGCGTGTGTAATATAGAGTTGCGATAGTATGCATGAATCTTATTATGACTATCAAACACACAATATTACATATAACAAGGATTACATATCTGAACCAAGGTTGTGTTTCTACACAATTATGTATCACAAATACTAGTGGGGAATCTGGACTCCATGGGAATGCCTTATCCTTATTGTAGTTTCCGTCATTTCCATTACTCTCTTGTTCTTAGTTGTTACTCTTGCGCACTTTAATTCTTGTTGACAAACCCTTGCAATATTTTCCACTCTTGCACCCCTTTTGACTGGAATCTAAAATAACTTGCAGGAACTTTTCAATAAACCTTTATAAAGGAGTAAATACCATTTCCTTAGCTCTCTATGAATCAATACTCTTACTTCAAAAATAGCTACAACCAAGTCCTGTGCGTTTAGAGGACATCAAGCATATATGTCTATTAATCATGCAACAATGAACTAAAAAAATCCAAAGATAATCTAATCATAAAAGTGACAATTCATCACACGACAACAAAAACATTGAGAATAACATCATATGATTCACAATCATGTAGGGAAGCTCATTTGATCTTTGTATGGAGAAGCAGGGGCGAGAGGATGCCATCTAGCTACAGTTATGAACCATAGTCCAAGACTGATAGCTCACACATGAACATGGTGGTAGCAATGTTCACGACGATAGCTTCAGTGACAAATGCCCCCTCATGCAGAGTACAAAAAAGGTCTCCAGATTAGATCATCATGAAACACAAGGTGATGGTGGCGAAAATGTTCCTCGACAATTATTTCTGGGTTTCTAGATCATTATTAAGGCAAAGAGATTGAGCAACTGCAGAGAGGTGCCCTAGGCCCCCATGTATCCTCACCACGTCGCTAGGGTATGTATCGCATAGGCTGCACAGGGGGGCTCTTGTGGCTCTCTAGCCCATGGCGCCCTCTACCTGTCAATCTCCACAGTGTTTTTTATTTGTCTTTTGTCCCTAGAAAAATATTTTTTATGTAAAGTCCAAAAAACATGCAGGAAACAATAACTGGCACTTGGAACTAGAATGATAGGTTAGTCCAATAAATTGAAAAAAAGTTGCCAAAACTATGTTATAATGGTATAAATGTAACATGAACTTAGCAAAAATTACACGCCCTCCAGTTTTAAAACAAGGCCACTATCAAAATACAATTTGCTTCTATACAAGATCACTATCTTTTACTAAGAAGATCTGATTAGATTTTTTCATCGTACGGTGGTGCTTATTAATGCGAACGTTGCATGCAACCACAGAAAAAGAGGCTCATTGACAGATGCAATTATGTGCTCACTATGATTGATGGAATTGAAGACCAAAGACGACTATCCACTATCGAGGGCAACTTTAGAAAATCCTCAAGAAGCACATATTGAAACTTCTTGAAGCCAAGAGAATTTACTAGAAAAGCAGATATAAAATGTGCAAAATCAAATATGGAGATGAAAACTCATTTTTTTCATGCAATGGCCACACAGAGGTATGGAGCTAACTACATTACATCAATTACTATTGAGGATGGAAATATAATTCAAGATCATACCCAAAAGGCTGCAATTATTTGTCAAGCATATAAAGACATACTGGGTACATCCATCAATCCCGCCATGCTCATCAACTTGATAGAGATTATACAACCACTCAATCTAAGTCATCTTGATGATCAATTTACCATAGTTGAGACTGAGACTGTGGCAAAAGAATTTCTAGCAGACAGAGCACCTGGGCCTGATGGTTTCAATGGGCTATTTCTCAGGAATTATTGGAACATTATCAAACAAAATTTTTACACCATGATATGGGACTTCTTTGAGGGAGATATGGACATCCATAGCACTAACACTGCATATATTACTTTAATCCCTAAAAAGCAGTCACCTGAGACCATGAATGATTATAGGCCAATATCCCTAGTCAGCCTGCCACTAAAATTCTTTACCAAACTTATGGCCAATAGACTGCAGAAAGAGATTATACCCATGCTCCATCAAAATCAGCATGGATTTATTAAAGGTAAAATTATCCAAGACTGCCTGGGTTATGCTTTTGAATATTTGCATATATGCCATCAAACAAAGAAACCTATTATTATTTTGAAGCTTGATTTTGAAAAGGCATTTGAAAGCAGAACATTGTGTTATTATTGCCATGCTTAAAGCAAAAGGTTTTGGACCAAGATGGATCAAATGGGTCACAAGAGTTTTACAATCTACCACTACTTCATTGTTGCTTAATGGAGTGGCTTGAAAGACTATACACTGTAAATGTGGTATGAGGCAAGGATACCCATTTTCTCCCGTTCTAGATGTGATTGTGGATGATCACTTCAATCTATATTAATGAAGCATGGGGAAATAGTGAATTGACTCTTCCTGTTGTGCATATGGACAACAATACCCTATCATACAGTATGCAAATGACACACTCATGATTATGCCAGCTGACATTGATCAAGTTCTGCACCTCAATACTCTATTACAATCTATTCAGTCACTCCATTGGACTCTTTGTAACTTCAACAAATCTTCTATGGTACCAATCAACACTGATTATGCCACTATCAACCAACTTGTAGATGTATTTGGATATGTAGAATTGAGAACCTACCATTCACTTATCTAGGTCTATCACTTGGCACCACCAAACCATCTGTGCATGATCTAATGCCTATCATCTCCAGAATTGATAGGAAATTATCTGGAGTTGCCAATTTTATGAATTATGCTGGCAGACTTACATATGTCAATTCAGTGATTGCCTCTATGCCCATATTTGCAATGAGCACATTCAAAATTCATATCATTGTACTGGACCATGTCAACAAATCAAGCAGAAACTTCCTCTGGCATGGAAATGACATCAACAAAAAATGTAATTGCCTGGCAAACTAGCAAATGGTATGCAAACTAAAAGAATATGGTGGACTAGGAGTTCTTGATCTCAAGATTTAGAACATTGCTCTCATTATGAAACATCTACATAAGTTCTTCTCAAAAGCTGATGTGCCATGGGTCAAACTCATCTGGCAAGCACACTATCACAATAATTCTGCACCCCAGGCAGGTACATATAAAGGTTCCTTTTGGTGGAGAGACTATATGAAACTTTATGACATATACCACTGTCTCACAACTTGCACAGTCAACAATGGTGATACCATCATGCTATGGAAGAATAATTGATGTGGCCAAACTCTGATGGATAAACCCCCCAACTTCATTCATTTGCTTATGATGATAACATCACTGTATTCAGAGCCAAACATACAGACAACTACTACTCAATGTTTCAACTACCACTGTCCAACATTACATCCCAGCAACTTACACAACTCAGCAACACCCTGGAACATATAAAAAATAAACAAGATAAAGACCTTTGGCTCTTAAAATGGGGATGATCTACATATAACTCTAAAAAGGTATATAATGCACTTATGGGACCTATTGAACCACCTCCACCACCTATCAGATGGATATGGAAAACATGTTGTCTACCAAGACACAAATTCTTTGCCTGGCTTATGCTACATGATAGAATCAATACATGTGGCCTCTTGACCAGGAAACAATTCCATATGGCAACACATAATGCTCACTTTGTGAGGATCATAATATGGAAGATCGTATACACTTATTATTTGGATGCCCTTTCAACCAAGGATTCTGGTGGAGTATTGGTATGGAGTGAAACACATAGGAAAATATTCACAATATGATCATTGATGCCAAACTCAGATACAACCTGGAAATCATAATGGAAATTCTAATTGTTGGGTGTAGGAGCATCTTGTGTCAAAGAAATGATAAGGTTTTTGAAGGAATACAATGCTCAATCAATCAATGCAAGGACAACTGGATCAACACCTTCCACACCAGTGACACCACTATGATGAGGGCTAAGCCTAGCATCAAAGAAGGAATGAGATCTTGGATAGATAGTGTATAAGTTAGTCTATTTTATTTCATACTGAATCCATCTAACATCATGCAACCACATTGTTTCTATCAGTAATAGTAGTCTCTGATTGGTATAAATGAAGATGACACATAGTAGGGACTTTCCCTACTGTTTTCTGGTCAAAAAAAAGAAAGAGGCAATATGTTTAATAATTCAGGAACACGAGAGGCTTTCCACACAATTAATCATGTTATTTACTACTTGGCTTTGTTTTCTTCATATCTGAAAAATGGGATAGTGGCCTTATGTACAAAAACGGAGGGAGTAGATACAATCGAGACGTATCAATACCCTCTTCTTGCTAGGGCTCCGGGTGTAATCCCAAGTCTATCATTTCAGGCACGGCGGGTGCGTTGCATTGCTGGCATGCCAGGGAGCTCAGGCACCAACTGGTTGCAGTGCGTCAAGGCCTTCAGGTTTGCTTTGATCCTGGTGTGAAGCTTCTTTGATTCTGATGTGGGGTGGCTTCTTTGTTATCTTACCTTTTACACATGTTCTGATTGCCACCCTCTTCGGTCCTCGCTGTTCGCAGGCGGCCCTTTTCGATGATAGCTTAGTGCGTTTTCCCTATGAGGTAGAGCTTAGTTCCTGTTCTATAGTCTTAGTTGCCTATTATTGGGTGTGGCTACTCCTACTCGTGCTCGACTTTGAGTTGATGGTGTTGCCATTACTCTTTCGGATGTCGGTCAAAATTGCATCTCGGTAAAATGTCCTGATGCCGGCAAAAATAATAAAGCGAATAAAAAGTGAAATGTACGGGGCATCGCAAGGGTGGAGGCGTGAAGTTTTCGGATTGGCAGCTAGCTAAACTGCTACTTTTCTCCCGCTGGGTTCTTGCCTTGCAGCCGTTGGTTGATCTTTGCCGCTAGACCTTTTTCTTATTTCTAATTGTTCTCCTAGTCAATTATGTTTGGATCTGGTTGGTTTTGGAGAGGTTCTAGTCTTAGTCTGGCCTTCGTGGTATGCGGATCTTGCATGATCTATGGCCCTGTGTTGTGGTTCTTCGTAGCCCAACAATGTAAAGAAAAGGTATGTCATGCTTTGGATGTTATTTTTTGAAAACACTAACGCCCACACGTGTGACAGTTTTGCACTTCATCCACACGCGCTAATCAATGTTGATTTGAAGTGCGTGAATCTTACAGGAATCAACCGACATCTCCCGTGCCACGTAGGCATAGTGAGGCGCGCGGGTGCTAGAGCGTTTGCCCGAACGTGTGGCACTTCACGCTTTTGCCCGGACGAGTTATCCATTCGCAGCTCCACCGCTTTTCCAACCCATTCCCCTCCCCATTGCCTTCTCACCTCGTCACTCTCCCCACTCCCCACAGCAATCTCTATCACCACGCCGGGCCTCGCCGATCGCCTCCGCTTCGCCGAGTTGGTGGGGGAGGCCGGTCCCGTTGCCGTTTCCAGAGACGACGGTGGCAGGGAGCAGAGGCTGCGCCTCGAGGTCTCCAACCACCGAGGTAGAGCACTGGTCGGGCGCGCGCAGTGGCAGTCCGGGAGTCGACACCTCACCGTCCGCCTCCACGTCTCCAAGGTTGGCGGGAGAGGCCGGGGAACAGCTGGCCGTCGTTGACGACGGGCATATTCGTGGTATCCTGGCCTGCTACCCATGGCGACCTCTCATCTGCAGGTCCGTCGATCTGCATCATGCACCGGATCCGATGGCCATGGAACGGCGGCTCACGTGCCTCCGCCTGTGTCTCTAGGTACTCGCCGGCCTTTGCTCATCTTCTACTCGCCCGCTCACGAAGCAGCGCCACCCTCACCCCTCCACCGTTGGATTCTTATTCACCGGTCAGCAATCCTGTTGTTGGCCGCTCGCATTGTCAGCGTGAGGAGCGGGGATCCTGGCCCGCCAGCGTTAGGCGTGGCAGCCTGTCGATGGAGGCCCGCAACACGCCAGGCGTGAGCGTCGTGGTAGTGGGTCGGTGCTCCCGCCTCACGCGCTCGATGCCTTTCCTGCTCCGACCAGCCCAAAGACACATATCTAGTGCAGCCCCACGACAGCGTGTCAGCGGTGGGCTGCTAGGTGAGTGAGTTCCCTGACTCCATCCGTCATTTTGTTCTGGCGACTGGAAGAAGAGACGGGTCTGGCTCTGGGGGGAGCGTGGGTAGCGGACCATTCGTGTTAGCCAGTCCTTGGGTGTGTGGTAGAGTAGTAGAATGACATTTTTATGATAAATCATGCTTTCTAGATGTCTAGGTCCTCTGACTCACAAACATGGCAAATTCTATCATATGTGTGTGGCAACTTACGTCCACTGAGCCATGGTTATTTTTATGTCATTTTTGCCATGTTTCATCACAACCATCCTTTTGAAATTACTCCCACAACATTAAAATTGCATTAAATGGCAACCATGGTTAATCTCAGATGTTGTTCATCAATTCCCATGGCTACAATTGTTAAGCTCAGATGGTGTCTATGTCTACTGGTATTTTTTTGGCAGTTTTATTTATACTGGCCATGGCAAATTATTTTTTCACGGACCATGCGAAATTCACAAATGGCCAGACGGCAATATGACCATGCCAAATTCATTTGTAGTTTTTCAGTGCCTCTTTTTTCAGTGAAAACTGAAATGCTATACATTGTGCAATATGCATTGACATTGCAATTTTATTGCATTTAGCATGGCAAATTACCTTACGAAACACGACATTTTTATTACATTGACCATGGTGAACTTTATTATATTTGCTAGGGCAAATTTATTGCATTGACGGTGGCGCTTCTACTGTACTGACCATGGCAAATTGTTTTTCACTGACCATGCCAAATTCATAAATGTTTAGACAGCAATTTGACGATGCAAATTCTTTTGTATTCTCTTCTCTAATTGCCGTGTGAGTAGTACTGACCATGGCAAATTTGAATCGATTACTTAAGTTCATGTTCAATTAGTACAAACTTTCTTTTAGCTATGTTTCTGTTATGGCAATTGCAAGTAAGTTTTCCTGTTAGCTGTAAACTATTCATGGCAATTCTTTTTTATGTTCTTGCCATGCTTATTTTTTAAAGTTGTTGCACTAAGTGTACATAACATGCCAATTTCTGCACTTGATCACATAACAAGTTTAGAAATTGTTCCTATGACCTAATTTTCAAATTTTGCCATGGCAGAAATGTCATGTTTATTTGCCATGGCAAATTTAGGTTTTTTAACATGCCCACGACAATCTTTTATGCTTTTGTTTCTTACTTAACCACGACAAATTTTGTTTGTTGATAACGGCAAATTTAGTTTAATGCCATGGCAAATTTAGTTTATTGATCACGACAAATCATATTTTATTTGATCATGTCAAATTTAGTTTATTTGGTCCATGGTCAATTTAGTTTACTAGTCATGGAATTTTTTTTTTCAAATCATGGAAAATTTAGTTTACGTGATTTTTGCCATGGCAAGTTTTGAAACAAATCTGCCATGGCATCTTTTCTTGTTCATACTTGATTTTCAACTTTTTTTTCACACACGGCAGATTCATCATTCAAACACTCGACAATTCTTGATATGGATTTGACATGGCAAGTTTTGGTACGAATCTACCGTGGCAAATTTAGTTTACGAATTTCTTCTTCATATTTTTTTGATTTTCAACTTTTTGTGTTTTTTACACACACGGCAAACTCATCATACCAAAACATGGCAATTCTTGATACAAATCTGCCATGCCAAGTTTTGATACAAATTTGATTTATTGATCATGGAAAATTTTAGTTTAGTGGTTCATGGCAAATTTAGTTTACAAATCATGGCAAATTTAGTTTTCAAATCACTAGTTTACATGAGTTTTTCTGCCATGTCAAGTTTCAATATGAATTTGCCATGGTAATTTTTCTTGTTCATGACAAATTTAGCGAATTTCACCATGGCAAGTTTTGATACGAATCTGCCACGGCATTTTTTTCTTGTTCATATTTGATTTCAACTTTTTTGTGTTTTTTCACACACGACAAATTCATCATTCAAACACATGACATTTCTTGATACGAATTTTGCCATGGCAGGTTTTCGTACGAATCTGCCGTGGCAATTTTCTTGTTCATTTTTTTTGATTTTCAACTTTTGTGTTTTTTACACACACGGCAAATTCATTATACCGGAACACGGCAATTTCTTGATACAAATCTGCCATGCCATGTTTTGATACAAATTTGGTTTATTTGATCATGGCAAATTTTAGTTCATTGGTTCATGGCAAATTTAGTTTATTGATCATGGCAAAATTAGTTTTCAAATCATGGAAATTTAGTTTACATGAATTTTTCTGCCGTGGCAAGTTTCAATATGAATCTGCCATGCCAATTTTCTTGTTCATGCCAAATTTAGCTTACTTGAATTTCCCATGGCGAGTTTTGATACGAATCTACCATGGAATTTTTCTTATTCATACTTGATTTTCAACTCTTTTTTTCACACATGGCAAATTCATCATACAAACACACGGCAATTCTTGATACGAATTTGCCATGTCAAGTTTCTTGTTTCATACTTGAATCTCCAATTTTTATGTTTTTCACACACGATAAATTCATCATACAAAACACGGCAATTCTTTGATACCAATCTGCCATGGCAAATCTCTTTTGTTCATACTTGTTTTTCAAACTTATGTGTTTTTCTCACGCATGGCAAAAAATCTCCTCCAAAACACGGCAGTTTTAATTGCCATTGTATTTTTATCTTTTTGTTGTCCTGTCAATTTTTTGTGTTTTTTTCACATGAATTTTTCAACTATTTGTTTTTTTCACATGGCAATATTGATTTTTTTGTCATGGCAGATTTGCCATATTTCATTTAGGAGGATTAAATATGTGTTTATATACCTTTGCCATTGTTAAAAAATAATATAATGGCAAATAGTTTGGTCAAACTCGAATGGCAATTTTTCTACTTTTTTCAAAGCAGCTGATGGCATTTTTCAGTAGCTGAGCAAAATCTAGGCTTTTATTTGTCAAAGAAAAACCAAATCTAGGCCTTTTCATTTAATTCGTTGTCAGTGGCCTTTTTGTTCCTTTTCTTTTCACAGGGAAAAGGGCCTGGTGTAATCGAGGCGTGTGGGGCTGTGGGTTCACACTAACAAACGAATTCGTGCAGGGGATCGATCCCCTCGTACTAAATGAGTCGTGTGGTAGGATGCTCCTTCTGCCACACGAGTTGGCAGTTCTAATATTCGCCCACACAGGGTTGTGCGGGCTGCCTGCTGGATATGCCACACAGGGCCGTGTGGGCGGATGTCCATTGTGCCACACGTGCATTAGTTATCAGCGTCCTTATTCTTTGCGGGAGACATGCTGTGGATGTTGTCTACTTTGGTAGCTTAAGTAGGGTAGTTTTCCTTCTATAAGCGAAGACCTTGATAAATGAAATCGGAGAGGGCGACCTTTCTTTTATTAGCCTTGGATAACTTAGTGCCTTTTTCTGGCCAATTATTTACTATTTACATAGCCTTCTTAATAGGATGCAGGATGAAGGGGAACTTTTGGTCTATGGCGACATATGCACCCTATATGGGATTTTTTATAATTCAAAAAAAGTCGAAAATTCCTGAAAATATTTTTGAAATAAACTTGACCTTCTATTGTACTCGTGAGAAAAAAAATCCACAAAAAATATCCCTTTGACTTCTTTTCAAAAAAGACAATTTTTTGGCTAAAATAGTGTGAATAGTGACCTATAATAGCAAATAAAATTTGTCTTTTTTGCTGTGAGTCAAATTTTGTTTTTTTGGTCGAGATTTATATACTAGTGCAAAAGTAAGTCAAGTGTATTGTCAAAATAGTTCTTATCTATTTTGACTTTTTATTAAAATAAAATCCCCATATAGAGTGCATATACAACCAGGAATACAAGTGTATTCCCGATGCAGGACCGGCTACTTGATGTCTTGGTCCCTAGTTCCCTACCCACAATTGCTCATGCTGCAGGTGTTGCACCATTACACACCCTTTAAACTGTACCTAGCCAGGACTACTCCCTCCGTTCCGAAATAATTGTCTTTCTAGCCATCTCAAATGGACTACAATATTCGGATGTATGTAGACATGTTTTAGAGTGTAGATTCACTCATTTTGCTTCGTATGTAGTCACTTGTTGAAATCTCTAGAAAGACAATTATTTCGGAACGGAGGGAGTAGTTAATAACTAACCACATGTGCAACACTTCATTAATTAGTTGATGATGAGACCCATACACACATCTACACACTACTTCCGATACAAGGCAGAGCCATAGATATACATATAAGGTAAACAAACTAAGGTTAATTGATTAATAATCCACTAATGCATACTGATCACGCAGAACCCTTCTCATCCTCCTGCTCACTGCCACCATCGCCTCCAACTCCGGCGACCTGCACCGTCTCGACGCTGTTGGAGTACCACCTCGACCAGAAGAGGAAGTTGAAGAAGTTGAGGATGCTGAGCGCGGCCAGGAGCCAGTAGAAGAGGTCGAGCCTGTCCTTGTCGAGGTCGTTGTTGCTGAGCCAGCCGTTGCCGCCATTCCTCGAGGTCACCCTGTTGACGAGCGACACCAGCACGGAGCTGAGGTAGAAGCCGAAGGAGTAGGAGCAGTAGGTCATGGAGGTGAGGAAGGCCTGCATGCCGGAGAGCGACTGCTTGTAGAAGAACTCGATGAGCCCCACGGCTGTGAACATCTCCGACAGCCCGAATACCAGGAACTGCGGCGCGATCCAGAAGATGGACAGCGTCCGCCCATCTCCGTAGATGGACGAGTGGCGGCGGCGGGCCTCGACCAGCGCGGCGGCCACCATGGAGAAGGTGACGGCGAAGAGGCCGACCCCGATCCGCTGGAGCGGCGTGATGCCTGTGCCGACCCCCGTGAGGCGGCGCGCGGCGGGCACGAAGACGGCCTCGTAGGCCGGGACGAGCAGGATGAGCATGATATAGGGGATGGCCTGGAGCGACGCCGGCGGGACGTGGAAGTTGGCGGCGAGCCGGGTGTCCATGGCGCTCCCTTGCTGCACGGAGAAGGTCTGAAGCTGCGCGAGGATGGTGTTGAAGACGATGGTGCACGCGAAGATGGGCACCACGCACAGCAGCACCTTCACCTGCTCCACCTCCGCCGCCGTGCACAGCCCCCACCCGCTCTCCTTGCTGCCACCGTCCCGCGCCTTCACGCACGCTTTGTCCAAGAACCTAAATTGAAACGTGCAAACGAATTAAACTGAGAGCTCTCACAAGAATAATCAGTACAAAATTCTAGTAGAAAATTCCAGAGAACTTATTTCTGCAAAAAAAAGGGAAGCCCGTAATCCATTCAAAAATTGGGCGAAAAATCTTCTAGATTTTACCTCTTCCTGATTTTTAAAGCGTAGCAAATGACTTTCTCATGTGTTTTTTTTTTCAGGAAACCGACAGGAGCTCTGTCTTCTCATATACTGTATTTAAGTACAGCATTGACCATTTGATAAGAAAAACTGAATGATAGAACAAGGCTAAGGCATACAAACACGCCAGCCCGAGGCCCTCATGTGTGCATGTCTATGTAAAATAAAATCCTTAATTACCTGAACTTATTGATGCGGCAGATGTTGGTGGTGTTGAGACGCATCTCATGTGCACCCGTGGAGGACATGCCCTGCAGTGTGGCCCTGGACGATGGGCACAGTTGCTTCCTCTTGGCTACCGCGGCGACCAAGACCTAGACACATTGATTCTCATTTTTAGACAAAGGAAGATATAACTATCCTAGCCTTTGAGGTGTTTTCATTTTCATGAGTTTTTATTTTCTAGTTGGATTTTCATGAGGCTAAGCTACCTATATATACGAGCTTAAGGAGAAAATGTAACTTGCAAATGATTGATTGTAAGTAAATGTTGGTTCCAAAAATAAGAAAGCTAGGTAGGTGGTGTCCCATTTGGGCATGCATGTCACTGATGTCACATACCTCCATGTAACAGAATGGGCCTACGGTTCTGTGATTAATAATCACATGCACCTTCCAATAGGAGATATGAGCGGCTGTTTTTGTGACCCACTCAAAAGAAGGGCCACTAGCCCTTGTCAACTTGTCCCACCAAAAGGGAGAGTATGTGACAAATATATTTACCACCACATCTATGGAGTTTTACGTTATTTAGAATATAAAATTTGTGATAATTTCTTGAGATGGATCCACTTTTAGCAAATATATGAGTTTCGTGTGCTTTAATTTATGGGATCTTGATTAACAACCCATTTGTGTGCGCGCCAGACTGATAATAAGCAAAATATTTCATTTCAGATGTAGCATATCTTACTGAACAAATTGCTTTTCTGTAAATGATTTTTCTTTATTAATTTCATAGAAAAGCTCTTTGTTGTGTGCCTTTTGGGTCAAGGTTTTGTAGATTAAATATCACTGGCCGGCGGTTCTTTACACCTAAAGCAGCATATCAGGCCAGATTCAGCAGGAGTGCTTTCTAAACAAGGAATCATGATGATGATACGTACATGGTCAGGCTTTTCTTGTTTAAACATGTTGGATACACACACATGCCTATTCACCCAAATATTTCCCACAATTATAGTATGCCTAAGTACATATTATATACCTGTAGCTAGTGCACATACGTATTGCTAGGGCCGTTGGCCGTTGTGGAGTCTACTTAATAAATCCCACTAAAACCCCTTGGAAAATATTCCCTTTTTAGGAGGATTCCAACATGAACAAATTTGATTGCTTTGGGCAAATTTCTTGCGCTTAAAAAAACGCCCTGAATATGCTCAACAATGGGCTGTGCATCCAGGATGCAAAAAGAGTGCAAAAAATAATCTCGGCGCTTTAATGTTCAACCTTTTTTTTGTGAAATGTTTTTCCACACATAATCGAAACCCGGCCCCTTTATATTTTCATTCTTGTGTGGCACAAAAATGGCCTATTTCTTCGTGATATTTGTGACCAAGAGGGCAGACTTCAGTCCACAGTGTACGTCCATAAAAGATTTATTCTGTGTAAATAAGTGCAATGGTTCGACTAAAAAATATTGAACGCCCAATGGTAACTTGCAATGGTTCGATTAAAAAAAATTGAGTGTCATGGCTGAGCACTGCTCCCTGTTGATACGATTTACGTACCTTCGCTATGGGCGTGCAGATGCTGCCCTGCGGTGGCTTGTTCCGGTAGAAAAAGACGCCGGCGACGAGGCTGACAAGGCCGACCGCCATGGCAGCGGCAGAGACACCGAAACCGACGTCCATCCCGGAGCGTGTCTGCACCCAGACGAGCACGGTGAGCGCCACCATCTCGCCCACGCAGAAGCTGAAGTAGGCCGCGTTGAAGTAGCTGGAGAGCCGCTTCCCGCCGTCGACGGCCTCCTCGCCGTCGCGACGGAACTGGTCGGCGCCGTGCGCGATGATGTTGGGCTTGAGGCATCCGCTGCCCAGCGCCACCAGGTAGAGCGCGGCGAAGAAGATTCCGGCCTTCACCCCGGCCACCTCCTCGCACTGCCCGGCCGCCTTCATGTCGCACGCCGGCGGGCGCAGCTGCGGCAGGTGCGCCTGCACCGCCAGCAGTATAAACCCCTGCAAAATACCAAAAAAAGCCAATCCTCTTTAGGAACCTGGTGGTAGACTGGTAGCCAATAGCCATTGATGCACGAAAGGAAAAAAGAGATATAATTTCTTTTCAGTTTCCTCCTTTTCGCAAGAGTGGATTGATGTTTTGGCCGGCCGGCCGCCCACTGAAGGCGCACTAGACGGCAGTTGCAGCCGGCCATGATTTGCTCCCACAATGGCACCATCTTCTTTCACCTTTACTTGCTTATTATCTTGTCAACATTTTTGCTACATGCCAATCACGTCTGTCACCGAGCCACAATCTTTTCGTTTTTCAGTCAGTTAAAACTTTAAAGTCGCACGCACTAGCCTTTAATTTCCCTGCCTGAATTTTTTTCCGTGTCAGAAAACAAAAGAAATGATCCTTTTTGTTGCTGGTTTTAGGGTGGCTTACAGAGAGCTCGACGAAGCCGAAGATGAGCATGGTCCAGAAGCTGCCGAGGTAGGAGTCTGAGAGGAAGCCGCCGAGCAGGGAGAGGAGGAACATGGTGCCGATGAAGTTGGTGACGACGTTGGCCGACTTGGACAGCGGGAAGTGCATCTCGTTGAACACGTAGGTGATGAGGTTGTTCCCCACCGCCGCGATCGCCATGATCTCAAACGCCTGGATCCCTAGACCAACACGTACCATCCACCATTAACCAAAAATTCAAAGGGCAAGAACAGAGCACATCAACATACATGGTGGATCAAGAAGAAAAGGTGACAGAAGCATGGATGGATGGATGCACACCTAGGACAAACGCAGCAGCCTTCATGCCTCCATGCCTTTGAGGCCTGCAAGGCCTGCCCCTCCAGTCCACAGAGACCTCGGTGGCGGCAGCCATGGGGTTGGAGTTGGAGTCCCCCTTGGGACCTTGTTGCCTCGACGACTCAACATCCATTTCCCCTACAGTTAGCTCTCCGACCTTTCAAAGAATTTATATTCTGTCTCTGCTCTGTTGTTTACTACTGGTACTAGTTTTGTATGCCGAGAGAGTTTGCTGTGGCGTCGTCACTCGCTAGAGCACACTCACTATCAAGCTCCAGAGTGTGTTGCGTGCTCAGAGTGTCTTGGTAAATTCAAGGCAACTTGGCCGGTTATTTATAAGCCCCCCTGGGAGCGGGGAGCCGACTGTCACGGTGCTGTGCTTACCGGTGAAAATGCGAATAATCATCGGCAAATAGATTAAAAACATAATGATTGGTTACTGTCACTGCTTGAGGAGACAACCTGATTAAGAATCTGATGTGAAATGCAAATGTTTTTCCTTCCACATGGAGGACGCATTTAGTTCGATACGAGCTAGAGCTGTGCTTAACGGTGAAAATGCGAATAATCATCGACAAGTAGATAAAAACATAATTATTGATTACTGTCACTGCTTGAGGAGACAGCCTGATTAAGAATCTGATGTGAAATGGAAATGTTTTCCTTACACATGGAGGGCGCATTTAATTCGATACGAGCTATGAGTACCGGCGATCTGAAAATATATACCCAAGGCCATTTCTGTTGAGGTGAATAAGCATCTTCCTTTTCTCCCTGTCTTCCTTTTACAGGTGGAAAATTTCCGGCAAACAGATAAAAAAACCTAGTGATTGGTCTCCATTTTGTTTGTCACTGCTTGAGGAGACCACCTGATTAGGAATCTGATGTGAAACTAAAGCATTTTCTCCCCATCTGATCAGAGATAAACCAAATGCTGAGAAAGCACCTTCCTTCTGTACTTATCTTTCTTATAATTTTGATCTGGACAGCTGACACAGTGCCTACTCAGAAGGATTCGGATCTTGCTCCAGATCAAGTACTAATATTATCTCGATGTTGAGCTGTGACTTACAAGCATGCACCAACTCTCTTTTACTTGTAGTGGATTTCTCGGAATGTGGTGTCCAGCAGATACACACACTTGGACTTTCTCCAAACCATACTATCCGATCCTTTAACGAAATGCAAGTTTCAGGCCACTTTGGTATGCCACAAATTTCATCGATTCCTATAAACATTTTTGCTGCTTGAACTATTTGTGTACTTGTGCTTACTCATGGAAATGCGAAAAACTGTCAATAAATAAAATAGATGAAAAGCATAATGATTGCTTACCATTTTCTTTGTCGCTGCTTGATGAGACCGCATGGTTAAGAAGGTTGTGTGAAAAAAGAAGGTGCTTTCTCTTAAAACTGAAGGATGAATCTTCTTCTATACGAGTTTTGAGTAGCCACAATCTGGAAAATGCCATCTCTGATGAGATGATGGAGCATCTTCCTTTTCCCCCCTTTTTACTATCAGTTTAGAACAGCTGGAAAATACTTTGCACTTCTTTTAAAACTCTGCTTTGTATCCTTTCACTCCTTATTGAATATGCATCACTACTGCAGGGTTAAGCTTGAAAAAAAAAGAGCTGGAAAAACGTTACTTACAAAGGCTGTAACTGTGATTGAGTTCAAGTAGTAAAATCTTGCGGTTGCAGCTGTTAATTTCCTTCAATCTATACTGTTGCTACAATTTCAATAATCGCATCATGTTACTAAAAACAATCACCTGTTGTTGGGAAATTAATACGCTTATTGTATTCTACAAGATGTTGTTGAGGTGATCACGTTGAGGAGAGTAGTGACGTTGTTGAGGTGACTCAGGTTGTTGCACCACCAATATCTATGGAGGATTATCTCAATAAGGTTACTCGTGTGGTTCCATGCCCTCTGCTTGGATCACGAACGCCCTTGCAGTTGGAGAATAATGGCACCTCTCTCTCAAAGCGAGGTAGGGGGCGTCTAGAAAAGAAAAACAATGCGTGCAACATCCCAATGGCAAGCGTGTAGAGCATAGGTTGTTAGAGGCTTCCGGTGAGTTCTCATAAATGAGGAAAGCAGAGGGTGCTGGCCTCGAAATTAAGGCCTACCTAGACATATAGGCGGTAGCCAGGCTCGGTATGGATGAGTCTTTTCGAGAGTGTGGTGGTTAGATCGGTTGCTCTTGAGCTTCGTTTGTTAGTTTTGGGCCTTGACGCTCTTGTGTCCAATTCAGACGGCGTTCCTTGATGTCGTGTGCGTGTGTTCTTCTAGTCCCTACCACCAAACTCTAGTGTCTTTTTTCTGTTTTTCTTTAATTTTCGCTCAGATCCGGGCATTCTGGTTTCGGCCTAGTTTTCCTAATAAACCTGATCATTTTGTATTCTTAATGAAATCGGCAGAGCTCCTGGCTTGCACCGTCAAAAAAATAAAAATTCTACAAGATGTGGCTATGGTATGGTGCCACTGCTGCTTGAAGAAGGCATGAGCTGGTAACATAGTGCAGGTCTCTGTTAGATTTAGAGGGCCAGATCTTCCTCTCTGCTTTTGGAGATGAGTGCAATGTGGGGGGTGCATTGGCTGGATGCATGGGCCTGGAACCAACACTGGCCATACACACAAACTTTCCAATGGGAAGTGGGCACATCTGTTTAAAATCTATTCCGATCTACCAGCATTGTCCATCATGCAGCTTTCCCACTGATGCTGGACACACACTGTACCGGTTCACTGCACACATATATTCTCAGCCAACAGAGTTCCATTTATTATTATGCTCCATTGAGCATGGGTTATCCTCATGGCATATGTCCTGACGCAGGTGGTACAGGGCCCGTGAGGTGGAAAGACTGGGCTATCTTAGCTCAGATTGGTACCGGAGCATCACTAGTTCACCTCCCTGGTTCGCTTTTCGTGTCCAAGATACGGTAATAGTTTATTCTTGACATGAGTTGCATATATATAGGATATTCGGAATGTTATCTAAATCGGGCAGGTGTTGCTGTCTGAAGATTATGAGATCTTTGCTTCTGCTTCTCGTTCAGGGATTAGTGTGGTTACCGCTGGAATTATTTTTTTCGCGAATACGCAAGGTGCGTATTTTTTTCATTGATAGGAGAAGAGAGTTTAGCATTAGACTAGTAAGTGTGCACGTGCAATGCACGTCTCGTTAGAATACAAATTAAATTCCTAAAGCTCACAGTTTCAATCCGCATATATCAATAATCATGCATGTGAAATGATTTTGGAGTACGTCCATGCACTCTTCGAGTTTATATCTTGATGAGATCTAATACTTCACAAACTTGCCTAAAGATAAAGATTTATCGTTTGGTCATACAATACAAAACATATTTAACTTGAGATGCTTATATGGGGTATACTAGATCAGGATCAAACACAACATGGATGAGCTCTAAACCGCTTTTTGATGTCATAAAAAGGACACAATACTTGTTTACCATATCACATGCACTAAAAATGTGAAGTTTATATAAATCATAGAAAAATATAAAGAGGCAAAAAAGCCATGTGTGATAACAACAAAATTACCAACGAAAAGACAATAGAACAGTCATTTAAAGTCGAAGACTCAGATACACAACAAATTACAATGTACAATGTGCTTTCCTCCAAACTCGCTCATCCATGCATTAAGGGCAAGGGACCCATCATTCTCTACTACTGTAGATACAAAACAATTTAGACATTGTAGAGTCAGCTATTCTCCGAACTCTCATCCAGGCATACAATCTACAAGCTTTGAATTTATCCTTCCCTGTCGCCATACATGTCACGGCGTTCCCATAACTACCAATTAGCACGTCTATTCATTATATCACACAGAAAAGTAAAGACATTTAGCATACAAACCATTTGATGTTGTCAAGTTCGCATGGACTACTTTTCAAACAAGGATAATAAAATGCAAGAGTAGATGCATATTTGTATACTTTACATCAGTTACTTATTATATTTTAAATTAACTTTGTAACAATATGCTAACAACATATATCATCTTCGATGCATGTCTCGACTAATTTTTTTTCAGGATAAGGTAGAACCGACGGCACAATATGAAGACCCTTTATTTCAATTTCCAACAGCATGCCGCATGAATGAAAGCGTCGGAACAGAACAGAGTATGGGGTTGCTCAGCCCTACAAAAGTGGACTAACTAAGCGCAGGGGATGATGTTGTGTAGCCCAGTGGCGCCTGCCTTTGCCCAAATGCGCGCCTCATCTTTGATGGTGTTGGAGAGGAGGGATATCGATGGCCGGTCGCCGTCGAAGATGCAACCGTTGCGGTGTTTCCACAAGCGCCAAGCGGTCAGTATGATGAGGGTCGATAGGCTCTTCCTCATCAGGGCGGTGGTGTGGCCAGTCGAAGTCGTCCACGAAGTGTGGAAGGGTGTGTCGGGATTCGGTATGTCCACCGAGGTTCTTACCCAGCTGAGGATCTCATGCCATACCTGTCTGGAGAAAGCGCAGCCAGTTAGAAGTTGTTGCATGGTCTCTGAGTCCTGATCGCATAGAGCACATGTCGCGTTGTGTGGTAGGCCGTGGCGGGCTAGACGGTCGGCAATCCAGCAACGGTCCTGAAGGGCGAGCCAAAGGAAGAACTTGACGCGCAGCGGTGCCCATGATCGCCATGTGAGCTTCCAGTGGGGGTCCTCGCAAGTGCCGATGAAGAGGGCCTTATAACACGAGCTGGCCGAGTAGGTGGCGTTGGTTGTCCAGCGCCATTTGAGCGCATCCGGCTCATCTGAGAGGCCAATGTGGCGTACACGACGCCAAAGATCAACGTATTGCACCATGGCCGTCGGTCCAAGTGCTCCATGGATGTCTTGTACCCAAGCTCTAAGGTGGAGGCCCTCGCGAATGGTGTGGTTCTTGCGACGACGTCGAGGGATGACGGCGAGGACTAGGGGGGGGCGATCTCAGCCATAGACCTTCCCTCGATCCAATGGTCGGACCAGAATCTGCAGTTGTCGCCGGACCCAAGGTCCCATGTCGTAGACGCTCTGAAGACGGCTGTCACATCTGGGTCATGTGGTATGTGTAAGTGGCTCAAGGGTCGTGAGGGGTCGGTGCGTTGTAGCCATAGCCACCGCGCACGAAGGGCGATGCCAGTTCTTTGGATGTCCCTGATGCCTAATCCGCCAAGGGAAATTGGCTGGCAAACTCGCGCCCAGTTAACACGGCACTGGCCTCCATTGGCTTCAGTGCCTCCCGCCCAAAGGAATCCATGGATGATCCGGTTGACTTTCTTAAGGATGGATTGGTTGATGGCATAGGCGGTGAGGAAATGCGTGGGGATAGCACCGAGTACGTGATGTACAAGAGCAAGGTGGTCACCGTTGGATAGCATGGAAGCATGCCAAGTGGATAGCTTGCGGCCGAGCTTGTCGATGATCGGGAGCAAGCTAGTCGTGGAGGCCTTGCGGACGGAGAGGGGCAACCCGAGGTATGTTATGGGGAATTGGGCTATTGGACATTGCATCTTGGATGTGATCGTCGCAATGTTGTTGTCGTCGCACCGGATCGGGGTGGCAGAACACTTGGCAAAGTTTGTATGAAGCCCAGATGTCTCGCCAAATATGTGTAGGATGGCTCGCACGATGGTGATGTCGTGGATGTCTGGATGACAGAAGATGACAACATCGTCCGCGTATAGCGATATACTCAAGGCCGCGTGCCGAGTGGCAAGGCATCAGAGAAGGCCTAGATCCACTGCACGGAGTAGCATTGTGTTGAGCACATCGATGACTAGAGTGAAGAGCATCGGAGAGACCGGGTCGCCTTGTCGGAGGCCATGCACATGGTCAATCGGTGGTCCTGGATGTCCATTGATGAGAATCCGCATGGAAGCTGTCAAAAGGAGTATTGAGATCCACTCACGCCATCGGGGGTCCGAAGCCAAGGTGTTGCAACGTCTGTAAGAGGAATGGCCAGGAGACGCTGTTAAAGGCCTGTGCAATATCAAGCTTGAGGAGCATGCGTGGCGTCTTAAGGTTGTGAAGGAGACGCGTGGTCTGTTGCACCAAGAGGAAGTTATCGTGGATGCAATGACCCGCAATGAACGCGCTCTGATTGGTGGACGCCATGGGGCCCAACCGTGGCGCCAGTCTTAGGGAGAGCACCTTCGCGACGGGCTTAGAGAAGAGGTGAATGAGGCTAATGGGCCGGTAGTCGAAGAGCGTATGTGCACCCGCTCGCTTTGGGAGCAAGGTGAGGAGGGCTTCATTGAGCTTGTGGAAGCCCCTCCCATTCATGGTATATAGAGCTTCTCGAATGCCTCACAAAAGTCGTTCTTGATCGTGTCCCAACATGCAACGAGGAATTCAGAGGTGAATCCGTCAGGGCCGGGCGCTTTGCCGGTAGGTAAGCTCTTTATTGCATTCCAAATCTCGTCCTCGGAGAGTGGTGACTCAAGCTCGTGTGAGTCAAACTGCGGAACACGCAAAGCGTGGAGATCAAGCATGATGTCCCGCTCCGTGGCACTCCCGAGCACATCGGAGAAGTGGTTGTATGCGGCTTCGGCCATGGCCTCATGCCCAGTCACCACATGATCACCCTCTCGGATGGATGTCATGCGATTGCACTACTTCCGGTGCAGGGCATGTACTTTGTAGTAGGAGATGGCGGCATCATCACTGCAGAGCCAAGAGAGGCGGGTCCAATGTCTCGCGATGGATCGCTCTAGGGAGGCAAGGCCAAGGTAGGAGGCCTTAAGTCTTCGCCGGAGCCAGGTCTCGGATTGTGATAAAGGGCGCATGTCCTGGGTGGCGTCGAGGCGGGCAACGAGTTCACACGCAACCTTGAGTTGCAGAGATACATTGCCGATTGTTTTCATACTCCAGCGTTGGAGGTGTCTGGCCGTCGCCTTTAGGCGGGCCACTATGCGCCTGAAAGGGTCAGGGTCAGGCGGCACAGAGCTCCAAGCCTCCGCAACCATGGATTGGAATCCTTCCAACTTCGGCCAGAATCTCTTAAAATGAAATCTTTGTGCACCGGAGGGGTTTGCGACGCAGCCAATGACGAGCGGACAATGGTCGGACGCCGCAGAGGAAAGGCAATGCAGGAGACAGTTAGGGTGCGAAATTTCCACCCGAGGTACAGAGTACCCGGTCATTGCGAACGAGAGTCAGGCTGTCGCGCTCGCTGGACCACATATAGAGGCGGCCATGCATGTAGAGGTCTCAGAGCTCCTCGTCGGCGATGAAGCGCCGGAATCGACTCATGACATGATGGTTAAGGTTGGAGTTGTTCTTGTCGGCGACCGAGGTGATCATGTTAAGGTCACCACCAAGTAACCACGGGCCAGCACGGGATTCGCGAACCTCATGGAGATCAGCAAGGAATTCCATCTTTGTGTCATCATCCCGCGGTCCATACACTCCGGTGAGCCACCAGTGCCCATCACCGGACAGTGGGGAAACTAACGCGGTGACATGGTGTTCGCCCATGTAGGGATTGGAGAGAGAAATGTCAGAGCGGTGCCAGGCTAGAAGGATGCCGTCCCGGGTGCCATTGGCCAGTAGGAAGAAGTAGTCCTCAAAAAGGGGGTCGAGCATGTCCAACACAATGGAGTCGGAGACGTGGGCTAGTTTAGTCTGTTGTAGACACACGATTCTCAGTGCGGCAGCGAAGATCATGCTGCGAACGGCCGTACGTTTAGCGCCGAAGTTAAGACCACACACGTTCCAGAAAATAGTTTAAGGTAAACAAAGTATGATAATTTAAGGTAAACAAAGTATGAAGGTATAGTTAGTGTATTTATAATAGGTTAAGTCCTTTTGGACCATGTTCCTAAATCGTTTGCTGAAGTAAACAACATGGAAAATGGAGATTCAAATTTTACTGGTATAAACATATATGTTTGTGTACAGTGTTGAGAACAAGGAACAAACAATATTTGAGCCTGAGAAAGACACTGACTACTCAAGTTCTGTACATCTGGCAGGAGTTGACAAATCCTCGCATTACTCAGCTAATCTTAGGTACAATGACATGCATGTTAGCAAAGTAACGATTTATATTAGATGGTCACAGCTCACAAGCACATAATACTTGTTTACGCTAATTGGTTGCAAGCTGTATCCTTTTCCTGATCACTTTGACGATTATGGGATGGTGCATGCTGTGTCTCCAGACTGATCAGGATATCCAAACATCAGTCTTGATTTGGACACCCCAAAGCAACTGGAGCCTGCGACTGGATCTGGAGTAATAGCATAAAACTACCATAATTCGAGTTAGGAGTATAAAAAACTACCGCTTTTTGAGAAGTTCCTAATACCTACCACAATGTTGGTTTTTGATTTCAAAAAACTACCATGCTGCACTAATGAACGGCCTGGTTAATTTTAATTGTGATTATGGCAGATCAGGTCCACTCGTCATGTTTGACGTGGCATAAAAGTTAACAGCTTTAGCTCTGACTGTTATGACGGGTGGGTGCCACATGTCAGGCCTTTTTTATAGAACGACCCTTGAAATATTTTTAGAAAGCAATCGGTCCCTGTATTTTTTTGAAAAAGCAATTGGGTTGCTTCAAATGTTTTTAGTAAGCAATTGTATCCCTCTAATATTTTGAAAAGTAATTGGGTCCCTAGTGGCTTCCGGTGGTGGCGAGCTTCCATCAGAGGAAGAACAGGCGGGCAACTACCTTTGAAAGAATATGCGGTGCCTCCATGTTTGGTTTTGGTAATTTATGACAATCTCTATGGACTAATGGTTGCCTTGAGTTATATTTGAAGGGCTTGTCCATAGGTTTTTCTTAAAGTCCATTTGTTGGTTTCAAGGATAGTATGTGATGACCAAGGTGCTATTCAAGGAATTATCTAAAGATTGGTCATGTGAGAGGTTGATCAAGACTAAGTCAAAGAGTGAATCAAGTTGATCAACACACAAAGCGTAGAAGATGTACCGAGAGGGATCAAGTGATCCCATGGCATGGTAAGCATTGTCCATTACGCTTTGTGCACTAACCCTTTATCTACGTGAGAGTTCTTTGTGGGGTTAGGTTGCGGTGTGCAAGTTCAAGTGGTTCATCATGAAGAAATCATATGCTTGAAGCTTGCCGTCCATTGTGGCGACAATGAACTTGTGAAGATGCGCCGAAGAGTAGCTCACCCATAGTGGAGTATGGGGGAGCAATCTACTAGTCTTCACTGAGCAAACAAAATCAAGACAGGTGGTCCATCTTGAGGAGGACAAGATCGCCATCATCTATCTCAAGTGGATTATGCGCAAGGCAAAGGTTTGCCCTTGATAGGTTTTCTGTTTTACCGGTCTCATGGTGTTAGTTGGGAGACTGGGTTATAGTATCGATTGTCGTACTATCAAGGGGGTCTCTCAAGTGAGTAGCTATATCATATCGTTCATAGAAAGGTCAAACCATTGCATCCTTGGCATCATCTTTCTTGGTTCTTGTTTGCTTTTTCTCCTTGTGAGGTTTGGAGCCTTTGATCATTTCATGACAAGCTCGAGTTCATCAAAAACGGAGTTCATATGCATCTTCTATGATGTTATCGATGTTGGAGTTTTTGCCGGTTCTTCATTCATAGAGTTTTCACATCTCTATATCATTGGCATTTTTCTACAGCCTCTTCTCACTATAACCAACAAGCTTGAGTTTGCTCAATTTGGAGCTCATATGCAGAAGTTATGGCGGTTTTGGTTTTCTTGTTACATCTGTTTTGCTTGGGGCTTGCTTGATGCACCCCTGCGGTAGTACCACTCTGGGCCAGGGGCGGAGCCAGGATTTGAACATAGGGGGGGGGGATTGAAGATATAAATTTTAGCAACCCACAACCGATTATAAATGACCTTGTTACCGATTATCTTACGTATAGAATCTAAAACTTAGCTCATAAATTACTGCACTGAAGATAGATCAAACATACAACTGATTTTTTTATATAATTAGGTAATGGAAGGATATCAATTAGCAGCATTTTTTATTGGTTTTTTAAATGAAATGACTAATTAGTATCTTAACATATCGTCTTACATGCAGGCTGCTAGGTCGTAATCCATAAAAAAAGAATGAACCAGCTACTAGGGATAGTATATGTGGGTACCTTTCCAACGGAGCCTTGCCACCTTGGATCATGCAAATATACTCAAGTAACTCGACGGACTCAGTGACACACAGGGCGTTGGATCAATGTCGGAATCAACAGGGCGGCTAACACCATGAGAGCAGCTTTGCGTCTTTGCCGTAGTAGTCTCCTAACGCCGGCGACGGGAGAAGCTCCTGCTGGTTGGCGGTTGGGATTGGGGGTGCAGCGAGCCATAGCGACGGCAAGAAACCCTAGCGATTAGCGATTGGGAGATCGATCTTGGATTAGACACACAGACTTACAGAAAGATAGACTTGTAGGCCTCCTGCCTCTACGGATGGGCTACTATTTGGGCTTCGGTTTGCATGGTCAATACATTAGCGCTATGTTTGGGCTCAATTGCTAATTAAGTTGTCATTATCTCCGGCCAATTAGCGCAGATATATTAGCATAATACTACTAAGATAGCCCATGAGACATTGAGGGGGCCGATCGTTTGGGGGGGTCTAGGCCCTGCTCGCCCCTGTCTCCGCCCTGCTCTGGGAAGTGGTAGTACCGCTTGTAAACAGCAGTACCATCCCAGTCGGGCCGTAGTACCGCTTGTAAGCGGTACTTCTGTTGTTCCAGTACTGCGCGCACTTCCGCTTACTCTAGGGGTTCTATCTTTCATGTTGGGTTCAACGGTAGTAGGGCAGCAGTGGGGTGCGGAAATACCTCCTATAAACAGTAGTACCGTCCCGATTGGGTGGTAGTAACGCTGCTGGGGTACTGTTGTCGTGCTCTGCTCTGCCCTACCTCCTCTGCTCCTTAGTTCCACATCTCCCGCGGTAGTACCGCTGGGATGAGCAGTAGTATCGCTCCAGTGGCTCTACCTCCCTAATGTTCCACGCCTTTGCTCTATTTTTCTAGATCTACCCCCCGAGCTGTAGTACCACTCCATGGAGCGGTAGTACTGCTTGTGTGCAGGCTGAGCACATAATGGTTGGATTCAAGAGGTCCTATAAAAGGGGGTCTTCTTCCCCAATGGATCTCATCCTTTGAGCTCATGTTCTTCCCCCATTGTTGACTTTCTTTGAGCTTGCCATCTCTCAATCCCTCCAATGATTCTTGCTAGTTCTTGAGAGAAAAGAGAGGGGCTCATGTTCTACTATGGCCTAGACTTCCATGATCTGGCCCCGAACTTCATCCTCAACATCTCGGCGTTTATCGTCGTGTGCGAGGCCTTCCTCCGCATCAAGCCCCACTTCGGCTTATGGCTGAAGACCTTCAATGTCAAGCCGAAGGTAGTGGGCGGCCAACAGGCGGAGTGCAGAGGCGCCATGGTGGGCAAGATGCCCAGCGTTACATGGCTCGAGGGCTCCTTCGTGGAAACCATCAAAGGGTGGCAATCGGGGTGGTTCTATATCACCGAGCCGCGTGACCCTGAATGGGCAGCGGCCCCCCGAGTTCCGATCTGGCATCCCTGAAGGAAATATGCCCTAGAGGCAATAATAAAGTTATTATATATTTCCTCATATCATGATAAATGTTTATTATTCATGCTAGAATTGTATTAACCGGAAACATAATACATGTGTGAATATATAGACAAACAGAGTGTCACTAGTATGCCTCTACTTGACTAGCTTGTTAATCAAAGATGGTTATGTTTCCTAACCATGAACAAGGAGTTGTTATTTGATTAACAAGGTCACATCATTAGTTGAATGATCTCGATTGACATGACCCATTCCGTTAGCTTAGCGCATTTATCGCTTAGTATGTTGCTATTGCTTCCTTCATGACTTATACATGTTCCTATAACTATGAGATTATGCAACTCCCGCTTGCCGGAGGAACACTTTGGTACTACCAAACGTCACAACGAATCGGGTGATTATAAAGGAGTACTACAGTGTCTCCAAAGGCGATGTTGGGTTGGCGATTTCGAGATTAGGATTTGTCACTCCGAATGTCGGAGAGGTATCTTCGGCCCTCTCGGTAATGCACATCACTTAAGCCTTGCAAGCATTGTAACTAATGAGTTAGTTGCGAGATGATGTATTACTTAAACGAGTAAAGAGACTTGCGGTAACGAGATTGAACTAGGTATTGATACCGACGATCGAATCTCGGGTAAGTAACATACCGATGACAAAGGAACAACGATATTGTTATGCGGTCCGACCGATAAAGATCTTCGAGAATATGTAGGAACCAATATGGGCATCCAGGTCCCGCTATTGGTTATTGACCGAGACGGTCTCGATCATGTCTACATTGTTCTCGAACCGTAGGGTCCGCACGCTTAAGGTTTCGATGACGGTTATATTATGAGTTTATGTATTTTGATGTACCAAGAAGTTCGAGTCCCGGATGTGATCACGAACATGACGAGGAGTCTCAAATGGTCGAGACATAAAGATTGATATATTGGAAGCCTATATTCGAGTTCGGAATGGTTCCGGTGAAATCGGATTTTACCGAACACCGGGTTACTGAACCTCCCGGGGTTATTGGGCCTTAGTGGGCCACGAGGAGAAGAGGAAGGGCGGCAGGCCGCGCCTCCCCCTAGTCCGAATAGGACAGGAGAGGGGGCGCCCCCTTCCCTCTTCCCTCCCCAATCCTACTCCAACTAGGAAGGGGGAGTCCTACTCCCGTGGGAGTAGGACTCCTCCGCCTCCTCCTCAAGGGCCGCCGCACCCCTTGCTCCTTTATATACGGGGCAGGGGGCACCCTAGAACACACAAGTTGATCTACGGATCGTTCCTTAGCCGTGTGCGGTGCCCCTCCACCATATTCCACCTCGGTCATATCGTCGCAAAGCTTAGGCGAAGCCTGCGCCGTAGAACATCAAGATCGCCACCACGCCGTCGGCCGACGGAACTCTTCCTCCCGGCTCTCTTCGGATTGGAGCCCGAGGAGCGCCATCGAGCTGTACATGTGTCAAGAACTCGGGCGCCGAGTAACGGCGCCGATCGGTCGGATCGCGAGGAGAACGTCGACTACTTCCTCTACGCCAGATTGCTTCCGCTTCGGTCTCACGAGGGTACGAGACAACACTCTCCCCTCTCGTTGCTATGCATCACCATGATCTTGCGTGTGCGTAGGAAATTTTTGAAATTACTACGCTCCCCAACAAAGGGTATCGAGCCTAGGTTTTTATGGTTTGATGTTTTGCACGAGTAGAACACAAGTGAGTTGTGGACGATACAAGTCATACCGCCTACCAAATGTCATACTTTGGTTCAGCGGTATTGTGAGATGAAGCGCCCGGACCGACATTACGCCAGACGCTTACGCGAGACTGGTTTCACCGCTACGAGCACTCGTGCTTAAAGGTGATTGGCGGGTGTCTGTCTCTCTCACTTTAGTTGAACTGAAAGTGTGGCTACGCCGGTCCTTGAGAAGGTTAAACGGAGTCTATTTGACAAAGTATCGCTGTGGTTTTGATGCGAGGTGAGACTGGTTCTTGCTTAAGCCCGTAGCAGCCACGTAAAATTTGCAACAACAAAGTAGAGGACGCCTAACTTGTTTTTGCAGGGCATGTTGTGATGTGATATGGTCAAGACGTGATGCTATATTTTATTGTATGAGATGATCATGTTTTGTAACCGGTTATCGCAATCGGCTGGAGCCATATGGTTGTCGCTTATTGTATGAAATGCAACGCTCAGTAATTGCTTTACTTTATCACTAAGCGGTAGCGATAGTCGAGAAGCAATAGATGGCGTAACGACAATGATGCTACGATGGAGATCAAGGTGTCGCGCCGGTGACAATGGTGATCATGATGGTGCTTCGTAGATGGAGATCACAAGCACAAGATGATGATGGCCATATCATATCACTTATATTGATTGCATGTGATGTTTATCCTTTATGCATCTTATCTTGCTTTGATTGACGGTAGCATTTTAAGATGATCTCTCACAAATAATTATCAAGAAGTGTTCTCCCTGAGTATGCACCGTTGCCAAAGTTCGTCGTGCCTGCACACCACGTGATGATCGGGTGTGATAAGCTCTCGTCCATCTACAACGGGTGCAAGCCAGTTTTGCACACGCGAATACTCAGGTTAAACTTGACGAGCCTAGCATATGCAGATATGGCCTCGAACACGGAGACCGAAGGTCGAGCGTGAATCATATAGTAGATATGATCAACATAAGATGTTCACCATTGAAAACTACTCCATCTCACGTGATGATCGGTTATGGTTTAGTTGATTTGGATCACGTGATCACTTAGATGACTAGAGAGATGTCTATCTAAGTGGGAGTTCTTAAGTAATATGATTAATTGAACTTAAATTTATCATGAACTTAGTCCTGGTAGTATTTTGCAAATTATGTTGTAAGATCAATAGCTTGTGTTGTTGCTTTCATATGTTTATTTTGATATGTTCCAAGAGAAAACTGTGTTGAAAAATGTTAGTAGCAATGATGCGGATTCGATCCGTGATCGGAGGTTTATCCTCATTGCTGCACAGAAGAATTATGTCCTTAATGCACCGCTAGGTGACAGACCTATTGCAGGAGCAGATGCAAACGTTATGAACGTTTGGCTAGCTCAATATGATGACTACTTGATAGTTTAAGTGCACCATGCTTAATAGCTTAGAATCGGGACTTCAAAGACGTTTTGAACGTCATGGACCATATGAGATGTTCCAGGAGTTGAAGTTAATATTTCAAGCAAATACCCGAGTTGAGAGATATGAAGTCTTCAACAAGTTCTATAGCTAAAAGATGGAGGAGAATCGCTCAACTAGTGAGCATGTGCACAGATTGTCCAGGTACTACAATCGCTTGAATCAAGTGGGAGTTAATCTTCCGATAAGATTGTGATTGACGAATTCTCTAGTCACCATCACCAAGTTAGTAGAACTTCGTGATGAACTATAGTATGCAAGGGATGATGAAAATGATTCCCGAGTTCTTCGTGATGTTGAAATCGACGAATGTAGAAATCAAGAAAGAGCATCAAGTGTTGATGATTGACAAGACCACTAGTTTTAAGAAAGGGAACTTCAAGTGGAAAGACAAGCAAGTTGTCACTCCCGTGAAGAAGCTCCAAAGCCTGAAACTGAGTGCTTACACTGCAAAGGAAATGGTCACTGGAAGCGGAAATGCCCTGAATATTTGGTGGATAAGCAGGATGGCAAAGTGAACAAAGGTATATTTGATATACATGTTATTGATGTGTACTTTACTAGTGTTTATAGCAACCCTTCGGTATTTGGTACTGGTTCAGTTGCTAAGAGTAGTAACTCGAAACGGGAGTTGCAGAATAAACAGAAACTAGTTAAGGGTGAAGTGACGATGTGTGTTAAAAGTAGTTTCAAGATTGATATGATCATCATCGCACACTCCCTATACTTTCGGGATTAGTGTTGAACCTAAATAAATGTTATTTGGTGTTTGCGTTGAGCATGAATATGATTTGATCGTGTTTATTGCAATACGGTTATTCATTTAAGTAAGAGAATAAATTGTTGTTCTGTTTACATGAATAAAACCTTATATGGTTACACACCCAATGAAAATGGTTCATTGGATCTCGATCGTAGTGATACACATATTCATAATATTGAAACCAAAAGATGCAAAGTTAATAATGATAGTGCAACTTATTTGTGGCAATCGCCGTTTATGTCATATTGGTGTAAAGCGCATGAAGAAACTCCATGCTGATGGGATTTTGGAATCACTTGATTATGAATCACTTGATGCTTGCGAACCATGCCTCATGGGCAAGATGACTAAGACTCCGTTCTCCGAATAAAGGAGCGAGCAACCGACTTATTGGAAATAATACATACCGATGTATGCGATCCAATGAGTGTTAAGGCTCGCGGCGAGTATCGTTATTTTCTGACCTTCACAGAAGATTTGAGCAGATATGGGTATATCTACTTGATGAAACATAAGTCTGAAATAGTTGAAAGGATTCAAAGAATTTCAGAGTGAAGTGGAAAAATCATCGTGACAAGAAAATAAGGTTTCTACGATTTGATCGCGGGGACAAATATTTAAGTTACGAGTTTGGTCTTCAATTAAAACAATGTGGAATAGTTTCACAAATTCATGCCACCTGGAACACCATATCATAATGGTGTGTCCGAACGTCATAACCGTACTTTATTGGATATAGTACAATCTATGATGTTTCTTACCGATTTACCAATGTCGTTTTGGGATCATGCATTAGAGACAACTGCATTCACGTTAAATAGGGCACCATCTAAATCCGTTGAGACGACACTATATGAACTGTGGTTTAGCAAGAAACCAAAGTTGTCGTTTCTTAAAGTTTGGGGCTGCGATGCTTATGTGAAAAAGTTTCATCCTGATAAGCTCAAACCCAAATCGGAGAAAGGTGTCTTCATAGGATACCCAAAGGAGACAGTTGGGTACACGTTCTATCACAGATCCGAAGGCAAGACATTCGTTGCTAAGAATGGATCCTTTCTAGAGAAGGAGTTTCTCTCGAAAGAAGTGAGTGGGAGGAAAGTAGAACTTGATGAGGTAACAGACTAGCTCCCTTATTGGAAAGTAGTTCATCACGAAATTGGTTCCTGTGACACCTACACCAATTAGTGAGGAAGTTAATGATGATGATCATAAAACTTCAGATCAAGTTACTACCGAACCTCGTAGGTAAAACAGAGTGAGATCCGCACCAGAGTGGTACGGTAATCCTGTTCTGGAGGTCGTGTTGCTTGACCATGACAAACCTACGAACTATGAGGAAGCGATGATGAGCCCAGATTCCGCAAAATGGTTTGAGGCCATGATAAATGGATCTTCAAGAGGAAGACGGACGTTGATAGTAGTGTTACTATCTACAAAGCTCGACTTGTTGCAAAAAGGTTTTCGACAAAGTTCAAGATGTTGACTACAATGAGATTTTCTCAACTGTAGCGATGCTTAAGTCTATCCGAATCATGTTAGCAATTGCCACAATTTATGAAATTTGGCAAATGGATGTAAAAACTGCATTCCTGAATGGTTTTCTGGAGGAAGAGTTGTATATGATGCAACCGAAGGTTTTTCGATCCAAAGAGAGCTAACAAAGTGTGCAAGCTCCAGAATCCATCTATGGACTGGTGCAAGCATCTCGAGTTGGAATATACGCTTTGATGAGTTGATCAAAGCATATAGTTTTGTATGCACTTATGGTGAAGCCTGTATTTACTAGAAAGTGAGTGGGAGCACTACAAGATTTCGATAAGTATGTGAATGACATATTGTAGATCGGAAATAATGTAGAATTATTCTGCAAAGCATAAAGGAGTGTTTGAAAGAAGTTTTTCAAAGAAAGACCTCGGTGAAGCTGCTTACATATTGAGCATCAAGATCTATAAAGATAGATCAAGATGCTTGATAAGTTTTTTCAATGAGTACATACCTTGACAAGATTTCAAGTAGTTCAAAATGGAACAGTCAAAGAAAGAGTTCTTGCCTGTGTTACAAGGTGTGAAATTGAGTAAGACTCAAAACCCGACCACGGCAGAAGATAGAAAGAGAATGAAAGTCATTCCCTATGCCTTGGCCATAGGTTCTATAAAGTATGCCATGTTGTGTACCAGATCTATTGTATACCCTGCACCGAGTTTGGCAAGGAGTACAATAGTGATCTAGGAGTAGATCATCGACAATGGTCAAAATTATCCTTAGTGGAATAAGGATATGTTTCTCGATTATGGAAGTGACAAAAGGTTCGTCAGAAGGGTTACATCGATGCAAGTTTTGACACCGATCCGATGACTCTAAGTCTCGATCTAGATACATATTGAAAGTGGGAGCAATTAGCTAGAGTAGCTTCGTGCAGAGCATTGTAGACATAGAAAATTGCAAAATACATAACGGATCTGAATGTGAAAGACCCGTTGACTAAGACTCTCTCACAAGCAAAACATGAACACAACTTAGTACTCTTTGGGTGTTAATCACATAGCGATGTGAACTAGATTACTGAATCTAGTAAACCCTTTGGGTGTTGGTCACATGGCGATGTGAACTATGGGTGTTAATCACATGATGATGTAAACTATCGATGTTAATCACATGGTAATGTGATCTAGATTATTGACTCTAGTGCAAGTGGGAGACTGAAGGAAATATGCCCTAGAGGCAATAATAAAGTTATTATATATTTCCTCATATCATGATAAATGTTTATTATTCATGCTAGAATTGTATTAACCGGAAACATAATACATGTGTGAATATATAGACAAACAGAGTGTCACTAGTATGCCTCTACTTGACTAGCTTGTTAATCAAAGATGGTTATGTTTCCTAACCATGAACAAGGAGTTGTTATTTGATTAACAAGGTCACATCATTAGTTGAATGATCTGATTGACATGACCCATTCCGTTAGCTTAGCGCATTTATCGCTTAGTATGTTGCTATTGCTTCCTTCATGACTTATACATGTTCCTATAACTATGAGATTATGCAACTCCGCTTGCGGAGGAACACTTTGGTACTACCAAACGTCACAACGTAATCGGGTGATTATAAAGGAGTACTACAGTGTCTCCAAAGGCGATGTTGGGTTGGCGATTTCGAGATTAGGATTTGTCACTCCGAATGTCGGAGAGGTATCTCTGGGCCCTCTCGGTAATGCACATCACTTAAGCCTTGCAAGCATTGTAACTAATGAGTTAGTTGCGAGATGATGTATTACAAAACGAGTAAAGAGACTTGCCGGTAACGAGATTGAACTAGGTATTGGATACCGACGATCGAATCTCGGGTAAGTAACATACCGATGACAAAGGGAACAACGTATATTGTTATGCGGTCTAACCGATAAAGATCTTCGTAGAATATGTAGGAACCAAACTGGGCATCCAGGTCCCGCTATTGGTTATTGACCGGAGACGTGTCTCGGTCATGTCTACATTGTTCTCGAACCGTAGGGTCCGCACGCTTAAGGTTTCGATGACGGTTATATTATGAGTTTATGTATTTTGATGTACCGAAGAAGTTCGGAGTCCCGGATGTGATCACGGACATGACGAGGAGTCTCGAAATGGTCGAGACATAAAGATTGATATATTGGAAGCCTATATTCGGAGTTCGGAATGGTTCGGGTGAAATCGATTTTATTTAACACCGGGGTTACTGAACCCTCCCGGGGTTATTGGGCCTTAGTGGGCCACGAGGAGAAGAGGAAGGGCCGGCCAGGGCAGGCCGCGCGCCCCCTCCCCCCCTAGTCCGAATAGGACAAGAGAGGGGGGCGGCGCCCCCCTTCCCTCTTCCCTCCCCCAATCCTACTCCAACTAGGAAGGGGAGTCCTACTCCCGGTGGGAGTAGGACTCCTCCGGCGCCTCCTCCAAGGGCCGGCCGCACCCCCCCTTGCTCCTTTATATACGGGGGCAGGGGGGCACCCTAGAACACACAAGTTGATCTACGGATCGCCCTTAGCCGTGTGCGGTGGCCCCTCCACCATATTCCACCTCGGTCATATCGTCGCAAAGCTTAGGCGAAGCCTGCTTGATAGAACATCAAGATCGCCACCACGCCGTTGTCTTGACGGAACTCTCCTCCCCGCTCTCTCCGGATTGGAGCCCGAGGAGCGCCATCGAGCTGTACGTGTGTCAAGAACTCGGGCGCCGAGTAACGGCGCCGGGATCGGTCGGATCGCGAGGAGAACGTCGACCACTTCCTCTACGCCAGATCGCTTCGCTTCGGTCTCACGAGGGCGTGAGACAACACTCTCCTCTCGTTGCTATGCATCACCATGATCTTGCGTGTGCGAGGGAATTTTTGAAATTACTCGTTCCCCAACAATCCCCACACGGCTCACCTCACGGAAAGAGAAGGGCCCGACGTGGGGTGATTCGAAGAGCCGACCGACTCCAAACTCGGCCCAAAACCTTGTGAACAAGAAGATCAAGCTCGTCAACGTAGTCCAGTCATGCTCATCCGCCGGATCCTCCGTGCCAACAACGGGCCTTTAACTTGTGGGAGTTCGATCCGCACGCCGGTTCTTGAGCGTGGCTCTTCGACACTACGTACGAAGATGCCTGGAAGGTGCTGTTCAAGGGTGTCGAGTCCCCTGCATCCGCTACCGAAGATCGCGGATTCAGCTCGCAACATCAAGCCGTGAGGTAAGCTATTTTACCCTTTACAGGACACTCGTTTTTCATAGTTTGACTCTATGCGGGATCTAAAACTCCCTTTACCTTTGACAGCTCGGCAAAGACATCCGGGCAGGTTAACTGTCCGGCTCCCTTGCCTGAAGACCCAGCGGACGCCCAATTAACAGGGCTGCTGGCTCCAGCGCCTTACGTGGTGCCGGAGAAGAAGGCCAAGAAGAAGGCCACTGGATCTCGAAGGAGTTCCCGGCGCCAGGTGTTGTCGGACTCATCGTCTAACGACTCCGAGGCGGACTCCTACCGCGAAGGCGAGGAGGAGGAAAAAGAGGCCTCTCCCCCAGCAGGGGGAGAGAAGAAAAGGAAGGCCGCCCCAACGGGGGAGGCCGAAGGGTCCAAGAAGGGAAGGACCCTCCCTCCGGACTACTCCACCAACGCTGATGACGATGAGGAGGAGTGGCCACTGAGGACTAAGCCCCTGGCGACATCGTAAGTGTCCGGATACCAGAATAACTCATGGTGTTTTGTTTGTCGCATAGAATCTCTTAACGCCGAATATAACCCTGCAGCCCGCCCAAGGACGGGCTCGACACTTCAACGAGCGGCTCCCTGGCGCCATCGGACGTGGATAGCACTTCACTTCCAGCCGTCTCCACTCCTTGCGCTGTGGATGACGCCAAGGTGGGGTCCCAAAAGGGGCCCAACCAGGAGGAGGAGGTCCCGGAGGTGCCGCAAGGAAACCTCCCGAACTTTGGGCGCAAGGGGGATCAGACCCCAAAGGGCTCTAAGTCCGGCCCTGGGCCGGACTCCGCACCGGAACCTTCAGTGGTTCCGGAGTCCGGCGAGTGGCCCCTTCGTAAGAAGGGCGAGATCGCGACACCGGTGACCTCCGCCCAACCGGAGGCACGGATAATTTGCCGGAGGCGCTTAATGGCGCCCATCGACAAGGAGCACCGCCTCGTTAAGAGTGTGGTGATCCGAAAGTTCGATCCGCCAAGAGCGGGCTGGTCAAGCTTGCATGCCAGCCTTCTAACAGGCTTTGAGGTGTGTATTTAAGATATGTAAAAATATTACCGCATAGACAGTAGCCCCTGATGCTCAGTTTGGTGTTCGGAATGAAAAGCCGAATTGAGGATCTAAAAAGATGTACGCAGGAGTCTAACATAAGTATGTCAATATGGGAATGCAGGTTGCGCTGCTGACCTCTGCCGCACTGACTGTGGAGATTAATGCATTGAAGCAGAGCCTCGAGCGGTCCGAGAACGAGCTCAGCCTTGCCAAGAAGCAGCTCGAGGACAAGGAAGGTAAGTAATACCTTATGGGAGTATATAAAAAATGTGGTTGCAAAAAATAACAGGAATAACATGAAAATTGCAGGGGCCACGAATGAGGTGGCGACCCTAAAGGAAGCGGTGTCCAGGGCCGAAAGCAATGCGGCCGCGAAACGCACCGAGCGAGAGAAATAGGAGGCGCGGGTGGCGGAGGTACGGCAAGAGCTCCAGGCTCTCGTGAAAAAACATGAGAGTTTGGAGCGTGACTCGAAGACTCGAGAGTCCGAGCTCGCCTTGGCTCTTGATAGCACCAAAGCCGCTAAGGCCGAAGCCCAAAAAGCCCTCCAGGAAATTGAGGCAATAAAGAAGATAGTGGCGGGTAAGGCTGTCGGAGTAATGGGCCATGGGTAGGCAGACCCAGGACCCAAGATCTTTCAAGACATCGGGGCAGGCCGCGCCCCTTAGCCGAGTCCCAGCTAGGCGACCTTCGAGAAGGCCGAGTCCCAGCTGGCGACCTTCGAAGAAGCAGAGTCCTCGGATGGCGACTCCGAAACAAGCCGACTCCGGGCTTGCGACCTCTCAAGGGGCCGGCTATGAGAGTCGGCCCGCGACCTTTCACGAAGACCGATGCAGGGTACAGCCCCATCGTGGCTGTCCCCTCGGACCCACGGGAAGAAGGCATGGCTACAGTGAGCCGCGTCACCAGGAGATCTCCGGTGAGGCGCGGCACTGTTGCCATGCCTCCCTTGACCTCAGCCACAGTGCACAAGGCAGTGTGCCCACGATGACGGCGCGTACGGCTCAGAGATCGCCGGGCCCCCCGTCAGTGAGATAGAAGAAGACGGCCGGAGAGTCCGAAGACGGCCCTGCGGGAGTCGGCCTCCCAGAGTCGGCCGCCTCCTGGCCAGGGCCCCCCAAGCCATAAACCAGATTGGACGGGGAGTGGCGACAGTGATCACCTGACAGACGGCGGCACTGTTCCCACGACCCCATGACCGAGCTCACATCGAGCGCCGACAAGAGTTCTCAGATGTCCATGGGACCCGCCAATCGGCGGGCCCTGCTTGCCGCGGGAGGACGGCTGCAAGAGAGATCGACGATGAGGGGCCACGCCAATCGGATTACTATTGTACTTCGGGGTAGGCCTATATAAACCCCGGGCACCCATGCAAAGGGTTCACCTCGATAGGTTTTAGACACATAGCGTGAGGGGAAAGAGCTAGCCTTGCTCCTCCTCGCCCCAAACAGCTCGAGGAGCACCGCTGTACTATCACCCCATAGTGATCATGCGGAGACCCCAGAGCAGCAAGAGGGGTGTTATCTCCACGGAGAGCCCCAAGCCGGGTAAGATCTGCCGGCGTGCATGTTCGCCTCATCCGCTTTCGTGCACCGCGACGCTCTACTCGCCCCCACCATGATAAGCCACCCGCTGGCATATGTCGATCCAACCCCGACATTTGGCGCCCACCGTGGGGCGAGGTGCACCGTCGTCTGGAGATCTGTTCGACAGAACCTCTTCCTCCTGGCGAAGCAGCCAGCCCGGCTTCGCCAGATGGAGTTTGCATCGACGCGATCAAGGCGCCGCTGCCCTGCGGCAAGAGGTTCGCCGAACTCGCCGGCGAGGTGCGCCTCTCGACGAACCCGCGCGGCGCAGCGCTGGTGGCCCCGAAACCTTCGCGCGGGCCTCCTCAACTAACTTCAAGTCGCCGCGAGCCCGCCAGACTTGAGTCCGTGAGGCTCCTCCGACCCGATCTTTGGTCGACTCCGACGCCAGATCGCTGATACCTTCCCCACCAACGTGGTGGTTTCTGACGAGCCGCCTGTATGAGGAGAGCGACGAAAGTGCCGCCACGGAGGTGCTCGCCATCGCCACGGCGAGCACTCCAAAGTGAAAACGCCAGACCCGCTGCTGCGCCCTCGCAGACTCGTCCGCGCCCCTCGAAGGACGCGGACGCAGAGATGCTGGAAGAGCGCCGCCTTCAGATCATTGAAGGCGCCAAGAAGCTGGCAAGCATGAGATGCTTGTCCGAAGCATATCAACGCGAGATGGACTGTGCTGTGGGCGGCTCGCCCGGCCCGACCGCCGAGCCGTCTCGGTGTGGTCCGAGAGCGCGTCGTGGCCATCGCCGATCTATTCGGGCGCGGCGCCTGCACGCCACCTCTGCGGAGAACATCCGCGCCGCCCAAGCGGCGACCGAAGAGCTAAGGAACCTCGAAGGCGAAGAGTGCCGTGTAATGACGGAGCGAGTCCAGCAGCTCCTCGACGCGGTTGCTGTGCAAAACGCGGCAGGCGGCGCTACGCCGACGCAAGCAACGTAAGAATGACGACTTACCCCCTCGCCGAGATCAAGGCGCGACCTCCCGGATGCCGACTGGCGGAGTCCGCGGGAGGAAAGAGAAGGAGCCGGCTGCGAGCCACAGCCGGACTCGCATCTCCATCGAGCGCGACCAAGATGGCCGCCCAGCAGCAATGGAGCGGGCGAGATGATTATCCGCCTCCCCGCCCAAGAGAACGGCGAGTCTCTCCGCCGCGGTTGAGCATCCGACTCTGAGATCGCCTTGGCCGGGAGGGAGTCGGAGAGAACGATGCCCGCCACCGGATCGACCGACTCCACAGATCCCGGCGTTAGAAGAAGAAGACGAGCTGGGTCCGCCTTTGCTTGACCACGATCGAGACGAGCCCTTCCCAAGGGGTTCACGCCTCGAGATACGCCCAAGTACACCGCCTGTGAAGCCGAGGATTGGCTGATAGACTACTCCACGGCCGTCAACATCGCCAACGCAACAAGCGAAGTCGCCGTAAAGTATGTTCCCCTCATGCTCCAAGGCACGGCTCGGACATGGCTGAACAACTCAAGCCCCGCAAAGATCAATAGCTGGGTCGACTTCATCAAGCCTTCATTCGCAACTTCACCAAAGACGCATAAGCGACCTCCCAAGCCGCCAGCTCTCCCAGCGCCCAAGGCCCCGAAGAATCGACGCTACGATTATCTCACGCTACTGGGCGAACTCCAAACTCCTGCGAGGGCGTGCACGAGGTGCAGGCCATCGAGTATTTTTACGGCCGGTGCCGAGAGGCACCTCCTCAAGCACAAGCTCCTCTCGCGACGAGCCCGAAACCTCGCATTTAACCGCTAATCATAGCAGAATAAGTACGCCACGGCCGACTCCTCTATGAAGACGGAGATCCAAGTCAACGCGGCCGAAAAGTGACTCCCAGGCTCCCGTAACGCCGGCCGAGACGCCAAATGACGGCAGCAACAGTAACGACAACAAGCGCCAGCCCCCACCGACTTCCAATAGTCGGCAGTCGCAGAGAGAAGATCAAGAACCGAGGGCAGCCTCCGCCAAGCGGCGTATGCGGCAAGTCCAATTGGTTGCGGCTTTCTCTTATGAGCGCACTGGATGGTCCTTGCAAGTTTCACGGCGGCGGGCCGCCAAACCACACCACCGAAAGTGCCATTGGCTCGTCAGATCGCCAAGGAGACGGCTCGCCCGCCGCCGCCGCTGGCCGCCCGCCGCCTCCGCCGCCTCCGGCGGCTCGGCCGATCGGCGTGGTCCAAGACGAGTTCCCGTGAGGAGCACGGAGCATACGTAGTGTTCACCACCTGGCAGATGATCGGCGCAGCAGCGCCAGCAGCAGAAGAAGTCAACGCAAAGTGCAAGCTCCCGAGTTCATGCATTGGTCCGAGAAGCCTATCACCGAGTCGGGCGGATCACCCAAGGTGATGCCGAGCCCGGCTCTACGCTTTGGTTCTTGGAGCAACCACGCCACGGATAGGCGGGCCGCCTGCTTTCTCGCGGGTCCCGATAGACGGAGGCAGCAAAGATAAACATCCCGCATAAGGATACCATGGAGAAGCTCGGAATCAGCGGAGGCAGCCGCAGAGCAGCCGCACCGTGTTCCATGGAATCGCACCCGCCTCCCTGTTCGCCGATTGGCAAGATCCTCGATAGACGCCCTCTTCGAGACAAAGATCACTTCCGCCGAGAGCAAATCTGGTTTGAGGTGGTGGATTTGGAGAGCCCGCACCAGCGCCGCTAGGTCGGCTCGCTCTGCCAAACTCATGGCGGTTCCCCACTACGCCTACCTCAAGATGAAGATGCCGACTTCCAAGGGAATCCCGACCGCTGCGGCGACTACAAGAAGTCGTCCACCAGGCGGCCGAGAGCGATCGGCTGGCCGAAGTCTTTGGTGATCGCAGCCGAGAAGCGCTCCTTGATCGCGTCGTGGCGATGGCTGGAAGCAGCCGAGATGTCGCCCGACCCCAAGGAGTCGGAGGCGAAGGATCATTCAAGCCGCTAAAGAAACCAAGAAGATACCCTTGGACCCGAAGCACCCAGAGAGGTACGCTGTCATGGGCACCGCCTCGACAAAGAATAGGAAGGCGAGCTCGCCGATTTCCTCCGTGAGAATCGACATCTTCGCGTGGTCCCCAAGGACATGCCAGTGTACCGACGGAATTCGCCGAGCACAAGCTACATGTCGCCGATGTGAAGCCCGTCGTAGCCTTTGCGCCCGTCAAGAGAAAAGAAGAGTAGTGGGAGAAGAGATAGCCCGCCCCGGAAGCCGCTTCATCATGGAGGTGTTTTTTCGGAATGGTTGGCTAACCCAGACTTGGTCAAGAAGAACAAGCGAAGGCGGATGTGCATCGACTACACCAGCCTCAACAAAGCCTGCCCAAGGATCCGCTTTGCTCGCCAAGGATCGATCAGTGATAGACTCCACAACGGATGCGAGCTGTTGAGCTTCTTGGATGCATACTCGGGATATCACCGATCAAGCTGAATCCAGCAGACAGATCAAGACCGCATTCATCATGCCGTTTGGAGCCTTCGCACCAGACGATGACGCTCGCTTGAGGAATGCCGCGCCACCTTTCAGCGTTGCATGCAGAAATGCCTCCTCAAGCAACTCGGCAGGAATGCCCATGTTTATGTAGATGATGTGGTGGTAAAAACAGAGAAGCGTGGGATGCTGCTAGAGGATCTCGAAGAGACCTTTGAGAATCTGCGCCGATTCCAGATCAAGCTCAACCCAGAGAAGTGCGTGTTCGGAGTCCCAGCCGGCCAGCTCCTTGGTTTTCTGGTCTCCGAACGCGGAATAGAGTGCAACCCTGTGAAGATCAAGGCCATAGAGAGGATGGAGGTACCCAGCCGACTGTTGGACGTGCAAAAGTTCACCGGCTGCTTGGCTTCAATAAGCCGATTAATTAGTCGGCTGGGCGAGAAAGCTCTGCCATTGTATCAATTGATGAAGAAGACCACTTTTTTCGAGTGGAACCACAAGGCAGATGAGGCATTTCTCCAACTAAAGAAGATGCTGGCGACTCCCCCTGTGTTGGCGGCTCCGACCCCCAAAGAGCCCATGCTCTTATACATCGCCGCCACCAGCCGGTAGTCAAGACAGCTTATTGTAGTCGAGCGCAAGGAGGAAGGCAAGCGCCCCGGTCGAGAGACCAAGATATTACTCGAGCGAGGTAATCGCCGACCTCCAAGCGTAACTACCCTCACTACCAGAAGATGTGCTACGGCGCGCACTTTGCCGCCAAGAAGTCAAGCCCTACTTTCAAGAGCATCCTATCACCATGGTCCGCACCGCCCACTTGCCGAGATCATCGAAGTCGAGATGCTTCCGCCGAGTGGCCAAGTGGGCTATCGATCTGCTCCCTACACCATCTACTACCAACCTCGCACCGCCATCAAGTCGCAGCGCTAGCCGACTTCCTCGCCGATCGGGCCGAGACTCAATACTTGCCACCTCGCCCGACTCTACCATTGGCGATCGCATTTCGACGGCTCCAAGATGCGCCCGGCCTCGGAGCCGGCGTAAATCCTCACTCTCCCCAAGGAGACAAGCTCAAATCGTGCTGCAAATCCACTTCGCCGCCCAACAACGTCGCCAATATGAAGCGCATCCATGGGCTCCGGCTTGCCAAAGAACTTGGCATTCGCGGATCCCGCTATGGCGACTCGACGGTGGTTCAGCGAGCTCATCCGCGATCGGGACACCAAAGACGCAAACATGGCAAGCTACCGATTCTTGGTGCAGCAACTCAGCGGATACTTTGAAGGATGCGAATTCCTCCACGTACCAAGAAAACGATAACGATCAAGCGGATCGTTGGCGCGAAGTCGGCTCCACTCGCCAGCGATACCTTCCGCGCCGCCTTCACGCCCCTCAAGCCGCCTATCAAGCCTTCACCAGAATCCGACTCCATTTTCGTGCGGCTCCCCAGAGATAGTCGGATCCGACTCAAGACCCTAGCAAGCGCCTCAAGAAAGCCACAATCAGCCCGGGATCGCGCCCGATCGTCTGGGCTGCGCTTAGTCGGCTGGGCTGCGCCAACAGCCTGGGACTGCGCCACCGGCCTAGAGATTCCTCAATTCAGCAAGCGCAACAGAATTCAACCCGCCGCCTCCCAGCCCAGCTACCTTGTCCAAGTCATTGTGGTGGCAATCAAGAGATAGCAGCACCTTCATGGGCGCAGCCCATCCTCAAGTTCCTAGTCAACAAAGAGTTGCTCGCAGATGAGACTCGCCTCGGCAAGTACAACGCCGAGCGCAGCCTACACCATAGTCAACAGAGAGTTAGTCGACGCAGGCGTCATCGGTGTCCACCAAATGCGTGAGAATCGAGACAAGGCCAAGCGATCCTCAAAGACATCCATCGTATGAGTGTGGTCACCATGCGCCTCGAGGGCGCTGCGTGGCCAAAGCCTTTCGCCATGGTTTTTTTGGCCGACCGCCTTGAAGAAGCTAAAGAACTAGTCAAGAAGTGCAAGGGTGCCAGTGTTCCGCTTCCAAGCCCCTTCACCGCCAGATCAAGACAATCCCCATCGCCTGGCCCTTCGCAGCTTTGGGGCCCGACATGGTGGGACTTTTCAAGACGCCCGAGGCGGCTCGACTCATTTGCTCGCCGCAGCGGGACAAGTTCACCAAGTGGGTAGAAGCAAAGCCCATCAAGAAATTGAACGGGCCCACAAAGCAGTGACCTTCATTGCCGACATCACGGTGCGGTACGGCATACCGCATAGCATCATCACGCATAACGGCACCAATTTCGCCAAAGGCGCTTTGGCTCGCTTCTGCGACGCAGGCATCCGACCGACCTAGCGCCCGCTGCCCACCCGCAATAAACGGCCAGTGGAACGAGCTAACGGCCTCATCTCGACCGCATCAAGCCTCGATTGGTCGAACCACTCGAGCGCCGCCGGGCTGTTGGGTGGAAGAGCTGCTGCCGTCCTTTGGAGTCTGCGCGACAACACCGAACAGATCAACCGCTTCACGCCGTTTTTCCTCGCTTCACGGTGCCGGTTGCCATCCCGACGGATATACAATTCGACTCTCCGCGAAGTCTCTATGTACACCAAGAGGAAGCCGAGGAAGCATGCCAAGACGGCGCCGACCTGCTGGAAGAGGGCCGCTGTTGGCACTCACCGGTCCAAAGATCTACCAACAGAGTCTGCGCGATACTACAACCGCAAGGTCAAGCCAAGATCATTCCAAGAGGGCGATTTTGTGCTCCGCTGATTCAGAGAACAGCCGCCAGCACAAGTTGTCGGCGCTTTGGGAAGGTCCTTCATCATCAACAAGGTGCTAGGAACGACGCTTACTACTTGATCGACGCCGAAGCCTCGAGACGCAAGAGAGACGACTCGCAAGGAAACAGCGCCCATGGAACGCAAATCTTCTTCAAGATTTTACAGCTGATGCAAAGATGTATCACGCTACCCTCCTTTTGTATTAAGTACTAAGACTTTAGGCCCCGAGACGAGCTCGACTGCCTTTTTGATTATCTCAGTATGATATGGATCTCGCTCAAATGCTTCCTCCTTTTTATCATACCGTTCGCACCTGGTCCGACTAGTCGCCCGGGACTCGCCGCCAGTGCTATGAAATGCTCCTCGAGGTCGACAAAGTAATGTGTTGCGCTCAAAGCCGCCTCTCTTACGAAAGCCGCAGCTTCGCAGAGCGACCGCTTGTAAACGGGGATAGAAAGAGCGAAAAGACATGAAAAATGGCTAAGGACTTACGAAGGCGATAGCCCAAGCCGCCTCCCTGTGTTCCCCTCTCGAGCCGACTCATGAAAGCAATGGCCCATAGTTCCAACTTTATCAAGGACGACCGACTTTCGAGAGTCGGCTCAGCCGATCTTCAAATTAAACTTGCTACGGCGTTTAAAACGACTAAGTACTTGCCTCCTAAAGTAGCTGAGCTGACCCGCGGCAATCCAGAGTGGTCAGCCAGGTTGGCAAGGCGGCAACCGAAGGAAGGCGGCAAAGGAAAAAGTCTAAAGAGCCAAAGCAAGGAAAGGCGGAAATTTGATAAATATTTACATAAGGCCCTTGGTCAATACACCCCGGGTGGAATTGCTCCATAATCGACAAGTTTTTAAAAGAACAAAAGAAGGTGTAAAGTTGATGCACTTTAGGGGCGGCCTCCGGAGCCGGAGGGCCGGAGGTGGCGGCGTCGACGTCGAGGCGTCGGCTGGGCGGTTCGGCTTGGTCGCCTTTCAACGACGGTCGCTGGTCCTTTCGAGGCTCGCTCTTTGGAGGCGCGATTGCCGAGGCTGGCCGCCGCTTGTTCTGGGCGCCTCTTCCTCGCCTCCGTCCTCCGACTCGCCTCCTTCGGTGCTTGGAGCCAATTACCTCCGCCGAGTCCTCCTCGCACTGGTGCATCCCGAACCACTCGGCGGAACCTCCTCGCCGTCGGCATCCGCTCGCACAAAGACACTGGTGTCCGTATACTCGGCGATGGCCGCCAAGGCCGACGGGCGCCTTCCACGGCCCCTAACTCGCCTGGGCCTCGACCGAACGCTGCCAGCAGTCCTGTGTCCAGCCAGTACCACCCCTTGACAAACTCAGGCCCGGCGTTCTCGGGCCGAGGAGCCCCTCCAAGCTTCAAGCGACCGACGGCGACTCCACCAATGGCCGTCCGACTGGTGCGAAGAGCCGGCACCTCCGGCCTGTGGCGGCAACAACTTGGGCGCCAAGAAGACGATGCATCAAGCGGTGGGCAGGGCGGCGAGCCTCGATGCTCAAGAGCTGCTCACAATGGTTCGGGGCGCTAGCGGCGATCACTCGCCCTAGGCCTCCGCTTCCTCCCGATCCGCCGACGGCCGGAGGGACGGCTCATGAGTGGCCAGAAAGAAGTCTGCCAAAGACAAGAAAAGGAGAAAGTTAGAAAAACCAGAAGACAGTCCGACACAGAGTCGAAAAACCAAAGAAGAGAGGCCAGGAGTTACCATCGACGATGTCCTCGAGCTCGTGATAGCCGGAGGTCAAGATCGCCACGGCCGGTCCAGCGCCCGCCCATCGCGAACTCGCTAGGAGGGCCTCTTCCGCCGACTTGGCGCCCTCTGCTTTCCGGCGGGTGTCCTTCGCCGCCAGCTACGCCGCCAAGGTCGTGCTCTCGAACGAGCTTGTCGCACTCCTCCTCCTTGGTGCGACGGGCGGTATTGGCCTCGTCCACCTGCCCTTGAAGGGCGGCATTGGCGTCTGAAGCTCAAAGAAATACAAAGCATCACAACAAGGAAGGTCGCTGGAGATCTCGCCCGACCGCCAGCCGTCCCGAATCTCGGGATTACAGCCATGCGCATGGGCCGCCCGCGAGAAAGAAAGAAGGAAGAAGTCGCTGGAGATCCGCCCGACTACTCAGCATCGGCCCGAATCTCGGGATTACAGCCATGGCATGGCGCCTCGCGAGAAGAAAGAAGGAAGGTCGCCGAGATCCGGCCCGATCGCTCAGCAATGCCCGCATCTTGGGATTACAGCCCATGGCACGCATAGCGCCGCCAAGAAGGAAGAATTGGCTCAGCTCGACTTTCCGCCAGATCGGCGGTCCGCTTCCTCAGCTCCTCAATGTTGCGGTTGAAGGCAGTAGCGCGGAGGTTGTGGTACTCCTGCAAGGCCGGCAAACCAAAGTCAGCCTTCGGAGCTCGCTAGAAGGAGTCCCGAGCCGCCTCAGAGCCGACCAACTCGGGATTACACTCCAGCAGGCTGGCGCCTCACGTAAAAAGACAAGAGACCAAAAAGGAAAAAAACGAAGCATACCCAGACGGAGGTCCGCAGGCCGATCGCCTTGGTGTAAAGTTGAGGGTTGCTTCTGCGCTACTTGACCGAACGCCCGAAGCGCTCGGTTCAGCGGGCCGTGCTGCCTTTCGCACTCCAGCCGGTGGGCACGCACCGAGGCTTCAAGATCTGTGTTCGCCATGCCGGCGACGCCGGCCTCCGAAGCCATGGGCGCGAGCTCATCCTCTCGACCGGGCGCGGCGTGTCGACACGGCGACCTGGAGAAGCAATGCGATCGGCGCTGTCCGCCGTCGGCGGATCTCGCGGGTCCACCGGCTGCTTGCCGTCGGCCTCAAGACGGAGGCGGCGGAGGTGGCGGAGGCGGCGCGTGGGTGTTCGGAGCCCGAGGCGCCGCCACCATCCTCCGCGAGAGGGTTTGCGGTGCCGACCTCCCGGTCCCCTGCGTGAACTCGGGCGGCGGCGGCCGACGACAGCGGAGGAACGAAACATCGCCGGCCGGCGACGCACGGCCTCCTCGGCGTCCCGTTCGCCACGGCGCACGCCACGCCTCCTCCAGATGCCGCTGGGCGTTGGCGGCGCTTCTCGGCCTGCGCCTTCTCCAGCGGTCGGCCTCCTCCTCCGCGCTTCTCCTGCCTGCGTGCGTGCCGCTCGGAGGTCGGCGGCGGGATCAACCCCCACAGACAGGACGTCCGCCCCGACCCCATGACGGAGGGCACGGGCGTTTCTCAAGGGAAAGGGGGGCGCTGGAGAAGAAAGGGGGGAAGTCAGAAAGATTCAAGCAAAGTCAGAAAGGGAACAAAGGGTAAGAGACTCACGAAGAAACAAGTGGCGGCCTTTTCACTTCCTTCCGGAAGCGGTTGGCCTTCGCGGCCGCCTCCTCCCGCTTGGTCGCGCGGCGATTCCCTGGCTGCTGACCTGCCGCCGGGCGCTCGCCCGGCGTGACGCTTTTCACGCCGGCCTGGTTGAGGGGCGGCTCTCGGTTGACGACGCGACGATTTCCGTGATCGATGTCGCCGCTCGGGCGGTCGGCGGTCGCCGACGGTCCGAGGCCGCCGTTTTCCTCCTCTCCGCCGCCTTGGCGTCGGCCTCAGCGCCGCTGCCCCTAAGTCGGGTCGCCGATGTCGCCGACCGCGTCGGGACATACTCCGCGCCTCTCAAAGGCGCCGACAGCGGGCGCCGTGAGAGGATTCTGCTTAAAGATGCCAACAAGATCGAGTTTGAAGTCGGATACAAGCGAGATCGGCATGACGGAAACAACTTACCACCGGGGGGGTTGTCACGCGAGTACGGCCTCCTCGAATCGCCACTGTCGGTGAACTTGCAGTGGGCGGCGAGGTTCACCATGTTCGCCACTTCTCCACGCTGCATGTCCTTGAGTGCACAGCCGCTTTGGTCGTGTCGGCCGCTCATCCGCATGCATGAGGTGGGTCGGCCTTGAGCGAAGTACCCGCGCGCCACGGCGGCGGCTGAGAGATCGGAGGCGATGAGCCCCTCCGATCGCGTCATGACTTCGAGGCGCCCACTTGGCGCCGACCGAGGGCGAAAGCGACCGACCGATGGGACCAGCTAAGGCGGCCGGCCAGTCACCGCTCGAGTTGAAGGGCGGCAGTTGACCCGATCGCCGTCGGTGGCGACGTTCTTCCGCGAAGTCGTTTCGCCACATCTTCACCGACTTCACCAAATGGATGGGCGGAAAGGGGTTGTCGGCCGTCGTCGCCCAGCGTCAGCGATGTAGGTGCCGCCTGATCATACGCGTGCGGCGGCAGCCCGAAAAGCCGAGCTTTGAAGAGAAGAACTCCCCACAGCTCGAGGGTGGGGAGAACGCTGATGTAGCCCTCGCACGTGGTGGCGGCGGAGAGAAGCACCACCGCATTGGGGTGAGGTGGTGCGGCTGCAAGTTATACAACTCGAGGAACGAGCGGAGGAACCCGCCGCCGGAGCCCCATCCCCGCGATAAGATGCGAAGCGGAAGATGACCCGCTTCGCCCGCCGGCCGCTGGGCGGATCTCTCCCGCCGGCGCAGGGCGGCCTGCACCAAACCGTGCTCGGAGGCGGCGGTACGGCGGAGGAACTCGATGTCCTCCGCATCCACGCCCGAAACCATCCCATTCGCGGAGCGCGAGACGGGCGCGCTGGCGGAGGAAGAGCTCATCGTCGGCGAGGAAGAAAACGACGGAGCGGGCGGGAAGAAGAAAGGCAAGAGGGCGGGAGAGAGTCGCGCGTGCTGCCGCCGCCTCCCTCCGCTTATTTATAGCCCAGCGGGCTGAGAAGCCGAGGGGCGACGTGGGGATTAACTGCGCCCACGCACCCATCGACGCCCCACGATAATCCCCACGGTTATCGCCGCAGAACCACGCGGGATGCTAACCGCCCGCCGCAGCGGGATCCGCCGAGCCGAGGCGCTGCAATGGCGACCCCACCGGGCGCCCGCCCCGTCACGCGCTGCAAGCGTGCGTGCTATCGCCTCCACGTGGCGTCACGCGATAGGACCGTCTCATAGATGGCAGGGAAGCGTAGCCGATACGCCGCCGGTTTCAAGCCTCGACTTGCGAGCGACGGCCCCTCACGGGGCCAGGACGACTCTAGCAAGGCGGCCCGAAGACGCAGCAGCCGAATCTCAGAGTCGGCACCGCAGAGATCGAAACCGCTGGCCCCACGAGGCGGCGCCCGCCACTGCTTCGCCAACCAGCGACCATCTGTCGAGTAATGGGCCATGGTAGGCGGACCCAGACCCAAGATCTTTCAAGACATTGGGGCAGGCTGCCCCCTCGGTCCGAGTCGAGGCGACCTTCGAGAAGGCCGAGTCCCACCGGCGACCTTCGAGAAGGCCGAGTCCCAAATGGCGACCTTCGAGAAGGCCGAGTCCCACCGCGACCTTCAAAGAAGCAGAGTCCTCGATGGCGACTCAAACAAGCCGACTCGGGTTTGCGACCTCTCAAGGGGCCGGCCGTGAGAGTCGACCCGCGACCTTCACGAAGACCGATGGTGGTACAGCCCCATCGTGGCTGTCTCCTCGGACCCACGGAAGAAGGCATGGCTACAAGGAGCCGCCACCGGGAGATCTCGGTGGCGCAGCAGATGCTGCCATGCCTCCTGATTCTCACCACAAGGCACAAGGCACTGTGCCCAATGATGGCGCGCACAGGCTCGAAGATCGCCGCCCCCGTCGGTGAGATAGAAGAAGACGGCCGGAGAGTCCGAAGACGGCCCGACGGGAGTCGGCCTCCCCAGAGTCGGCCGCCTCTCGGCCAGGGCCCCCCAAGCCATAAACCAGATTGGACGGGGAGTGGCGACAGTGATCGCCTGACAGACGGGCGGCACTGCTCCCACGACCCCATGACCGAGCCTCACATCGAGCGCTGCACGTTGTTACGCTTATCCGCGAGACCCGCCAATGCGGGCCCCGTACAAGCGGGAAGGACGGCAGCCAAGAGATCGACGACCGGGGCCACGCCGGTCGAATTACCATTGTACCCCGAAGTAGGCCTATATAACCCCGGGGCACCCATGCAAAGGGTTCGCCTCGATAGGTTTTAGACACATAGCGCGAGGGGAAAGAGCTAGCCTTGCTCCTCCCTGCCCCCAAACAGCTCGAGGAGCACCGTTGTACTATCACCCCATAGTGATCATGCGGAGACCCCGCAGAGCAGCAGTAGGGGTGTTATCTCCACGGAGAGCCCCGAAGCTGGGTAAGATCCGCCGGCGTGCATGTCTTCGCCTCATCCCGTTTCCAGGCACCGGCGACGTTCTACTCGCCCCCACCATGATAAGCCACCCGTTGGCATATGTCGCATCCAACCCCCGACAAAGGCATTCTTCATGCAAAGCAAGCACGTGAAAGTGAATTACTTGTTACTTACCCGAATCCGGAGCTCTCCAGGAGCATTCGCAGATCTGCCCGCAGTATGTCCGACGCCACCGCATTCTATCGGGCCGAGGAAGGGAGCTCGACGGAGAAGGTGCTCGTCTCAAGATGCTTGAGGCGGACACCCGGCAGCCTTCGAGCGACCAAATTGAAGCAGCTGGTCGAGCTCCATAAGGTGGCGAACAGGCCATGAAGGGCCTCATAGTTTGGCTGTGGCCCGAGGAAACCATGTCTCGAGCTACTGGCCGGTGAGGCGGTGGACGCCTGTCCATGGATTGAAGTCGAAGCGCCTCGTCAAGCATCGAAGTTGCCAGAGGGCCCTTGCCCGTGCGAAAGTGCACTGGGGCAAGATGGACACTGAGAAGCTTGTGATGGACGCTCCACCGCCGGGCAGGGAGTATCGCAAGCCCGGGGTGTATTATGAGAACGTCCTGAAGGGTGCCCGCCTTATAGCGGGTGAATGCTCCAAAGATGTAATTTTTGAGTAAACTCGCATTTGTTATCCTGTACGCTTGAAAACTTGTTCATATGAGCTAAGTAACGCTTGTGAATTTAAAATATTACCTTCTGTGCGGCCGTTTATTAAATTTGAGAGATGGCGAGTCGTCGACTTCTGCCCCCATGCCACGAGTGCTGGGGTGTTCGGGATAAACTTGAGCGCTCTTTTTCCCATTCTTGGGTCCTTCGAGGGAGGAGCTCAACGCAACGAACAAGGCAACCAGACTATAATGCTTGAACACTCCCACTTAGCCATATAATTCTATAATTTTAAATTTCGGGGAAGCCCCTAGTATTCGGAAGACCGAGTTCGGGGCGTTATCCACGCCTGGGCCGGACAAAGCCGACTCCTCGCTCTAAGCGGCATAAGTCTTTAGGGAATCGAAGAAACCTCTCGAGCCATCGCTCGCCCTATCATGATGGTCAGTTTTAGCTTTCTCCATCGAGGTGCTCAACCCAGCTCAACCGGGCACAATCGCGATGGTTCTCCCAGCTACCTTAGCCGATATAACGGAACGTAAGGTACCAAAACATGGGAGCCGGGCAAACCCAACTATTGACCCAAGACATGATTCGGAGCCGATTCATATAATGCTATAAGTTCGGGGTGCCGCACTTGTGAAAGTGTTCGGACTTATCACACCATATTTTGGTGTACTTAAGCCCCTGGTGTATTTGGCCGTACCAAAGCGTACGGGTGCAACATGTCATAAGTGAACATATATAGATAGAAAAATGAATGCAATAATAGGCAAAAAGCTATGCATTGTTTATTCAAAAAAAAGAAGCTGCTAAAAGCAGAACAATACAAATAGTGCGATAAGCAAGGGACGGGACTATTTGACATGTCGCCCTCCAAGGAGCGAGCTACGGGATGATGTGTAAAGCAAGTATACCGCTCGTTATAGAGACCACTTGGACACTCGGCGAAGCTTTATTCTCTCGGCTGTTGCATCGTGTGTTCGGCGAGTTCTCTTTCACGGACAGGCTTCTTGAGAAAGGAGTCACGAAAGTAAGAGAAAAAAGAAGAATGACACAATTGGGAGCCCCAGTGCGGTTGAGCGCATTCGGGCCTGCAGGGTCGTGCTCCTCCCCTATGCCCATGTTATTTCCAGAGCGTAATTATGTACGCGTAGTAATGGTTTCATAATTTCGCGAGGGCTGGGGTTAGCCGCATTGCTACGCGATGCGTTTCGGACGTGCAGCGGTCTTGTTTTTTGGTTACTCGAGACGCACGCTTGACGGTGTCCGCCGCTTAATAGTCGGACTCAAGAATTGCCTTAAGAGG